>LCWF01000121.1:0-173628 GCA_001006345.1 Phaeomoniella chlamydospora | reverse complement strand
GCACGAGCTCTACAACATGAAAGTGAGTCTCGCAATGTCCCATCCCATTTCGACTTCCCCAAATCTTTCCTTCCAAGGGTTATCCCCACTCCCTCACCCCTTTGCAACTACTCACAACCACTATCCCCCTCTACCATCTCCATCTCAACACCACTCTAACCCAACCAACCTCTCACCAGACCGACCCCCAACAACTCCACAACCTCTACCCAAACCCCTCACCCTCCTCTCCCCCCTCCCCATCCTCCTCCCCCGCCTCGACGCCCTCCTCCTCCTCCTAAAAACCTGTACCCTCCACACCTGCACCCACCCCTACCACCACCTGCACCCCTCCGGCACCGTCCAGACACTTAAACAAGCCTTATCCGCCGAACACGACGACTTCTATAACCGCATCTACGAGAACAAAAGCGTCGGCTTCGACGAATGTAGGAGAGGCTATGAGAAGGAATTCGAAGGCGCCATGTGGGATGGACATCAAGATGGAGGAATGGATGGGTCGAGAACAGAGTTGAAAAGAGGTGAGAGAGGGGGTATTAGATGGGAGGAATGGGTTTGAAAGAGGGATGGGTTCTTGCGATCAAGAGAGACGATGGTCGACGAATCTGATGATGAAAACCAGTCAATGACGGATAAGCACAAAGGATGATGGATGGTCATTCACGAGAAGACGAAAAAGAGGATAGGAATTGAAAATGGTTGGATGTACTGGAAGAGAATGGATACTCTATACACAAGACAGGCCAATTCGCTATGCATATATCTGAGAGAACATATATGGTACCTGTGTTTTTTTGAGCGGATATTGTGTATCGAATCCAAGTTTCTATGAAATAAGTCTGCAAAGATCGTAATTCTACGCGTGCATGTCACAGGAAATGTAAATTAAAGTTCAACAAGCAAGTATGAAGTGTTCAAAATCGATGTGTGTATTGTTTTGCAATCTAATTCTTTTCTGTGCGATGGGGCTCACTCTCATAGAAGGAGGGCCCTGCATCAAAATTTGTCGTAGTCTCAGTGAACCGTGACCAACACGGGGTACCTTCTCAGACACTCTTCTTCCCACCTGAAGTAACGTTGTAGCTCGTTCAAGAGCATACCCAAACGATGTCTGAAGGCGGTGAAGGTGGGATTTAGTACTTGATAATGAATCTGGATGGCTGCCACTTGCAAGTTGTGCGACTAACGAGGACATAGCATGCAACAGCCAATATTGCGGTCATGCTGCTTTGTATCCATCTCAGCATTCAGCCCTTGCAAATGAGAGTGGCAATTCGCAGTGCTCTTTGAGTGAATCCTTCCTTCTTTTCACATTTTGTGCGATCTTGCGTCCATCAGAATGCTTGGAATGATTTTTTCTCCACTTTGCTAAAATCTTTGACATAGATTTGGGTAGTGATGTTCGCGTCATTGACCACTGGTGAATTTCTAGACACTGAAGCACTTTTGACGAAAGGTCGTAGCTATTGTTTAGCCGCGGAAGAGTCATCATGAAAGATGATTCTTGCCGTGCCGCAGACAGGAGTTTGACTTCGATAAATTTGCAGTATTGCAATAGCTTGCGTATTTCGGTAAATCTCTTTTGCCTCTTACTGACTGCTGTAAAGATTGATAAGGTTGATACCAAACCATTCTCATAGCTGAATGTCATCGCCTTCCATTATCCTGACTTCTTCCCCAGGTTTAAAGGCAGGAAGGCCAATATATGGACATCCTTCACACCTGAACGCATCCCCAAGTGCACAATTTCCGCAAGAGCCGACTTTTCCAGGTACTGTGAAATCAAGTTCTGCGAGATCGTCGGCTGCTAACATGGCGTCATTGTTCCCATTCTTCTTAGCTGTAGTGCCGTTGGTGCCGTTCGAGAATCCGTTAGTCGCTGGGGGATTTGGCTTTAAGGCTGCCAGAGCGGCGTCTGCTTTTTCGCGCTTGGCTCGATCTTCGGCTTCCAACTTAGCAGCTAGTCCACATGTACAGTCCTTACATGCTCTACGACGCTTCGCTTTTGGTGCGCATTCTTTTGGAACCTTGACTGGTCGCAAGATATCAGATTCGTCCAAGAGCGTGTTCTCATCGATCAACTCGTCATCCGAATTCTCGGGATCGTCCATAGGATAGTCAAAGTCATCGGAGAAATCGACGAAGCCGACGCCTGCTGGCACTGAAGCAGAATCTCGTTTGCCGTTGGCGTTGAGAGGTAGAGAAACTGAGCCGGTTGGTTGATTGGCACTGAAACCGCCTGCGGCCTGACTGACACCATTCGAGGTCGGTGCGACTGGGGCCGCAGCAGTTATCTTTTTCTTTCCAAAACGGAGGGGGACAGCCTCGTTTGAGTGCGCTGGTTTGACAAAGCCATTACCCGACGGATTGACTGTCAAGCCCGCGAATACTGCTTCGTTCCTTTCGCTGCTTCCCTCCGTAGCCCCGTATGATCCATCCTGACTTTGCAGCTTTCCATCCGGCTTCAAAGCTTTCGTTAAAAGGTCTAGAATTTGTTGCGATATGATTTTCTGACTTTCTGTCCGTGAGCCATCGGCGTCGGTAAGGATGAGGATGAGGGAGTATGTCGATTGAGGCAATGTCACCATTCCATAGAAGATGCGATCGAGCATCTGCAACTCTGTCGTCGTTCGATCGTAATTGGCGAGTATCGCCGATAGTTTCGCTGGGTTGCTCGATAACGAAGGAGGCGAAAGTAGAAGGGTACGTTCTGTCGATTGAGATGCAAATGGAGGGGTAGTGGAAGGGAACGAGAAGTCCGAAGTGGTGTCGATGGCCACTGAAGGCGCCATTGCGTTGCTGCGAGCAGGCAATCGAAAAGCTTTCGTGAGGGTCTCAGACGTTATGTACGATGCAGTCAGATGCTCATGAGTCGAGTAGATACGAAGAATACAAGGGCAGTAGGTACTGTAATAATTAATGAAGAGACTGGGTTGTGGTGTGATATGGTTCTTTGCACCTGAAAATTGCAAAATGACGGAACGCACGAGTAAATGGCCAGCGCTGATTGGTAAGCCTGCAGTTGGTTTTGCTCTTTTTCCAGGGTCTTTGGGCAGTCTCCTTTATCGGCATGCCTTCTATTGGTGAGGGGCTGAGACCAGGACTCGCCCCTAGAAGCATAGAACGTCTCCTGCAGGTTACCAGGTATCTATCTATAGTACAGTATCTTCATCACTTTCGCTCTCGCGGTAACACACGACCTTCCTTGTCCCATAAAAATAAAATAGGAAGAGACATCTTGCCCGCTACATTTTCTGCTTCTGTTCAGGGTTAGATGAACACTCTATATATAGGCCACTATACTTCGTACAGTGTGCATATTCCTTCGAAGACGAGGGTCACTATCACTGGTGCATATCGGGCAGTCGGTCTTTACCAAATTGCAGCTTACGCATATTGACTGCTTATGTACCTAGGTAGGTAATTAGTTGTAATGGCAGATACGGACTACGGCCTAGAACACAGAATCCTGACGACAAATTTTCTGCCTAGGGACTACGATCTAATCCAATGGACGAAGATATTACAAAGCAAACAGCGACTGTGCAAACTACGGCCTGACATATCGTAGATACACGGATTGACGCCTCAGTAGGCTCGCTTCTGTATTGCGAATCCTGTTGCCATGGCCGGGCGGTCTTTTGTCCGTCGCGGACACCGACTCATGACGTCGGTCCGCAAAAGATCGCGGGCAATCTTCTCGTAGAGGCGTTGTACAAAGGATGCGGTCTTTTAATTATGCTTGACTAAGTACGCAGTATATAATTGTGGTATGTATACCTTGGGCAACAGTTTCTCATGCAACTCATCTGCTCATCTCATTAGATCAAGATTTGTTCCGTCTCAAACTTCCTTTCCTGCACCGGTCTCCGTATCCGCTCTGATTTTCCCTATCTCTTTTGGCATCATAGAACGCAATGGTTCCGTCTCGCATCCTCGTCATTGGTGCAACCGGCAAGCAAGGCGGCGCCGCGATAGATGCTCTTCTCTCATCACCGAATACCTCCTCTCTTGAGATATACGCGGTAACACGCAATGTCGACTCACCTTCTGCTCAGAAGCTGTCCTCAAAGTCTCCTCAGATCAAATTGGTCAAAGGCGATCTTGATGACGCTACAGCAATCTTCAAAGAGATCAACCAGCCGATCGATGCTGTATTTGCTATGACAGCTCTAACCATGAAAAAGGACGCCAGCGAAGTCGAGGTCCGACAAGGGAAAGCCATTGTGGACGCAGCTGTTGCAAATAAAGTCAAACACTTTGTGTTCACCTCGGTAGATCGTCACGGTGAAAAGTCAGACAACGACCCTACCTACGTTCCGCACTTTGCCAGCAAGCACGAAGTTGAACAACATCTCAAGGCTGAGGCACATGCATCTGGAATGACCTGGACGATTCTGCGTCCCGTAGCATTCTTGGACAACCTTGAACCTGGTTTCTTTGGGAAGATTATGGCTACCTGGTGGTATTCATTGGGAGACACCAAGCTCCAAATGGTGTCTGTGAAAGATATCGGAGTTTTCGCTGCCAAAGCACTATTGCAGCCTGACGCTTACCAAAATCGGTCGATCTCGCTCGCCGGGGAGGAGATGACCTTTGAAGAAGCCAATGCGGTGTACATGAAGCTGTACAATAGACCGATGCCAACAACATTTGTGTTGTTGGCCAAATTTCTCGGCTGGATGGTTGCGGATATGGGGTGGATGTTGAAATTCTTCAAAGAGGAGCATTTTGCTGCGGATATCAAAGAGTGTCGTGAGATCAACCCGGGAATGCAGGACTTGGAAACATGGCTGAAGGAGAGCAGCCAACACCATTCATGAGTTTTGCCTGAGCACATTGGTCGAGATACCCCTCTGTTCAAGCTATGACGGATGACTGTTTGGGCATCTTGCCGCTAGAGGAATGTTCCTGACGGATATCATCTCCATATTAGGGACTCGATATAGTGTCATTCATTGAGGCATCAATGTCTGTAGGCTGCCGGAATGCAAGGCACATCGTGAAAAGTCTAGGTACGATAACAAACCATTTTGGGGGAAAGCGTTCGCCGATGCCCACACAGCTCACCCATGATTATGCATGGTAGCCGATAGAAGTAGAGGCTAGTCGCTACCTTTCAGATAGTACACATCGACACAAAGCCGAAGAAAACGTGATCCAAGATCCCCTCTGCCCTGGCTTGTTTCTCAGCAGTAACTAGCCACAAGACACGTACCTTTTTGTCATTCTTGTAGAGTTTCTTTGACATCCTAGGGAATTCAGTGGCTGACCTCCAGACCAGGAATTTGTCTGCCGAATCCAATAGCGATTGCCGTACTGTACCACAATTGTTGGGACACCCAACCACGCAGAGGACGACAGCGAAGGCAAGGCGAACCACAGACCGATTTCTGGGGTAAAGACCCACTTGGCTGCATCACACCAAGCAGCACCAGAACCATAAGCGCCAGTGATCCGGGGAAGAGGATTCACTAATCAACTTTGGTCGCTAGCTGTAATGGCCCGCCAACCCCTGTCAGAGCCTGTCGTAACTTGAACCGTCTCATAACAATCACACAATCAACAATTGAAGATGTATGTTGTCCAGCGAGGATAGATATTACAGATATGTTCAGGGGGAAAGGGTTGTGGAGTGTATTGCGTGGTCTCATTGGGATACTGGTTTCCCTATTTCGGCGATGAAAGCAACTGCTCACGCCATTCACTTTGATCGGCAAGCTCCCGCGGCTGTGGTTTACTACAATGTACATAGATACATACATAATAGTAGTACTGTAGTACTCTCTACTTATTCAACTAGGTAAAACAAAAACAACCAATAAGCCTACCTAGTACATTGAAGAAGTGTGGTCCCACGACGGATGCATTGAAGCTTACCGAGTGCGTCAATTGTTTCGCTATGGTCAATACCGAAACTGTACCACACTTGACTCCGGACCTCTCTCTCAAATGATTTTATTACCTACAATAGGTGCTTAGTAGCCCCGGTGTCTAGTAGGTAAGGTACTGTACCTGAGCTGGTCAATTGCCTTGGTCATAATTAGCAGTAGCTGAGGTACGTGTATGGCTCGGTAACTAGGTACTGTATGTACTATGTATGTGGCTCGGTAACTAGGTACTGTATGTACTATGTATGACCGGCTTTATTTGCTCAGGGGCATCAATGGGAAATCAAGCTAGTGATGGTCTCGTCTCGCGATCATCATACCAATTGGAAAGTTTACCCAGTGCTATGTACAGTATTACTCTGAATACTGGAAGTAAACACCCCCTCGCCGCTCCTCACCTGGGACCCAGTGATCGGTAAAAGTACCGTACCGTATTGTCTGGCTATTTCGATTTCGATCGAACTGCCCCTCTCCCCTCTCCCCTCTAATTAATACCCCATCGATCCTTTGCGAATCTTCCATCATTTTCTTCGTATATAAATTTTCCCATGGCGACATCATCGACGGGATTGACGAAGACCAAGGTTCCCCACGATCTTCGCCACCAAGAGCTCGTCAACGTACATAGTAGTATTGTATGAGCAAGTAGCTGTAGCTCTGTAGTTTGCAATGTAATGAATGATACTATGTAGCACATTCGATCTGGCAAAAATAGCTCTTGATTGCATAATTGATGAACCATTGTTTGCATCATTCACGCGACCTCCATTGACAGATTTCGTACATACCTACCTAGTACCAACTGTAGGCAGGGGCCTGTTTTGTTTTGTCTGTAAATTGAATGTATTCGGCCCATTGTCGATTCTTACCAGACCAATACCATGTACTGTACCGTTACACATCCCTTGACGCTTGGACCAAGAACAGTTCCACGAGGGTCACGAGAGCATTGGATCCCCATAGTCTGGAGCTCTATCATTTGGCAAAGAGGTCCTCTGCCCAAAGAGGAGGTACTATGTATGCTGTAAAAGGTACATATATGCATCCGTACTCAGAGTAAATACCATACCTGCGCTGGTGTGTCCCTTACCACTATCCTGTCACTTACCCTTCTAACGAGTAAAGACAAAACACTACCGGCTTTCTTGTGCTCTCATTTGACTTCATCTCTTCTTCCATCTTCCTCTCTGCAGCACACAGACTCACAATAACATCAAAGCAACTCGTCTCACCTCCGGACCCATTCCAACACTATCCATTGTCTCTCTCAAGGACCTCATACACCATCTCCAATCAGTAAGTTCTGCCATCTCCATCCCTCTAGCTGCCGTAAAAAGCTACCTCAATCACCTTCAGAGCGGTACATTACACGCCGGCATCTGATGGCCGTTCTCAAACCTCACAACACCCCATGTAGACCTTCACCTGCATCCAAGCATACTGACCCATTCTATCGTAGTGACTCGCACCAACAAGGGCAATGATCGTAACCACACCGGCCTGGCAGATGGCACTGCCGGTCCGGAAGATCATCTGCCACGATACTTTGCCAAGTCAGGTCATGTTGATATGGACCCCAAGAAGATCAAAAAAGAGGGCAGCGGGGGTCGCAACTGGTAAGTGTCCTCCAAGTCATCCGTCACAATCCCATGGGCTGTAGGATGGTTGTGACTGACATGTCATGTTGATGTAGGGGTCGCCACGGCGAAGAAGTTCGAGACTACGACTTCAAGTTCACCAATCAACGTCGTCGCTCCAACAGCAGCACTCAAGCACTCAGTGACTTCAAGACCAAGTTTGAAACCATTGAACGAGATCCGGATTATGACGAGAGTGTCCATGGTCCAATCTTCGAAGATCCCGATGACATGGCGCTTGAAAAAGAGGACAGCCTCGACAGTGGAAGCACCCTAGCTGGCAGCGTTGACGAAGAGAAGTGATCGTTGACGAAGCAATGATCAAACGAATCCCTTATTTCTTGTGGCGCTCTGGATCTCATCAACGTTATCTGGAGGCAGTCTCTAATGTTACACTATTCGAGCTCTCAAGCTTTCTTACCAACACCAAGGACACCATGCAACATTGCAATCAAGGCTGTTCGCTGTTTCTAGCTGACAGAGCTTCAGCTGGAATGAGGTAGCAGGTGATCCATCATGTTTTATTAGGCACAGTAACGATGTGTACGTAGTACAATAGCTTTTCCAAGCTTTGCAAAACCATCTTCTGATCACCGTTCTTCTCACGAATTCTCAACTAGCTCACATGTTTGTTGTAGAGCGACTGTCCATAAAGTCTAGGGCGATAAGTTCGTAGTTGCGCTCTCGTGGCCTCGTGGTTGTGGTGACACAAGCATGGTGTCGAATTCCGGATTTTATTTCGCCGCGACCAAGTCTGGGACAGAGCCTAGACTTGAATTGTAGAGAGCCGATTTGGATCATTCAAAGCCTGTGTTAATATCCCAATGGCGAACCGTCTGTAATATAGAAGAAAACTTCTATGGTTCAGTAACCATGTCGCAGTAGGAGCAAATCGATTCGCGCTTGGGCCGTCACTAGCGTGGTTCTTCACCAGGCTACCGGACTTTACAAGCAGTCTCCGTCAACAAACCCAAAGGAATTATGCAACAAACGCAACACAATATATTGTATGGGCGCATCGAAGCATGACTTGAGTACAGTATGCGCTGAGAGTATTTTGCCGCTCCTTTTATCATTTTCTTTGTGACGTTCAAAATGTTCTCCGCCGATGTCATTTCAGCGAATTCGAATCCGTTGCGATCTAAGCGATCACGGCGTCAGGGCTCAGAAGAATCCGTGAAGTTACCACAGGCAAAGAAGAGGCGATCAGCTTTGCGCAAGGACACCTTTGAGCCTCCGGTAGAAGCGCCAATATTGCCCCCTACCCCATCAGCCGATAATTCTGCCCCTGGAGTCAATGGGCGCGCCGTAGAGGAACAGACAACGAGCACTGGGACGACTTCCCGACCGACTGAATTGACTCTACGAGGCGGCAAAAAGCCCGAGAAACGATCAGACAAAAGCGACGGACCTTTTCTATTGGTATGTGGTTTAGTCTGACTCATGAATCTGTTGGATTGACAACTTGCAGTCTAGCAATGAATACTACTCGGTTGCGCAACTTCCAGCCCTTCCTGAACAAATTCGCTCCCACAGCTCAAGTAAGCTTCCTTGAAAGTGACTGAAACGATTCACTAATGATACCATTAGCCAAATTTGCATCTGTTCTCTCACCGGACAATGGATACGCCCTCGCTTTGACACATTCTCATGCTTTGATCTGGCCTTACAATTCGCCATCTTCCGTGCCACCGTCGAAAGACACTTTCACGTTTGAGCTGCCTTTCGCGATTTCGACCAATGATCCACTGCCGATTGCCGCCTTCACGGCCAAATCAGCGACCAAAGAACCTGGTCTGGTCATCGTTACACCAGCGAAGGGGAAAATTGCATATTGGGAGACAATATCTTCTGCTTCATCGCTTGTACCCAGTCCTCAAGCCCAAGGAGTCCAGGGATCTATACCAGGCATGTTCAGCGGCGAAACGGTCAGTAGCGTTGTGAACGCAGAGCCTGCCGGGTTCGTTCTGACGTTCAGTCATGGCCGAGTCGCCCACCTTACGTTGAAGGACCAACTTGGAAGGCCAGCGATTGGTGTCCAATTTCTACGTAAAGTGTCTACTGGCTCGCAGAGTAGCCTTTTCGGTAGTATACGGAATGTTTTTGGAGGTAGCGGTAGAAAGAGTATCGCAGCAGCACATGCCGGCAAGGCCTCGAGAGGTCAACGCGATGTTATGGTTGTGACTGGAGATGCTGAGATCGAGCTCTGGGATACAAGACTCAGTGTGGGCAACTCGTTGAAATATCAATTGAATGCTAAAGAAACCCTGCTTGATGCTCTGAAATTCAACTTACCTACCGATGGAACGTCAGAATACCACTTTCGGGTTCTTGACTTTGCTGTTTTAACAAAGGGCTCAAGTTCAACGAGCACTGGCCAAGAGGTTGCAAAATCAAATGGAGACGGCCCGGAAACGATCATGTTTCTCGTTAGCCTCACGCATGGGGGACAAGCGAGCTACTTTATCATCGAGTCCCAGATCAGCTCGGACAGAGTGCAGGTGAAAGCAGTCCATCGCATCACGTGCTACAGAAAACCAACAAATTCTGATGCGGCCTGGCAACCAAAGCTTGTCATTCCACAACCCGCATCGACGGCTTTCGTTGTCTTCGAGACGGCGACTGTATTGTTTTCCTTGGCGAAATTGGATGAATCAGCGTCACAGTTGTTACTTGAGGGCGGGTCTGCACCAGAGCCGTTTCAAGATTGCATACGGTTCCAAGAAGATACTCCATTTCGAGTACTCAGCAGCAGTGTAGAAGACAAGTCAATTGGTCGCAAACACCCGTCTGTGATCCTGGCTATCCAAAGCTTCGGCATTGTTCGTATCAGTGATACACTCGGTCAGAAAGGTTCGGAAGATATTGAGGAGGCCAAAGTCACCCCGAAGAGCAAAATTGAACAAGCTGTTTTCTTCGGTAGTTTGAAAAACAACCCTCTCGATCTCGTTTCCCAAGGCGAACAGAAGTTCGACGTTGCCGACATCGAAGCCGCCGCTTTAGAGATAAGCGAGGAGATCCTAACTTCGAAATCGAAGTATCTACCTAAAGCATCACCTTCAATCGAGCAAAATCTTCGCACCCGCGCCAAAACACACGACGATCTAGCTTTACACTTGTCGAAACACTACAACCCTATTTCAAGACCAGCTCGTTGGAGACTCTTATGGAATGCAGAAAAGCTAGCCGCCCAACGGGCCATATGGAAGACCGAACAAGAACATCGAAAGCGTAGACCTGAAGGAGAGGACACGATTTTGCAACAAATTGTGCGGTACATGCATCCGGAGATGAAAACAGATATTGATCGCACCAAGGCTGAAAACGATCGAGTTCGCCACTGGTTAACGTTTGATACTAACAGATTGGAAAATTTCATACCGTGGCTCCACGTTATCCATGGCGAGCTTTACAAAGACGAAGTGACGGACTCCAAGGTTGTCGCTGAAAACATATCGGAATGTATTGACCTCATGGAAGCTATTTTCGAAACAGCTTTCCGCTTTAGAGAAACCAACGTATCTCTTTATGGATTGCACGACGAGACTTTTAAGCATGGCATGCTGTTCACTGGTTATACCGGCCTGGACCTCCCGTGGACTTCAGACTTTCACACCTTCGTTATCGAGTTTGTAAATATGACCAGTGACTTTGCCAGGAAGTGGTGGGTGAATGACTCAAAATCCACAGCAGAGAGTCCAAATCCAGCAACAATTCGCAAGATTGGCTCATCTCTGCCTCAGCAAACAGAGATTCTGTCACATATGCTTTTAGAGAAAGGGCAATGGTGCAAAGCTCGGCCTGAAGAGGAAATGCACGAAGAAGGAGTTTTGATCCACAAAGAGCATATCCAAAATAGCCGACAGCATTTACTCTCAATGGCTGGGCTAGGGTTCTCCAACGAAGCGATAGCTCTAGCGGAGAAGCTTGGGGACATGGAAATGCTTGTGGAGCTGAGTATTGATGCCATTGTTCAACTATCAGAGCAGATGCAAGCTCAGCAGACAGAAAAGGAGGCAGAGCGTTTTGAACGAGAAGTCGAAAAAGCCAACGATCGTATGGACTCCTACTTCAACAGATTTGGGGATCGGTGGGCTAGAGCCTATTATGAAAGATTGATTCAAGACGGACAGCTGGGGTCACTTCTTAACGACGAAAAGAATCAGCAGTTTTTGACTCGATATCTTCGAAAGAATGCAGCTTACAGCAAGATATCGTGGATTAATGACATTGTGGGCGAACATTCATTCTCAAAAGCGGCTGAAACTCTAGCCTTTGTTGCTACAGAACAAGAGATTGATCTTTGGTCTAAGAAAGTTGAGCTGTCGTTAAGCAAATTGGCAACTCTTGCAGCCGCGGAGTCGAAGGCGAAAAGCACTAAGAAAGAAGCAAGCCTCGATGCAAAACAAGATCTACATGTTTCTGAAACCACATCATTGATCTCCCTTATCGACCTGCAGACCCGCCTACATCTTCACGTTACGTCGCTCATAGGGCGTAATGTATTGGACTTTTCTTCCCGCCTCGATCTTGCATTTGAAATCCTCGGTAAGAATTCTCCAGCTGTCAAAGGCAAACCAGCCTTCAAGGGTCTTCTTTACGACGGTCTTGGTATCCTTCTACGAGAGCAATCCATGACTGTGGATCAAATCGTCGACGTTCTCACACTAATGTCACCTGTTGGCTCTGATCCTGATAATCAAGATAAAATTACCGACGAAACTATTGATGCTGGTGTCGTTGGCAACGAATTTTTCTTCGCTCTCAAAGCTGTCGAATTCGCACTTCCTCAACCCTCAGATGGAAATGAAACCGACACTCTGGATAAGAGGACTAAACGCGATGCGCTTCAAAAAATCATTTGGAGGAGAGTCATGATCCGCGATGACTGGGAAAGTCTTAATAGGACTGACAACAAGTCGGAACAAGATGTCACGGATTCAATGAGAGGAACCATTCTTTGGACAACGGCTTCCCAGGTCTTTGAACAAGATCTTCTTGCCTCTTCCTCTACTCACTCCAACAAACAACCATCGACAACAACATCTATACCCTACCCATCCCAAATCATTTCTTCAAATCTCTTTCCCCCCACACTTTCTTCCCGTTTCAAGCCTCAGGAACTTGATCTTGTTCGAAAAGATCTCGATGCCGAGAATCAAGACCTAGAATCCTCGATCAAGAAGGGCAGATTGGATACTTGGTTCCCTGGCGTTCTACGAGATGTCAAGATTGAGGTCTTTGATCTGGAGGAAGAAAGAGGAGACGAGGAAATGGCTGTTGCTACAACCGAAGCCGACACTGCAGAAACAGGTGACGGTGAGAATAGTATTGCTGGAGAACAGCAGCTAGTCCAAGAAGAAGAGCAGCTGCATGACGATGTCGAAATGCAAGACGAAGCAACAAATCCTCAAGTCGATTCACATGTCGAAGCCCCTCCTCCAGAGGCCGAACCCACCACTAAACCCCAGCAACAAGAAAAAAGAAAAAAGAGGACCACTCGAAGAGGAGCCGCATCGAAATCCACCACCACCACCACCACCACCACCACCGTCGACTCGGCCGTCAAACAAGAAGAGAACGAAGCAGAAGACCAGGAACCAACGAAGAGCATTGAAGCCGAACCAGAAGATTTACGAAGATCCACTAGAGCATCAACAAGGAGTTCCAAGAGAAGAAGTGTTCGCTTTGCTTCTGCTAATCCCGGTGCTGGTGCTGGTGTTGAAGGATCTTCGAAATGAGAGAAAATGATACATGTAATCTGATTAGATTGATCTCTTCTAATCACAACTGCTGAAAAAAAAAGGGGGACGGGGGAGAATGTTTCGCCGGTGAAATGGATATATATATATATATATATATACAGAGTATCAGACGGGTTGGTGTTGGATCAGTTATGTTATTTTATTCTTCCTGTAGATCTATCTACACGACAGGACAGGACAGGACAGGACAGGAGAGGACAGCTTTGAAGTGCAGTGCCAATGTCAATGTAGTCTAGTCTTGAGATACAGCAAAATACTGTATGAGCATAACGTTACCTGTTGTACAGTAACAACTACATACAATACTACAGTGTACTGACTATTGTATTCGTACAGTACAATAAAAATAACTTATCTGTTTCATACATAGTATAAGTTAACGTTACTCTTATGACTTGGTCAATTTACTTATTCCTTCTAGCCTAGCCTAGCCTAGCCTAGCGTACCCTAGTCTATGTACTATGTACCATAAGGTATCGATCATGTATGCCTTAATTGGGAGAACTAGACGCCATCCCATCGAATGTCGAAACATAACAAAAAAATACATTTGTACATACATACGCCTTGACTTTGGACAACAAAAACCCCATAATCCATCAACCCGAACATAATCTCATTGGTTGAGATGCGTGATTCATAAACAAGAAAAAAAAAAGCCCAGAGAAGAGAGAATTTAACAAAGTCCCATACTCCTACACTTCGTCCGTAACATGTCCTCTTCTGTGGAATCCAACCCCTTGATCCAATCCTGAAGACTGGATTTCATAGATCCTGGAATTCGTCTTCGTATAGCTCTCCCACTGTTTTCAGGAGAAGGAGGTAAGGCTTCCAGATCGAAAGCAATAGTACCAGAAGCGGATATGATACTAGCTGCAATCAAACGTAGGGAATTCGGGTTTTTGAACCGACGGGAAAGTTGTTCGATTGCCAAGGGAGATGGTGACTGCGGAGATTGACGAGCAAAAGAATATTGGTTTGTAGGTGAGTACGGAGGTAACGTTGGTTGCGATTGGTTAGATGGTTGTGGGGTTCTCGAGATGTTTTGGGGCTGTGTTTGTGAGGGAGAGGATGTAGGGTTTGTTGTAGGTTGAGAAGAAAGTTGTGGCGACTGAGGTGATTTTTGAGTGGTTTGTTGGAGGAGTGTCTGATGTGTTTGCTGTGTTGTAGGAACCGGACTTTTAACCGGTGGTACAGCTGATGATGTCGGGAATAGGAGATCAGAATACCGACGTTGTGGATAGAGCCCAACATTAGAATATTGTTGCTGCCTATTACCATTGGGTCCGCTCAACAGATCCATAACAGCCTTCTTCTCTTCTGGACTGATTGTACTGAGTTCAGTTCCGTTGAGGTCAAGGTTTTCAACCGAGACACGTCCGTTGAATTGATATGGAGCTAGACCTAAGGGCCTTGCCGACGCATTGGCTGCATTGGTAGAAAGGTTAATCGGCGCTGGTGGATTACCAGCATTGTTAGGGAAGACACCGGTAGGAGCAGGATGAGTTCCGGGCATGGTCTGATTACCTGAAGTATTTAACGAGCCTCTAAATTTATCCTGCCATGCCTCTGTATGTTGTGGACGATAGTGACCAGATGACTGTCCCTGAAAAGTTTGATTATTGTGCACTGGGGAGGGAGTTAGAGCTTTGTTGTTTTGTCCATTTGGCTTCCAGGCCTCAGTAAATTGATAGCGAGTTTGGCCCTGTCCATGTGCCGGAGGCCCTGGTTCAGGAGGAGTCTGTCCGTTGCTCAAACCAGATGGAGTTCTCATGAAGCCGTTCTGGACATTCAAAGGGCCTTGGAATCGTGCTTGAGGATAGTTTGGGAAATTTGCGTTATTCGGTGAACCTTTAATTCCAGGAACAGGACGTTGAAGTTGACCTTGGTGAGCATATGTCGCTGGCGTAAAGTTGAAGACTTGTGCTGGGCTCTGTACCGGGGCTTTCGTTCTCGCCTTATTGTGATGTAACGGAGATCCAACTAGTCCTTTGTTTTGAACTGAAGACCGTGGTGGTGGTGCTAACATAGGCGGCTTTGGCGGCTGAACCGTGTACATGAATTCGCATTTGGCGTTGTACACAGGATTTGCTGGATCTGAGCAATATTTGTCTCTCGAATGAGTCGACAAATCGGGTAGAAAGTACCACAGCGAGTTTTCCTTGAAGATATCAACCTTTTTTTGGTCAAGGTTCTCCAAGCCGGTGTGGTTTTGGAAACCATCCCACTTCAAGAAGAAATTCTTTCCCGCTTCTGGCTCGGTCCCTTCAACAAAAGCATCACCCACAGCAGGCAATCTTTCCTTTGATTCGACCTTATCCGGATCGCTGACCAATTTGTCGGCCAGCCATTTTGGCATTTCCTTTGCATTCGCAGAGCACCGTGGAATTGTTGAATTGGAGGCATCAACAAATAGCAACCAAGCTACATCGACACAAAAACTTCGTTCAATCGGGTCGACTCGTCCATCGGTAATATTGCGGACCAAGATATCACCGGTGCCGTTATGAGGCTGAAGTACCACAGCAGCAGTGATCGGGTCTGACGGGGAAGGTTGATATTGTATAACATCATTGACCTTGAGGCTTTCAGCATAGTCAAGGTAAGACTGTGAAAACGTTCTTGCAAGTTGAAGTTGCCATGCTGAATCAGTGTTTGTTCGGGGGAGTTTCACGGTTCGATGTGTCTTGCACCTCAGATCGATGATTGGATCCTTATACTCAACACCTTCGTAGAATCGTGGAGTATCGGCCTCATCTACTTGCACACCAGCCATAACCGCACAGGTGGCGTGGTAAGCCCGAGTACATTTTGGAGTATGGCATTGGAAGCAAACACCCATACTCTGGCGGCAGTAATTGCACCGAAGAGCCCATTTGCCTTTATCAATGTTCTCGATGCCATAGACCACATCACGTCCATTCTCTTGAACAATGTATGTCTCTGTAGTATAGATCGAACACTTTCGGTGCGCCAATTTGCCATTTGACGTGAGAATCAGATCATCAAAGTCGTAGTTGTGAGGGCACAAGACGCAAGGTTGGTATCCACGGTTGATCTTGATCTTCTTTACCTTCTTGACCGGCTTGGGTGGAGCGCGTTTTCTTCCACCTTTACCTTTGACGCTTGGTGGTGGAGTGGGAAGAGGCCCATCATCTTCGTCATCTGTCACCTCTATCTCCTCATCCACGTAATTTTCGGGATGAAGTTTCCTCAAAATGTCATGGACGTCGATGAAAACGCTGTCTTCAGCACAGTTGCATTTCTGTGAGGTCTGAGCATACTTCAGCCATTCCTCCAGGGCAAAGTTAACAGATTCAGCGCAGTTATAGCCGTAGTTAAAACCCGAATGATAGCCGTATGGGAATGTGATCATGAATTGACCTTCACGATGGACAATTTTATTGACCTTGATGCCGTAGTCGTTGAGCAGCTTGTTTGGTGAGACGAGATAGGTTTTGTGACGTAGAAACTGGCTGCAATACTTTGAATCGTTTGGCCATAGACTCTTCATTGCCTTCTCAAATTTAGGCGCATCGGCTTGAGAAATACTGTACCACTGCTTCGGGGCCCCGAAATGTATGTAGTTGATGCTGTACAAATCCACATCTTCCAAATGCCAAGCGAATGTTGCCTTCCACATACCAAGATAAAGATATGCTGTGTTGACACCAGGCACGGCTTTATCTAGGAGATCAAGGATGTTCGGTAGTTTCGCGACGTTCCATACTTTGGTATCGTCATCGAACAGAGAGCCTGGCATATCCGCACCGTACATTGGAGGCGCAAAGGTAAGACCTTTCCAGTATTGTTGCTCTAGTTGAGCGCAACGTTCGTCGTCGAACTCATCTGTATCGGCCAAATGATAATCAAAATCTTTGAAGTCCTCTTCGTCAATATCGTCCTCAAGGTCACGTTGATTGTGTATGCGACGCGAAGCAACGGAAGTCTTTTTCGAACTGCCTGCGCCCCCACCTCCACTATACTTTTGGCCAGGCTTTCGTCCTGGTTTTGCTTTCGCCCTCGGACGCGATTTACGACCGGCACGAGCCTTTGCTTTGGTGGGACTCGGGTCCTCTACAGCTTCCTCATCTTGCCCTTCAGCCTCCTCGTCCTCTTCTTTGCGTTGGCTGGGGGAAGTTGGTGTCAATGGTGGAATAACGGGACTCGTTTCTGCAGATTCCTCCTGATTCACGCTCTCATCTTCTTTTATTTCGTCCACTCTAGGACGGGCCGCCCTTCTTCCTCGATTAGGCGTTGAGTCGTCGCCTTTTGACCTCGAGTTTCCTGCTCCAGGTCTTGCCCTGGTACCTGCTCTGGCTGTTCCGCGCTGAGCTGGCGGCTGATGCTCGGATTGCTCGCAAAGTGCTTTCCACTGAGGGAGATTATATGTGCGTAGTTTCTCCATGTTCTCTTGCGTCCAAAAACCACCCATACCATTGAATGCTTGGGAGATCGGGTTTTTGACCTTGATCATTTTTACTTTCTCGGACAAGTCTTTGGTATCTCGCTTCCTGGAACAATTGTTAGTCAAGTGTTTATCAAAATACTCCTCTAAACGTACCATTCTTCTGGTGGATCGACTAGGGCAATTCCACTCTTCATGCCATATGGGTTCACAGCATTCATGTATTTCTCAAAATCCTTGAATTGTTCCACGGTTGGACAGAATACTGGTACACCACCTTCTACCCTATCTGGTTTGACATTGGCATAGATGTCGTCCATGTCTGACTCCGTCTCAGGTGTCTGCATTTTCCCCTTTGACGTTGATGGCTCAGAAGGAAAACCTAGTCCTTCACCAATGCCGGCCAGTTCATCGTCCATCTCGATATCGCTCAGCGAGGACATTGATGCGGCGTCATCGCTCAAATGATTCTTCGTACTTCCTTCGTTGT
This sequence comes from Phaeomoniella chlamydospora, assembly GCA_001006345.1. Lineage (NCBI taxonomy): Eukaryota > Fungi > Ascomycota > Eurotiomycetes > Phaeomoniellales > Phaeomoniellaceae > Phaeomoniella > Phaeomoniella chlamydospora. The sequence continues at coordinate 155,437 of LCWF01000121.1, read as the reverse complement.
GTTGTGAATTATCGCTGGCCGGCGGTGTTAACGCATGAGATGCCTCAGCATCCTTCATCGTTACATCCATCTTGGTCAAGTTCGCAGGCTGTATCGTAGTCTTCTGGGAAGAGTCTATGGCCGCTGCCATGGCAGCTGCCGATTTAAAGATTCACAATGCTTGGAGGAATATGGCAGTGGACAGCGGCTGGCGCCCAAGAGTTGTGATGCGATTCCCACGTCGATTAGCAGCTTGATAGATGATTTGTTGGGCGTGGTCGTGGTTGTGGTCGCACGTACCCAGGGATCGAGGTGATTTGCCGATATCGCACGAGTTTGTCAGATGAGCACACGCAAATCATGCGATTTGCTGGTCTACACTTGCCGCAACATCGATAGCAGAAAGAGACAAAAGTGGTTCCAGAATGACAGGGAAATGTGTGAAAAGAATGAGTGTTTGTTGTTAAGAGTACTCTATTGTCGCCAAATGGATTGCCTCGATGTCAGAAATCGAAGGTGTCGCCTCCTTCAAGGTCGAGGTTGCAGGCAAATGCCGCTAATGCCGCTAATGGAGACTAGGGTGAAATGCCTGACGGAATAGCCGTGCGGTGCGACAACGTGATTGGTGGAGCAAAACCAGTATTTACAGAGTACACAGTACACAGTACACTGGCCAGGATGGATGGTGACTCTGAGTAGAGGTCTTTACTATGATACAAGGGTCCTCTCAGAATTACCGTCTTGCTGCGCATCACAATACCGAGTGGATTGATGGTAACAGAGTCAACGGCAGGTGAGTCCACTCCGATGACTGGCCGATCGATGAATGAAACAGCAAGTAAAGAACTGTGCTCCTGGAGGTGGTCTGATTTCGTTACAGTACATTAGTACAAGTACCTTGGCCGTGGATGGCGGGGGATTGTGGAGTGTGACGGTAAATCAGTTGAAACAAGAATCCACCCAAATCGTCACTTTCTCATACACTGTAATTAGCAAAGTGCCCAGGTATTACATGGTATGGAGTAATGCCGATAGTACGGCAGCTGTTCATGTCATTCTGCGATAACATTAAATCAGGGATTGGGGGTCCTTTATCACACGATGATCGGGTTGGTACCTATAACTATACGCAGAGTAGGGATTACAGTAGGAAACGACAACCAATAACCAATTGATACACGGTCCCTGCATGCATGGATGAAGCTTCCGTGCAACGTTATTTTAGCTCCAGACCGCATGTGAAAGTGTACATAAAAGAAGCTATCATCCCCATCGAGCCAAAGAGACCATGCAATTTGTGCATCGCAGGCTATCCAGGTATCATACTTGAAAAGATCTCCCCGGTCACGTTCCCACACAACAAAATATACAGCATCAGTATTCGGACAACCTCAATTTCTTGCCCACCGCTTTCCTTCTGTTGGCGACGATATCGCCTGGCCGTTGTTTCTCCGCTCGAAGAGCATGCAACAACATGCCCGCATCGAAAAATCCATCTGGGAAACATAATCGTCAGCAAATCGGGATGTAAAAGGGGACAGGAGGGGGGAGCAGAAACGCTCTGCCGAGAAAGAACTTACATCCTCCCAGGCCTTCATCGTCGACTTCCCCGCTATCCGTTGTGGGGGTTGCAATGCCTGATCTTGACTGGACAGCTTCCGCTCTGAGCACTTTTCCACGGCTCTTGTATCTACCGCTAAGATGTGGTCGTTCTTCAACTTCCCGTGCACGGCTTGCTTTGCCGGCAGAATTGGTACGCTGAACGGAGCGTAGTAACCTTCGCATCTCCAACATGTAACTTTCGAGATTCTCGATGAATCGCTTCGTCTGTCGATGCTTGCTGGACATGCAGACCGAGATTGAGTCATCTTTGATGATGTACCCAATACCAAAACCATCAGCAGATACTGGACCAAACCCGAAATGGCGCAGGGAAGGGTTGCCGCAGTTTGATGTACTGAGAACAGTCGTGTTAAGCTTGTCCCAACCGGAATCGGTGAACAGATCTGGCATATTACGGGAAAACCCCTTCCCTCCGAACGGCGAGGATCTTCCCGACTCCATTGAGTCAACCGAACCGTTCGTCATTCGCCTGGCTGATCCCGGATCAGATCCATCAGCCGGACTTGAAAACCCGTTCGAGCTCAATCCCGTAGTGCTCGAATTCTCGGCGGCGTCATCCATTGCACGTTGCCAGATGCAATAAAGGGCGTAAAGATGCCGGTCTTGTCCTTGAGCCTTGCTACATTCCTTGGTCATGGTGGTGTGTTTCTGGGCTGCTCTTTTCAAAGCCTCGACTTTCTGTGGAGCAGGATTATCTGCCCAGAACGTCCTCACAAATTCTGCAGACTCTGGCGTTACCGATCGAATCGCTTCTGTCCGGCCGTGAAGGAAGATCTTCGTCATGGCAGGCTCGTAAGTATTTTCAATGCGACCATACAGACCATAGTAAGCCGCTTGGAAGGCCATTTGGACGTATGCATCTGGCGAGAATCCTGCTCCTGTAATGAAGTTCTTGCCGTAATGCATGAAGTCTAGCGTATAGAACTCATTCTGCTGGATGAGGTCCGACAAACGAGCTTCTGCAAATCGGAGAGCAATACTGAGCTCGGGTAACATATCCCATTCAAGCTTATGAGGGGTCGTGCTAACATCGCCAAAACTCTCAGGGTCTCTCTTGGAAGGATCAGGGCTGTTTGATGCCCACATAGAAGGCGCCTGGCCATTGATACTTCGAGCGAAACGTAAGATAGTGTCTGTATACACATCACTAGCGAATCGGAGGACGGTATGGCCGTCAACGCCAGTATGCTCGAAATTGATGCCTGCACTACCGTTCTTGCAAACAATGATCTGCAACTTGTCGTACCATCTGTTTGTGCAGGTTCCAACTTGAACACCTTTGACGATCTCGTTCGTACCGCAGAGCATATTGCCGCAGAGCTGGGACACGTCCGATGGTTCAGTGTCGTCTAGGCAGAGAACAAAGAGCGCTGAGTCGACGATGGCGAGACACTCGGAATTGTTTGATCCTTCATCACGTGTGAGCACGTCACGGAGGCCGGACCAGACCTTTCGGTTCTCGGTACTAAGAACACCCAAAGCACCCCTGGCAGCCTCTTGGATAGGAGTTTGTTCGGCATCGCCAACAATGACTTGCAAGTTGACGGCAAGGTCCTTCTCTGACATGATCAAATCGTTGTTGTCATCAAGGACATCAAACCAATAGAACTGTCCGCGGCAAAGCACGACCATGTGCTTAGATTCAGAGTCCTGCCCGATCATGCAACCATTTTCTGTGGGAATGCGGGCTGTACCGAATAACCTCGAGTACTGATACATACAAAGAGGAGTCCCTCGCAGAGTGTCTGGGGGCAATTCTTCTTTGCGAACCGCCCTGACAAAACACAACGCTGAGATGACCAAGGATGCTGCCCTGGTCACCTGATCATTTCTTGCCGGTGTTGGGTCATCCTCCAACAGAAAGAATGGATTGAGATTGAGGACGACAGAGCTATCGTAGTTCAAGTAGGAGTCATACCAGAACTGCTCAATATAGCTTGTCTTGTCCGATGCATACTTCTTCAACTTTTCTTGCAGCTCCTTGCCCTCATTTTCAAGAAAGTCCTTGGCAGCCGCCTTCGTGTCTTCATGTTCCTTCGCACTCTGTAAGGGCAGTACAGCATCGACGTATTTCTTCAGTGTAGACTCGAGATCGGGGATCGGGAGCTTTGGAAGCTTGTCCTGAGAAGCAAAGGTGATTCCTGGCTTCGCGCTTGACTTTCGCCCTGCCTGAGCCTCCCTATCCTGAACGGAGCTTTTGTTGGGAGGTGAACTCATGGGGATGCCGTTTGGTGGCGCGGAAGTTGGTATCAGTACGGAGTTGAGAGACCTCGGAGAGGTAAAATAACGTGTTGATGTGCTTGATATCGACATGGTTAGCAAGGTTTATGCGTATGCCGAAGCCAGGAAGGTAGGTAAGGAAAGTAGCTTCAGCGCTGTGCGGTAAAAGTAATGGCAGTCTTGATGACAGTAGTCGGGCATTGGAATGGTCATGCAGCAATATCCATGAAAAGATACATGAACAGATAGATAGATGATGAGTATATGGAAGGGCGTTGAAAGGGGTTCCAAAAGCAGGTCAGAGATGACTAGGATGATATAGTATGATTTATCTCGAGGGCTGGTAACCAACTCTGTTTGCAGAAAAGGAAGAGCAGGATAGCCAAGGAGAGATATAACATAGAACCCTGACGATACACCGGAAAGGCAAGAAAGATGAAAGGACCGGCTATAGGACAAAGCGAATAGGGAAGGCCATGCAGCTTTCGGTGGTACGGAACTTGGGTCTACTCACTGAGTATGGCAACGCTTATCAGACTTTACGCTGCAACGTTCGTGTCATATGAAACTTCGGGAGTTATGGGACTGAGGCAATATCGGACCCAGTGCGTGGTGGTCTCCAGCCTGCGTTTCTTGGAAGGCCTCTGTCACTGGCTCTTATCGCCGTGAATCAGAATCCAACATTGGTCAATATCGTAATCAGTGCACTGGGGACGTAAGGTCACGTCGGTTCAGATCGGGGAAATGGATGAACCTCTGGGGCTGCGGGGAGAGACCTCCGCAGGCTCTTCTTTTAAAGACCGTCAATGAAGCGGAAGAAGAAGCGGATAATTGCACACTTTCTTCAGATGATGTCGCAACGCTCAAATCGTGATCGAACTTATGTATCTGGCAGAATCGAGACGACAATAATTTGTTAAGTATGGTGAGAATCATCATCATGTACACAGGTCCGGCAGTGAGGGAAATCCATGGGAATCCCGTGCTGGGGCTGTGGAGTGTTTTGGGGGTCCCAGATTTCATTATTCTGGCAATGAGCGGAGCACATGACGCAAAGTGAGCGCCAGTCAACACGCCGTTCTTTGTAATGAGAGCTATTGGACTGTCTGACAGCCGATGGATGCCTCTAACTTGATGGAACACAATACATAGTAATTACACAGCAGGTGGTTCTAGACTTTTACTGGATGTATGTTCGGAGATGGAATCTGACAATGAGCTCTACTGGTGAGGAAAGGTGCAAGACGAGGAATCTGTCTGGAATTAGCCGATGCATGTACTGTACAATAAATACATCCTTCCCTGGAAACTGAGTGGTGTAGCGATGATCGGAGAGTCACATAGTATACAGTGTGTACATAGTACTCGGAGTGTTAGATCAGATCTCTCCAGTCCCATCTTCTCCCCTCCTTACCGTTAGTTGCCGGGTGAAGTCACTGACGTCCACAGAGTTTTGGAGAACTACGTACTCTGAGTAGGCAGGGGAATGAACGTTGGATGTTGTGCAGACAGCGACGCCGAGAAAGGATTTCTTTCGGTTTCGCTGCAGCATTCCACAGTACCGTGCTTTGCTTTTGCATTTATTGTGGGACATCGAAAGGGACCCGGTCTCGTGAGGCACACTAGAGAAAAGGAACCCCCAGGCTATGACAGAATTAGCCTTCCCTTGACCCGAGTCCCTATTCTTCCACGCTTCGTCACCAATGGCATCGACCCAGACAAGAGCACGCCCTGGCAAGGAGGAGAGTTGTGAAGCAAAGACGTTTACCATGTACTGCAGTGACAAAAGACAGGCCCCTGCACTCTTATTGCATCGGATCGGACATGCTATCATTGGTCCATGTTGGACGTACTTGCAATCACACCAGCGGAAAAAAGGACAGACCATGTGCGCTTTGGCTAGATGATCCTAATCATTATTCATCATTTGCGGAGTTGTGCACTGCACTGTCTTCTTGGAGACATTGGTGGTGCCCAGCAGACTAATTAATGACCCAGTCCAGTCAGAAATCGTGCAACGTGCAAAAAGTGGACGTGGCAGTAAAGCTCAACTATTTCCATGAAGGTGCAAAAGCAAAGGGAGAATCGAAATCATTTCTATGTGACAAGCGCTTCATTTCTCACCAAAGGCACTCACGCGCCAGACCAGGCCGTAAGTAGGAAGACAGCCATCGCACAGAAATGGCCCTCGAAACTCCCAGACATGATTGTGGAAGCTCGAAGATGAAGGAATCTTTTGTTTTGAATCGACCGAACCTGTCAGCCGATAGTGTTGTGATGCCTCTGCGAACCAGGCAGTAGGGACTCGAATGTGGCCAGCATGTCAGACACCAGTATCGCTCTGATCCTCGATAGATCTTGTTGAACCCACGTTTCCCAAGGTACCAGAACGATGTGACCATTACTTTGCTAATTTATACAGTCACGGTAGCATCGCCCAGCGGAGCGCCAACGTTGCTGTACTCCCCCTGATAGTTTCCTAAGTAATGGTCAGATCGTTAGACCATATGTGCGTGGGGTTTGACTTACCTGCTGGGTAGTAGTTACAGACTGTGAAGTATGGCTCGACATCTGACGAAACGTTCTCAAGAGTGCTGCATTCATAGGTGGCACATCCAATGCTTGTGGTGTCTTTCCAGACGATTTGTGAGAAATGACCCCATTGCTCAAAGTTGCTCATATTAGGACTGTCCTCGCCCCATGGTAACGGATAATACCCGATTTCTCCATTGTACATCATGTTGGTGATCATAGATCCGACATCTGAAGGCGGAGAGCCAGCGCCAATGTTCTGACCATAACCACCACCGTCCGTGTCTCTATTGTGGCGGTCAGTGGGTGAATCTGTGACAGGAAGCAGTCTACTTACGTGTCGTGAGCATAGACACAGCTCTGGGCAATCTTGAGAGCAGTGGCAGCCAGCGTTTCATTCCAAGCGATATCCACAGCTGAATGGTTGGTACGATGAATATTGTGCTGATTGAGCACAATGGTCTCATAGGATGAAGCACTGCTAGTGGCAGCTGCAGCAGTGGTTGATGTTGAACTAGACTGGATGACCGTGATTGAGCTGCTTGTTGTTACTTGGGCCACAGAGGAGCTGGATGTGATGACTTGGACTTCAGCTGAGCTGCTTGTTGAAACCGGCGTCTCTGTGGAAGCGGTGGAAGTTTCGGTCGGCTCAACATTGGAACTACTCACAACGGTGGCAGTAGTGGCAACATATGACCAAGTTCGAGACCACGAGCGAGTGTGAAATTGAGAGTGGGCATACTGGCCATTGACATCGACAGGATTAGTCGGAACAGCACCTTCAGTGACCGTGGTGTAGACAGTGACGATATCCTCCACAGTTACCAATTCACGACGCTCGATAGGCTTGGACAAGGCCAGGACTCCGAAGAGAGCAGAAGCGACAATGAAAGCACGCATGACGACCAAGAGTCTGAAGGAAAGTGAGGGAACCGGTCGGTAGAGGTGAAAACAGAAACCCGACTTGGGCCGAGAAAGCGCAGTTCAACAACGCCTCCGGGGAGCTGAAGTGAATAGAAAGGAGATCGCCTCGGAGAGCCTCAAAGGAGTGAGAGGCGTCTACTGGCTGAAAGGAGTGACAAGAAGTAAGGGAGCGTTTAGAGCAAAGAAGAGAAGAAGTGAATGACGAAGCAGCTCGAGAAATGAAGATGGAAGAAGTTGTTTGAATGTGAGAAGAGCGTGGTACTGTAGAAATGTTTTGGCTTGGGACACCAGGCCCGTGATTGGTTGGAGGGGAGTTAATTTCGGTTTCTGTTTTCTTCGCCTTGTTTGAAACGCCTGGTGGCCAGAAGGTCGGGAGGGCTCGACAGTGGATTCTTGCAATCTGAATTCCTGGGGTAAATCTCCTTTGCATTTCGGATCTGTATATTACCGTAATCTCTCAGCCTTTTTTTTCCTTTCCTCTGCTATGGTAAGAAGAAGAGGATCGATCCTTGAATCCACATACCCTATCCGTTCCAGACTCGATATGAAGTTCGATCAAGCCTTCGAAATCGCTCTTCAGATGCAGCAGGATAAAACTCTGTGCTTGCAAATGCTACCTGAGATTTACAACTAGCTGGGGTCTTCAATGTCACCATCGAGACCCAGAGATGGGCTGCCCGGATGATATATATCTCCAGGACAGCCGTAGCACATTGCGTACTTCCCCCAGCATTGCGATTCTGGTGGCCATCTCCTCCGTCGACCCAGTATGCACCGCTACAATGCAACACGTATCACAGATTCATTCGGGGTCCGACCAAGGGATGACTCGTGGTTGCCATTGATGCAATTGTCCCTTGATGAGCGAGGGTGAATATTCTGAGTAGGGCAGATCGAGAGGAATGTGTCTACCGAGGCAGTTCGACGGTATGACGCTAGAAAAACAGCTCTGGAAGCATTACGCGATAGTCAGGTCAAGTTGGAAACCCCTGTACTCATATCTTCCCATTTCGCTTCGACTGGTTTGTTTCAACCTTCCGCCGTGATTTACGATTGGTGGTACGAAGAAATGGCTGTAACCACCGGAACAGAACCATAGTTGAAACCATAATACTCTGAGTATACTTTTCGGTTGCTCTGTGGGGTTAACATAATGTGCTAAGGTGGATCGTCATAGGGAAATACAAGACGAATCGACTCCAGCCCGAGTCTGCTAGCATCTTGAGTTGACGAGTCCAAGTCCGTGGGACTTCGGCCTTGCCAGTGTCGATCGTTCGCATCCACTGCATGGTCATTTGGCCCTTGGATCTGACATGGTCTAGGCCTGTTGATGGTCAGATGTAAGCGCCCGAACCATAGTTCGATTCACTCATTGTCAATCAGCTTGCCTACAGATGAAGAGTCGTCACGAAGTCGCAACATATTTTCATCTGAGACACTCATTCTGGAATGAAGATGCTGTATTCAAGGGATTGTTTTGTTTGTATTCCTTGTGAGACCACTTGACGCCCTGAAATTCAGTGCTCGGCTTTCTGTTATCGTTTCAAGCTAAGCGCAGTTTCAGATTGATGGACATGTGGCACAAGCAGCTAAAGTACCGTTCACAATTTATTGTGGCACTTGACCCTTGCGTCCATCTTTTTAAATTAAAGAAATCAGGATACATTTGCGAAATCATCATATTTCTGTACCGCAACCCTATTGAATTTACTTGAGAAGGCTTACGGCAAGTCAATCAGCAATGCATCCTTGGCACACGGCAAGCACTTGCGAACATGGACATGCTGACCCATGATTTTACCTCCCATCTAAAGGATCTCCTTGGCAGGGAGGACTGAGAATGCAAGTATCCGTTTTATGACGGACGTAGTTCTGGCAGTGAAAGCTGCGGATGGCTCCAAGTCCGACAGACCCTATACTGGCAGGCGACATCGCGTCAGGTCCTTGTCAAAATATCCGCATCTTTCGACACTCTATGTACAGCAAGGTAGTCACATCGGCCACATAGCGGAGAATTGCCTCTTCCAGGAGTTGAATCCGAGTGTCCAGGCCATCAGAGCGCCTTTCAATACCTCTAGTTAGTGAGATGAACTATCCTTGCACAGACTCTAGGTATTACATATCTTGTCTGCGTCTCAATACCTGCTTGGCGTTTATTATATCAATATTGCGAGAGTATTAAGATGCGAAGCTGCTACAGGTTGACAAGGTTGCTGATGGTTGACGTTTGCATGCCCCTTGCTCATTCCACGGGATCCAAAACAATGGCATTCGTAGCCTCGTGGTGGGATCCAAGCTGGAATTTCCGGAGTCTATATAGGAGCTGCGAAGAATGGAATACAACGCAGCAAGTTTCAGCGAAAGTGTTCTCATGATGCATAACGCTGAAACAAATGGATCATGTCTACCCGGACCATAGGAAATACAATATTGTGTCACATGGATCTCCAGGTTATTAACAGATGACGACACACAGCATAAGAGGTTGATTGGAGCTATGAACCTCGCAGTGACTTGAAAGTATCACTCTCTTTGCTCAATCTCACATCATCGTCAATCAACAGCAGATCCGACGAGAAATGTGGTCGTTCATGCTTATAAGGTGTGGAAGAGTAACATTTTGAAATGATCAATGCAGTGAAATGGGATGGAGATGGTATACATTCATTGGGCGTAACATGCGTCTAACTCCCACGATAGGGCATTTTCACCCAGTCAGGCTCGGTGAACTTAGCATATCAGCAGTCTGACTAGCAGAGAGATCGTAAGAACTCATTGCCTCCAGGATGGTGAGTCTGCACTCGAAATCTTGATGGGTCTTACAGAGTAGACGAGCACAGTTCTCAATTGACGATAGGACCTCTGCCCACTTCAATACATCTGTTCTTGTCCCACAAACTTGTGGGGCCTTTCAAGATGATGATTTTTGTACCATCACGTATCCGGATATGTCAGCCAATAGGAAAATAGCAAAAAGACCGGAAGCATTCTTCATATCATCCAACCTTCTTTTTGAAGATCATGTCAGCTGCTTCAATAATCAATATCAACACCGTTACTGTAGACATCAACGTACACTGTCTCCATACATCTGATTCCTCTAGTTAATGAAGACAGGTAGAAGAGGTTTCTACTCAGCACTACAATTTTCTTACCCCTCATTTACCGCTCATCGATACAAATCCGGGAAATCGCCGCTTTTATTCCCGTACACTCACGGCGTAGGACCCTTCTGGAGTCAGAAATCGCAACCTCAGTGGTCGATACGTCAGTTTCGTCGTGGAATGGCTACAAGCAAGGCGCCGACGGGCAATGATAGTGCTGCTACATTGACAAATCGCCTCGCCGAGAGTACCTCTCCCTATGTATGCTTCTGCCACGTTTCAGTCTGTCCCTTTCTCATACAGTATAGGTCCGAGGTCACAAAGACAATCCTGTGGCATGGCAAGAATGGAACGAATCAACCTTGAACCTGGCCCGAAAGCTTGACCGTTTGATCTTCCTCAGCATCGGCTATTCTGCATGCCATTGTAAGTGATAATTTTTTGTCATAGCATTTCAAATGTTTTGATTGCCACATACCACGGTACTAACGCCAGTAGGGTGTCATGTAATGGAACGGGAATCTTTCATGTCTCCAGAGGTTGCGGCCATCCTTAACGAATCTTTCATTCCCATCAAAGTCGATCGGGAATCTCGTCCAGATATTGACGAGATCTATATGAATTATGTGACGGCAACAACTGGATCTGGTGGCTGGCCATTAAACGTGTTTATAACTCCAGATCTTGATCCCGTCTTTGGTGGAACATATTGGCCTGGCCCGAATTCCACCTCCTTCCCGAGACTTGCTGCTGCAGAATCTTTAAACTTTCTGGAAGTGTCAGAAAGAGTTCGAGATGTATGGCAAATGCAGAGGCAGAAATGTCTCCAATCAGCTAAGGATATATCAGCACAGTTGAAATCATTTGCTGAAGAAGGAACCCACGGACCTCATGGAGTGGACGCCGAACCCCTCGAGCTCGACCTGTTGGACGAAGCCCTCAACCACTTTAGACAAAAGTATGACAAGATCAATGGTGGATTTAGTCATGCACCAAAATTCCCAACGCCACCGAACTTAGGTTACTTACTCGCCCTCGGGGGTTCGGGCTTATCGACGTCATTTTCGTATCCAAAGGTCGTTAGGTCAATAGCCGGCGAAGATGCCTGCGTACAAGCCTTAGCAATGGTAGAACACACCTTAGTAGCCATGTCAAGAGGTGGTGTCCGCGATCTTGTTGGCCATGGCTTTCATCGATATAGTGTTACCCCAGATTGGAGCTTACCTCATTTCGAGAAAATGTTGTATGACAATGGCCAACTACTGTCTGTCTATAGCGCAGCCTTTTCAATCACCCACAACCCAGAAATCTTGGGTGTCATCTATTCCTTAATCGAATATTTGACGTCATCAAGCTCGTCAATTGTTTCCGGGGTTGGCGGCCTGTTTTCCTCTGAAGATGCCGACTCCTTGCCAAACAAATCCACAACATCCGGAGAGAAACGCGAAGGAGCATATTATGTTTTCTCCCGCAAGGAGCTCGCAGCTATTCTTCCTGATGAACAATCTGTTCAGCTAGTGGCCAGTCACTTTAACATCGTTCCAGATGGGAACGTGGACCAGACTAATGACCCTCATGATGAATTCTTAGGGCAGAATGTCTTATCGGTCACTGCTACTCCTTCGAAGCTTGCAAATGATTTCGGACACAACGAAGAAGATGTCGTGAAAATACTTAAGAAAGGGAGGTCGCTTCTATCAGAATACCGTGACCGTGAAAGACCAAGGCCAGATACCGACACCAAGATCGTTGTTGGGTGGAACGCCTTGGCTATCAAGGGCTTGCTTGATGCCTACACCGTGTTAGTTGGCATCGATGAAGCCAAGGCAAAGCAAGCACTTTCTGCAGCTAAAAAGATTGCTTCCTTCATTAAAGAGGAACTCTGGGACCCAACATCATTGTCATTGAAGAGGGTATGGTCGCTCATGCCCAATGGTACCGGCAAGAAAGATGAAAATGAGGCGTTTCTCGATGACTATGCGTACCTGATACAAGCATTGATTTCTCTCTACGAAACGACCTTTGAATCTCAGTGGTTACAATGGGCAGATCAATTACAAGGTAAGCCTAAACGTAACGCATTACTGACGCCCTACCCATGAGGGATGTGTGCACAGTAGGCATAAAGACTGATTTGGCTCACAGTTCGTCTCAACACCTCATTCCTCTCTCCGGATAATCATGCATTCTATTCGACCCCTAAACCCTCAAACTCTGTTTCCACAACTCCATCAGAGAAACCAAATGTTGGTGATTTATCTTCTTACAACCCCACTCCCACTATCACCATATCATCAGAGGCACCAACTCTTCCTCTTCGTCTTAAACCAGGCACCGATAACATCGAACCATCGGCGAATGCAATCACGGCGCAAAATTTGCTCAGTCTTGCTACATTACTGGAGGACTCCAAATATGCTTCTCTCGCAGCATCGACTGTTAACGCTTTTGCCGTCGAAATTGTCCAGCATCCCTTCCTATTCGTCAACATGTTGAACCAAATCGTACGCTCACAGGTTGGCCTCCGAAACGTGACATTAGTTACTTCGACACCAAACATCACTGGAGAAGAAGTCTCTGCTATTTTGAAGCAGAATGACATTACTCGAGACAGCAGAACTTTGGTGAGCTGTGTGAGCAGCGGTCAAGATTCGTGGCTGAAACAACGCAATGAGCTTCTACGCGATATAAAGCCTAAGGAAAACGGCAAGGATGTGATCATGATCTGTGAGAACGGGTCTTGCAGGGAACTTCAGGCCGGAGAGAAGTTAGAGGATAAAGATGAATTGTGAATGATGACTGAGTTAATGTGAAATGACGGATTTGGTATTGTTGATTTCGTTCTCGCTGGATCAGATAGAGAAATCGGGCCTTGTGTAATATGTAGGATATTACGATAGTGTAACATTGTGTTTGGAATTTAAATCCAATTGCTCGACTCAAATCTAAAATATCAGACGTAGCCATCTCGACCACTAAACACCGTCCCAATGCATTTATATTCAGTAAACCCATCTTCAGACTCCTACTGTTATGTATACAGACTGAGCATAGACATTCGCCATCCCTCATTCTATGCTCTCCCATCCCTCACCTCTTCTTCTTCTTTCTCGTTGATTCTAAAATTCCAACCATTAGCTCCCCCGATCTTCCGCAAAAGAAAAAAAAAAGCGTAATAACAAAGAGCAACAAACCTTCAGCCGTCCTCTTCTTCTTCGGCGCACCCTTGCCCCTCATCTTCGCAATCCCAATCGCCTCCACTCTATCTTCTTCATCCTCATTCCAAGTCTCGAGACCAAGCGGCTTGAACGTATCAGCCAGATCTCGAAACGTGACGGCTTTTCGAGGATAGTAGGCGGCTAAAGCGGGTCCGCGAAGTCTTTGTCGTAATACTTTGTTGCCGAGACGCAGGTGTTGCGGGTTGTAGATTTGAGAGAATATTTGGCATTGGGTCTATCATGAAGGCAAGCGGTTAGTGAAATTGAGGTGCACTGGTGGATGAGTAGATAAATGGGTTAGGATGTATGGGATGTATGGAAGAAAAGGTGGTGTCTTGGAAGACTTGTGCCGTTTGGGGAGACGTGGGAGCCCTACTTTGATCAATTGTAATAATCGCGCACGCGGAAGATCTGCCATGATGGGCAGATGCGGCGGTTACGCTCTGTAACACACGATGTCTGAATGTGTCTGCGACTGGGAGACTGTTTGCTGGGACTTGGAAAGCTCGAAGAAGATACTTGATGCCAAGCGATTTGGGGCCGCGGAAATTTACATTTGGGGATTAGTGTCGTCGACGGATATTCCGTGCCTTTCGTTAGACATGCAAGTTGTTTGTATCTGAACGATGCTCGTGTAGTCTACTGTAGCTTGCCGTTGTCATTCTTACCTATGAGCATAAGAGTTTCTCTCTTCTTCCTTCTGGTCCAACCTGCATCGATCCCATGTTACCTCTTAACGATGTTCCCAATAGATGAATGTTTTGATCTGAACCTGTGAGATACGCGGACATTTCTAGGCTGGTTGAGTAGACAAACGAGATTGTTGCCTTTTGAAGAGCGTCATCTAGGTGCTCAGAGGCAATGGTAGGATTTGAGTAGTGAGCCTGTCCGTCTCTGCTACATCTTATTAACCCCTAAGAAAATGTTTTCTTCTGCTTCACACCTTCTGCCAGACCATGATCCTGCTATCCACCATCTCCAAGTTCAGCTTGTCTTCTGCAACGTCCTCGAATATGCGTTTCCATTCCCCAAATCCCCGTTCTTTGCCCCCTAGCAACAACATCATCTGCATATCTGCAGTTCTCATCATTTTCTCTTCATATGAAGTCATCATCCCGGGCTCTGGTACCACAAACTCGCTCAGGATCAATCGAGACCCCGTTTTCATGGAGGGGATGATATTTTGAAGAATCCGTTTGCAATCCTGGTCTGACCAGTCATGAAGCACTCTCCGAAGCAAGTAGGCATCTGCATCTTGGATTGGTTGCGGATCCAAGAAGTTGGCGGTTTGAAATGACAGTTTCTCGATCAGATCTGTAGGAGCTGTGCATTGTGAAACAACCTCTTCGAGATCTTGAACAACGCCAGTGAAAGTCGCGTACCTGCGCAAGATATCGACAGAGACAAATCCTTTCCCCCCTCCAACGTCTACAATTTTTGCCTTGTCATGCAAAGTTCTCCAAACGGGAGCATTGACCAGGAATTCCGCATTCCCAATACCTCCTGGCTGTGAAACAAACTCCATCGCCTCGGCAAACAGTTTCGTAGCGCCAGGCTTTTCTCTCAAATATCCAAAAAATGGTCCATCGAACCCGAAAGCGAGCTGTGGACCAGTACGAGGAGAGCCACTCTCGTCTGCGGAGTCGACAAGGGTATCAGCGAGGAATGGTGAGCTTGGGAAAATCACCTCCATATTATTCCCAATCCACGAATGAGCCACAGGTTCTTTTGCAACCATGTATGTGATAGCTGAATGTGAGACATGACCGGGAGTAAGTTCTTGAAATAACCGCATTGTCATTGCATATTGGACCACCCGACGTAGTCTGTCGATGTCAGCGTTGACTCGTTTGGACAATTCGAGGTAGGAGATGGATCCCTCCAGTGGCACATTTTGCACAATTCCCAGTCGGTATACTGCTCGTAGAACACCGCTGTTATGATGCTAAAAAGTATTCAAAGCGTACAACGTCAGCATGCATCCAACAACCGATATATCAAGACGAGATTCCTTAGTTCGCTGCTGGAAAATCAAAGGCGCCTGAACAATGAATCAGACTAAGGACATACACCTATCATACTCAACTCAAACAACAAATTCTTCGGACCCGAAAGTAGATCAGCTAGCCTCCGAGCCGCATCGATGACTTCCGTTCTCGCTTTCAACAGCCCTGAATTTCCCGAAGGCAGGATATCTGGGGCCGGACCATGGGCTTCGAAAGAGGGTTGAGGGAGATTGTTCGAACGAAGGTATTCATCTACCTGAGAACCACGAGAGGCTATGACGGAGAGAAGATCTGATATAGATGTAGGAGTGGACGTCATTATGTCTCGAGGTATTCGGTTGTAAGTCCTAAAAGCTAGACGTCCTCTTCACGTTCTAGCCGTGGTGTGGTGCAGTACGATCGGAATAAGCAAGCCACACAGTACCCAATCGATTGACAGCATGCAAAGAATGATTCCCCGGCAAAGAGAGAAACCTAGGGGATCCTCCTCCCTTAAATACAAACCCTCAGCCTCCCCTACAGCTCCTTTTCCCTTTCCATCCCATCCCATCACATTGCATTGCATTACCGTTGCATCGTTGCATCTCACCAATCCCCCATCCACCTACCCACCTCCCGCCGACCAATCCGACAATAGGATACTCCCAAAACCCCATGCAACTAAATATGACTCACACATTTCCAGCATTTCATCGTATTCAACTGTTTCGTTCTGTAATTAATAGTAATTGTTCTCTCTCGGACTTGGTCTTTCCGATCATGTTTCCGATGGATTCATCTCCGAGGCTTACCACACTAGTACCGGATTGGGAGTTTTCGGCCCCCTCCCCCGGCGGCGCGTTGGGATTTGCGGGTGGGCATGTGAGTGGTGAGAAGGGGTATTCGGGGATGGGTTTTCCCTGTTTGATGTTGCAGGATGTGTTGTATGTACGTAAGTGATGGTTTGTGGTGGATAGAGAAGGTATTGGAGGGAATTTCCCCTTTGTATTGAGGGGAGGGGAGAGATGCTTTGGGAGTGAGAGAATATGAAAAAGAAAGATGAAGAGATGGTTGTCAGATGAGGATGGATTTCTACATAAGGATTTCCAATTAGGCTCGGCGGAGGATCCTATGCTATGGTTCCATTTGCATGAGTAGTCCCGTTTACTTGAGACGTCCCCCTTTCGTCCTCCTGATATGGTGGCTCTTCCTTATACACATCGTATTTGTACGTGCTACCGACATGGTCAGATCTGAGCCTGGACTGTCCTGCTCCATAGACCTTTTCCCGTGCGGTCAAACCCTGCGGCGGTTCCTTAGGATATACTCCACGCCGTCGGAGTTCTGGAATGAGCAGCTCGACGACGTCTTCAAAGGTGCCTGGAGTTGTGACATATGCTAGATTGAATCCGTCGATATCGGCCTCGCGGATCCAGCGTTGCATCTCATCTGCAACTTGAGCGGGTGTGCCGATTCCTACGGGTCCGAGTCCGCCGATGGCAGCTCGCTCCGCCACCACTCGGGGTGTCCATTTAGGGATCTGCTCGCTGGTAGTGGTGAATGCAGACAAGATAGAAGTGACTTTATGAAGCTCCAGTGAGTCTGCGGCGGTGATTTCCTGGTCGAGAGGGATCTTGGAGATGTCGATTCCGGTCCAGCCGGAGAACAGGACGAGGCCGCCGATGGTTGAGGCGTATTTCTTGGCTTCTTCGAGTTTTGCTTGAGCTTCTTCCTCGGTCCTTCCGATGATTGGCGTAAACGTTCCAAAGAACTTGATGGACGAGGGATCACGACCCTTTTGCTTGGCTAAATTTCGAATATTGTCTATTTTTGGTCGGAGCACCTTTGGGTCATGCGATGAGACGAAAATGGCCTCCGCATGTGTAGAAGCAAATTCAGAACCAGCACTGTGAGCATTAGCAACTCTTCGATCGTAGAGTCGTACATGTTTTGTGGCTTACGCTGAGGTTCCGGCTTGAAACAGGAATGGAGTCCTCTGTGGTGAAGGGTCAACGATGTGGCGAGCCTCGATATTATAATATTTGCCGTGATGCACAATTTTCCGAACTTTGTCAGGATCAGTGTAAGTGTCCGTTTCCGCATCCTCTACCACAGCATCGTCGCTCCATGATCCTTCCCACAGTCTAGAACAAGCTTATTAGCTTATCAGGGGGACGCCCTATCTGGGTAGGCATACTTGTAGAGCACCCGGAGGTATTCATCGGCCTGACGATACCTTTCATCGTGGTCTATGGGATTGTCGAAACCGATCGCTTTGAAGGCTGTCTTCTTCCAGCCCGTCACTATGTTCCAACCAACTCTACCGTTGGTCAAGTGATCAAGAGTCGAGAACCGCTTAGCAATCAAAAATGGCGGCTCGAATGATGTCGAAGCGGTGATTCCAAAAGCCAAATTGGTTGTGACTATGTCTAAAATCAGTTCTGGGCCGTTTCGGGTGATATAGCATATTCCAATTCACTTGTCTCTTCTATGGAGAGATGATCACTGTGGACATACCTGCAGCCATAGCAGCAATGGGCTAGGTAGTAGCGATCAGCAAGTGTAGCAGATAATGGCTAGCAGGTAAGTTTCAACTTACGATGTTTGGGTCTGTCATCGGCCATTGTGCAGCTCTTCTTATACATTCTTCAAGGCTATCCTGATATGTATCATAGCCACCATAGGTGTCTGCAAGAAAGAGGGCATTGATCCCTCCTTTCTCCAGAAGTTTGGCAAGGTTAATCCAGTAATCTAGACGACGTTTCGTTTTAGAACGGTCGTTTGGATTCTGTCCATCACATGCCTATCAGCATGACCCTTGAAGACGCCCAAAGATCTGTAGTGAATATACCTTCCATTGGCCAGGGGACAAATGTCCCACTGTAGACATATCAAATGCATTTAGGAGTATTTGTTTGTCCTGAGGTTCGCCTGCCATGTTGTAATTGCCAATTGGGGTTTCTTTTCTTATCAAAATATATAATTTACACTCACAGCTTGACCCTCAACTCTCGACGCAAGAATCAAGAGACTGGCTACATTAATAGCGATCTGAATGCGCTCGAAGGATATGATCCGGAACGAACTGCGAATTATATTATGTTATGCGCTGTTCTCCATTACGGACGCCATAGTTGAACAGATTACGGCATCGATGCATCCGCAAACGAGGCTGGAAGCTCATCAACGCCAATGAAGTGTAGGGGACGTTCCAACCATGCCATTTGAGACCCAGTTTGGAAGCCTCATCATTGGGGGGGGCAGAGCCAGTTAAGCCATTGTTTTCTCGGAAAGATAGGCAAAACCTACTTCCCCAGGCGTTGGGACTGGCATTTAAAAGAGATCGTCCATCTGGGTGCATTAGCACACGTGAGGGCAAGCACGCAATCTTCCACTTCTGTGGCCTCATCTGTCAACCAAGAACTCCTGCCCCAATCACCTTCAACTTTCCAACGCCATTGGATTTCGTATCCTTGGAAAGAGCTACAAAATCTTACTCAGGCAGTGCTGAACTCCGAAAGCATTAAGATATCGTGCCAGTTTCGCCTGCTAATGCACTTCGGCTGGCATCTACGATGGGTAAACATTTCAGGCATGCGACTGAGGCTGAAGACCTCATCCTTGAGGATTCGCTATCGTCGGCGGAATTATGGCTACATAACTCCACATCCCAAACCTCCTGGATCTCATTCACATGTCTGACGTGCTTGAACTAGGGACAACGGCACGAGAAGATTTCCCACTAGGTATTTTCTACACGGGGTAATGCCCGAGTGCTGAGTATAAGAGATATCTGTAGAGCGCATATCGTTCCTGTCATTTCCTAGTCTTTTTGAGAACTGAGTGACCTTCCACTACGTTGCACTTGAATCTTCTTCGAGCGACAATTTCCCCCTTTGCTATCATGGGAGGTCCAGAGGTAGCTTCTCACGCCGCTGGCGACGTCAAAGATGAAGTCACAAATACTAGCGAACGCAGTCCTAGCCCTTCATCTGACAATTATCGCGAAGCCTTTTTGGCTACCTTTGATGCTGCGGAGGACAAGCGGATCATGAGAAAGGTTGACCGTCGATTCTTACTGTTAATCGGCCTGTTGTACATGATCAAGAACATTGATTATACGAATGCTGCTACCGTCAAGGTTCTGCAAGTGGGCCAGCCACGCAACGTCTTGAACGAGTTGAACATGACCGCGGACGAATACAATTGGGTCCAATCTATCTACTTCGTACGTCGATATGCCCATAGATCAGATGCTGGATTTGGCATGTGTGTTCAGCGACCGACACTAATCTGATCCTACAGATCAGCTACATTGTGTTCGAGGTACCCAGTAATCTTCTTCTGAAGAAAATGACACCTCGACACTGGCAGTCTCGCATCGTTGTCAGTTGGGGCTTGGTATGTAATCTTTAAAGGCCCTCGATTTTGGAATACTACTAATCCCGATACTTTGACAGGTCCTGGCTTGCCATGCTGCGGTCAAAAATAAGGAAGGCTTATATGCAGCACGATTTTTTCTTGGAATGATGGAAGCTGGCATGTTCCCTGGTATCGCCGCCCAGCTTTGCAGCTGGTACAGAAGCGATGAAATGGGGAAACCCATTATGTGGATGTTTGGATTCCAGAACTGCTCAGGAGTTGTTGGCTCTATCATAGCCTATGGTCTCTCTTACATGAATGGCCTTGGTGACCTAAGTGCCTGGCAGTGGTACGTTGCGAAGTCCTACCTATACGAAAAGGGCACTACTGACTTATCTGGAAGGGTCTACCTCCTTGAAGGCTTGTTCACCATACTTTTTGGTGGCGTTGTATACTTCATCTTACCAGATTATCCCAAGTCACCTCGGTCCAATAAGTGGCTCACTCCACGTGAACAAGAGTATATCGAGTTGAGATTGACAGAAAATGCCCCTCGGACTCACGACGCCGCATTTTCTAGAAAGGAAATCATTGCCTCATTGAAGGATCCCCGAACCTACAGCTTTTGCCTCTCACAGGTTCTCATGAACCTAGGCGGCTATGGCCTACAATGGCAATTACCGACCGTAACGACAAGCCTTGGGTTTGCTAGTCTTCCCAGAAACCAGCTTCTCAACATTCCCCCCGCTGCTGCGTCTGTACTGGCAATCATTTTCGCCGGTTGGTTCCTCAGCCGTGCCTATACCACCCGTCCACAGTTCATTATGTTCATCTGTGCGGGAGCCTTGGCTTTCTTTCTCGTGCTCTGTGTGAACGTCAGCAAGGGCGCAATATACGTGGCTTGCGTCTTCGGAACCATGTTTTATTCCGTCTATTTCATTCCTTTTTGGGCCTGTATGTATACCCATATTATCGCGTTACAGCGCTGACATGACCAAACAGGGCGATCCGCCTCCCTCATCGGAACAACAGGCACAGCCTTCACTCTCGCATTTCAATCCTGCATCGGTCAAGTCGGCGGGGTTGTCGGACCTCAACTTTTCCAATCGAAATACGCTTACAACGGTTACAAAACATCATTTGCGATCTGTGCCTCCGCGATTGCCGCTAGTTGGATCGCGAATTGTTGGACTTGGTGGTTGACGAGTAAGAACGAACGAGATGTCATGGAGGTTCGAAGGCTGAGAATCAAGGCAAAGAAAGAAGATGGAAAAGTGTATACGGGGCAGGATGTTAGGTTAGAAGTCTAGAGACTTACCTTTGGAAGAAAGTACTCCAATTGACATGGGGTTATTGCATCTTCAGAACACTTTTTCTCTCTCACACACACACAGAGTATCAGACAACCAATGCCTACCTTCCTACATACCTGCTTCCCAACCATGCTTCAATTGCTGCTCAATCTCCTTTATTTCCAGGGCCCGAGGCATTATCATCGTCTTGTTCTACCAGCGTATTACTTATGCGCTGCATTTATTAAACGCATAGCCGGTCGATGGCTTTGTTCCAGCTGGTAGAAGTAAAGCAGGTGCTAAGAAGACAAACGAGGCCCAAACCCCTATTTTCGCATCTGCGCAAACATCACGG
Source organism: Phaeomoniella chlamydospora (assembly GCA_001006345.1). NCBI lineage: Eukaryota > Fungi > Ascomycota > Eurotiomycetes > Phaeomoniellales > Phaeomoniellaceae > Phaeomoniella > Phaeomoniella chlamydospora. Next base: position 133,843 of record LCWF01000121.1, on the reverse strand, counting down.
TCGTCAATGCGGTATATCCTGATCGTAAGAGGCAAGGCTTGGCCGCTTGATGTAGATGTTGTCAGGCAGCGGTTCAGGAGCTCGTGTGAAATTCGAAGAGAACAGCGGGCAATAAGCCACCATTGGTATCAATTGGACGTCTTTCAGTTCATCCTCTTGGATGTTGGAGGCTGACAGAGTTTGCTTGTCACAGTAGGCGTGATAAATTTCATTGCCGATACGGTACACGACCGGTGTCTTCGTAAAGACATAATGTCCTTCCACCTCCTCATAAGCTTCAACTTGCTGCAGAATCTCCATTGATCCAGTAAGCGATAGCTTGTATGCAAGATTTATTGTATGTGAATGGTCTCTCGGTGACGATTATTGGAAAGTAAAGTATTTGACGGTGTTTAGATGATAGATTGTAGAAGGAGATCAGGCAACCGCCAAGATTCACTGAGATGGCCTAGGCGAACATGTTGTGGAATCTAAGACTTCCCTCAGGTGGTACATTAGTGTCCTACATGACAATGAAATATTGTCAGTGCAACCCAACAGCATTCTATCACCTAGTGTTCGTTGGTGTTTCACTATGTCGCGGGCATGTCGTTGACTGGTCCTCCCAAATAGGAAAACAAGTATCATATACAGACCCACAACTCCCCAGATACGCTTTTTTGAATTAGGAAACTGTCCCCACATGACATCTGAGTCTTCAACCTCTGATATGGTGAAGTACATTTGAATCACTTCATTAGAGATCTATGTACTAGGTAGACCGATCAGGAAATTATGGCCTACAAACGCAAGGCCGAAGATCTACGAGGGTATGCCAGTGACCATCAGTCCAAAAGACAGGCCCCAAGATATGAACATCACGAAAGACGAGAACTGCGAGAGAAACAAGCAACAAACAACTTGCTATCGTTGATCAGTCCTTCTTCACGCCACAATCCTCACCCTCATACCAGCCCATCAGAGCCACCACCTAGGCCCAGAGAGCCACCGACTAGACCCAAAGAAAGGACAGCCATCAGCAAATCATCTACAAACCTTGCCCCGGCTCCCTCGATAAAAGATCCCAAACTTGAAACTGCCGTTTTCACACACCAAGGCAATCTCTCCGCCCAAAGCAACAGAAACCATTCGATATCCTATGAACGTCTTGAATTCATAGGAGATGCCTACATTGAATTGATAGCAACCCGTTTACTCTGGAACCTGTACCCTAATATCACCACCGGCCGTCTAGCCCAGTTACGCGACCAACTGGTGAAAAACGAAACTCTAGCCGAATATAGCGTGCACTATGGTTTTGATATCCGGATAGACATACCCAAAATAATCTTCAATGATCGCAATCTCTCCAAAGAGAAAACCCTCACCAAAATCAAAGGCGATATCTTCGAAGCTTACGTTGCTGCGATCATCCTCAGCGATCCCGTCGACGGATTCTCGACAGCAGAAACATGGCTCCACGATCTATGGAAACGCAAACTTGGACTCCTTATTCCTGATGTGTCCTCCTCAACTTCAACCCCACCATCGTACCCATCTGCCACAAAATCAAGCATCCCTCCTATGCCCTCTCAAGCAAACATCACCCCTATAGCGGCCTATACCAACATCCCGTCTTTAATCTCCCAAACTGACATGTCCGCCAAAGAAACCCTCCGCGCGCGAATCGGCTACCGCGGTCTAAAAGTCCTTTACCTTGACGAAAAACCACCTCAACAAATCGCTCCCGGTCAGATACACTTTTACATCGGACTATACCTTCAGGATGATAACACCACCGCCGCCAAGAATCCTTCTACTACTGCTGACACTACCACCTTACCCCGTAAACTAGCCTGGGGCATCGGTCTCAACAAGAAAATTGCCGGCAACGAAGCTGCATCACGGGTCCTGGAAAATGAGACGTTAATGGAGGAATTAGTGGAGAGGAAGAGAGTTGTTGATGAGGAAAGGATGAAATTCAAATTCAAGATTGTTGCCGGGGAGGATAGTGGTCCTCGTGAGAATGAAGAAGAAAAAGATGATGATGAAAAGGGGAAATAGGGATGGATAAAGAAAAGAAGAAGAAGAAGAAGAAGAAGAAGAAGAAGAGAAATAATTCATTGCTCTTTGTAACTATGTATCTAGGTACATATGTACAATGATACTGTATTATACATAACATTACATAAATCCATACATACATATAACTATATTATATGATTAAGAAGGTGTGATGAAATACAATAATTCCAGTAATTTTCAACTTGAAATAAACAACTCTACCGTATACCGTAATATAGTACAGTACAGTATAGTATAATATAGTAATATAGTATTATCTTGAATGCTGTATATCTATCACTCTCTTTCTCTCTTTCTATTGGATTTGGATTTGGATTTGGATTTGATATTTTACTGTATTGTATGCCTTGCAGTAGTACTGTATCATTCTTAAGTTTCCTTTCCAGCTACATTATCCTTCCTTATTCCTATAGTATTCTTATTTCTTATTTCTTATTCCCCGTCGCAAACCTTGAGGACTGGAAAACACTGCAGAAAGAATATAAAAGGAATCATCATCTATCATGATCTATTGTATAGTAAGTACAGTAATAATAATAATATACACATTTCGTTTCCTGATTCTTGTGACATTGTACCGTAACCCCTATGGCTTGATCAAAGCATGAAAAGAAATTCACCATTCCGATGTATTCTAACATAGAGATTCCGTCTCATAACCTTGTTCTTTAATGATGGTCTTCATTCTGTTTGAAACAAGTCCCAATGTCCTATTCCGTAGAACCCTGTTGAATGCATAAAAGAAATATTCATCGTCATCGTTGCCAGTCTGGTCAGGTCTGGTCAGTTGGAGAATGAATTCAAGATAGACCGAAGGAGAAAGAAACGACGTGAGTCGTAGTCAAGACGAAGAGGATTATTGAATTGTGGATGACGAGGGAAAAAATCGATCGTCTTGAGTAGTGAAATGTCGTAATGAATGGGTATCGAGGGAGCTTGAGAGATCATGAAGCTCACGAGATATAAGCAATATGCGGAAGTTATGACTACCTAATTTGCCATGACCTTTGGCATGTTCATATCTATATCGGATCTAGTGGACTGACAAGGTTGGTAGCATTGCGGTGTTGTTGGAAAGGCAGTCGAGAGCGGCGACAATGAGGGCGGAGGTACGTTGTCACATGGAGTCGATCCGTAGGAAGTAAGGATAATATATATCGGTGATGATTGGACCGTGTCTAAGTCTAATCTTTGTATGGATTTGTCGCACGCCGTAATTGAAAGTCTGGGTCATGGGTAAAATCACCGGTTCCTTCGTCCCATCGATATGCTTTAAAGTCAACTCCGTACGGTTTCTGAAAAAGAGGTTAGCTGATCGTCGGTCAAGTAAAAGCATTCGACATACCGGTTCAAGCATATAGATGACACCTAATGGTACGTCTAAATGAGCAACTTCTTCCCTAGGCAGTCCCATGAAGTATGCGAGTAGAATCCGTGTGACGCTGCGATGTCCAACGATGAGAACATGATCGGTCATGCGTTCTACCTCAACAATGACTTTCTGTAGTCTATTAATAACGTCTAGATAGCTTTCACCACCAAGACCAGGGTATCGATATTGAAGTTTGTCCTTCTTCCGCTGAACATATTCTTCGTTTTGGGTGTTCTCGATTTCTTTATAGGTCATGCCTTCAAAGATACCCGCGTTGATTTCGTCCAACATCTTCATTTGTTTTATGTCGAAATCGTCATCATTAAAATATTGCGCGGTCTCGATACTTCTTCGGAGCATACTTGTCCAAACGCAAAAGCTTCGATCTGTAGGATCGTTGGGATTACTCCACTCTGGATTAGGTGGCGATACGTCGCCTGGCTGAGGTGGGAAAACTAGAGAGCTGTGTCTTTCCTGGTATCGTCGCTCCCACATAGTCCGCTGTGACGTGACAAAGTTCGTTAGATCCGCGGCAAACCTTCGACCTTTGGCCGTCAGATGACTGTCACCTCCGAGCTTTCCAGTGGTGTTGTCTTCGCTTTCTCCGTGTCTAGTGAGCCATATCTGCCTTGGTGCAAGATTGAAGTTCATAAGATAACTGACAGTCTGAAGAGAGAGAAACCCTCGTATTTGGTGAGTAATAACCTTTCTGCCAACATCGATCATTTGAATGTATGGCATGTTGTGCTGCTCCTCAAATTCGCCAAGTGGAGCATAACTCTTTTGATACATTGCGACACGTTTCTTGAAATCTTCGAGAGCAGTCTGAGGGTCTTGCCCTTTGTAATCCGGGCCAAACAATTTGAGATGCATGTTCCGCTCCAATAGATTCTCGTCAATACACTGCGACTCCAGAAATAGGACATTGAGGTCTTTTCCGGCTACTTCACGGATATGATCCATGATGACCTTTCTTCGTTCTAAAGTCGAGTTGGTAGCATCTAGGATTCCCACGGAGCCGTTCCCATTCAAGATGTAGTTGAGGAGTTCGTCTAGAGTTTCTAAAGCAACCTGCTCACGAATGGCCAAGGCTTTGGCATTATTTGGATCAAAAAAGGTGGCGGACTGATCCATTCCCTCTGGAGCAGGGAGTGGATGGCTTTTTTCACGAGTTAGACCTGCCCCTTCAAACCCATGAGCGTGATCATGAGCATTGATCTGAGGGGCCAAAGCAGGCCCTGGGAGCATTTCCGACTGTTCGATAATATGATTGGGTGTGATCGTCGACAAACTCATCTTTCGAACGGATTCTCGTAGCTTCGCTTCGTCGCTGTTTGCAATTTGACTATTCCGTTCACGCTTCGCCTCTGAGCGAGGAGCTGGTTGTGATCTTCCCGCTGCCACTCGCCTTCGTTCACCAACGTTGAAGACCTTCGTTGGATGCTGGAGCCAGTTTAAATATCTCGCGATCTTCTTGACGATGTACGATTTTCCCCTTGCCGGCAAGCCAACCATAACAATTACCAACTTGGCACCTATATCTCTCTGGGCTATCCTTCCATCCGGGGAGACTTTCGATTTGGTTAGGCCAGGTATGTCGAGAGTAGTCGCGCGTGCTTTTGAGGGTGTGTTTGCGCCCGATGGGGTGAGAGATGGGAGGTTGAGATGCTGATTGTGTAGGGGTTTCCTAGAATAGTGTGTTAGGACATTCACAATGCTGGGAGCGCAGGACACAACGTACATATTCGGACTGCTCGGCGCAGTTGATACTGGCGTGTCATTCAATGCCTTTGGAGGTTGAGCTGTAGCAGCAGCAGTCGCGGCAGCCATGGCAGCAGTTACTTGCAGGGATGGTGTTCGCACTGCAGATGGTCGTGGTGGAGGAGGCATTGAATGGACGCTGTGGACATCATCCTCTGGAGGAGGGGTATTTGATGGTGGGCTCATAATGATCTCGTCAGAGCTCAGACTCGCTTGACTATACGGACTCGCGGTTGCGCTCAGTCTCATAGCACTCCGTGCTACATCAGAGTAAGCGGATTGACGACGACTGTGTGTTGAATCATAGCAGCTAGTAGAACGAAATGGGCCCTCTAGCGAACCCATTCAGTATCCTGAGATGTGCAGCACGATTAATACTCTGATAGTAGTGGCAGCCGAGTAGTAATGAAAAGTGGTGTGATTCGTCACTTGTGACTCGAAGATGTAGGGGAAAAAGGTTTTGGGGCGGGACCAGGAAACCCCGGATTACGATATAAGACCGAAGAAGATCCGCCCACGCCTGATGTATGTCCAGGGGACAAGGAGATCGTCTGCGTATTCAGAGTAGGCAGCTCTGCTGATGAAGTTTGGATCCGCGAGTGTCCTTTGTTTGGCAATTGTTTGAGGGAATCCAGGAATGAGAGATCCTGTGGGCAGATGTAGCCACACGATTGTACGGAATTCGAGAGGCTGTCCCTCTATCTGCGACCTTTGGTACTGTATGGGCAGCAGGGTGTAGACTGTGGAGAAATTGGGTCGATTACATCGGTTCTCTTTGCAGCCTTTGCTGTGGAGTTATACTTTTTAGGCTGGTAAAGGCAAAGATCAAAATAAAAAAGGTTGAAAGATGATGACCGCAGGGGTGTCAGATAAGGGAAATCGCCGAACGCAAAAGCCAAAGTCCGAGATGGACGGATTCAAGATGCACTGTTGGGATGACAATCTCTCAAGCGGTGCTGACGCTGATTATCCGAAGGGGTTTTTTTTTTGCTTTTATAGAAGAATGGGCAATCAAGGTTGTCAGAGTCAAGAGGGTTGAAGGTGTCGATTTCTAAGACCTTTTTCGAGTCGAGTATACGTGCGTTGCTTGCCAAGGGAGGCGAAGAAGAAGATGTAACCAGGAATGACTGAACTGCGTGTCACACAAAGCCTAGGGAAAGGCACAGACAATTGTCACAGACTCTGTGGAACTGTGCAGTATCCTTTATAGCATCTTGTCAAGTCATGTACTACGTGAACTACGTATGTGGTGCTCTATGATGCACGCTTCCTTTCAATACTGTCCCATCTCGGGATCCGGACATGGCGTTGCGGTAGGAGAAGGATGGACAAGGTCGTCTCGTAATGATGTGGCCCGGAGTATTGAATCACATCACCAAAACAGCCCCGGCCATCAGAGTTCTTCTCAGGCTCAAAGCGCGTAGAGTAGTGGACGCATCATCATGAGATGAGATGCATCAACAAAACAGGAACAGGTCAAAAGTAAGAAACAGAATCTTGCTGACGGATCGTTTCGCCCCTTTACTGTAGCTTGAGTGGTACTTGAGTGGTATTTTCTCCGTCGCAAAACGCTCCAATCATGCCAATGCATCGTTCACGAGCCGGACAGAGTTGGATCTACTGGCTGGGCAAAGTGGGCGAAACTGATCAGCAACTCCCACTTCAGCCATCAGATACGCAATGTTAGAGGATTGGATCAAACAAAGTAACATGGTGTCTCGGTGACATGGGATTGAATCAATTGCTGAGGCGGATCGATCTATCTTTGGATGCTCAATCCCCCACTCCCCCTCCACCACGACCTTTCCCGGACCACCATGCCAACCATGCAACACGTAGACTCAGTGAATCATCAGATCTCCTTTGAGGTCTGGTCAAGAATTGGAAGAGACGGTTGCGAAGATTTGCAAAATCTAGAACTCAATTCGTATGAAAATGATGGACTCGAAAAGAACACTTCCAAGCCTCTGTGCATGTATATTTACTATCGGATATAGCAGATATGTAACAGAAGGGAGTACAAGATGTGTACCCCACGCTAAAACATTGCAAAATATTGAAACGTTTTATCCAGGACGCCTGCGCTGAACCGGAATATTCTAAAATGCCCATGATCACAGCCCTTCTTTTGCATGATCTGTGTCCGGGGACGGCCTCTTTCCTGTTCCCAGACCACGATTACCTTTCTGATTGTTCATGCGATTGATGGCCGCTTTTGCGAGTATTTCCCTCCTGCTCAACCCTTCATTCTCCTCAGGCCGAGTACCTTCGGACGAACCAAGAACAAACTCACCGCCGGTCCAACCGCCGTGATCGAATTGGCCTTCCTCGCCCGTATCATCAGGATTGTAGATTTCATCGCTCGTCAATCGATTTCCCCCATGCTTCCAGTCTGCTCTCTCAACTTCTTTTTCAATTTGATTGGTTAGATCCCAAAAGTTTCGGTCGTGGTCGCTCCAAACACAATGTGCCAGTTCGTGGCACAGCGTCTTCCGAATGACCTTGTAGTCTCGATAACCATCGTATGCATCGGTTCGGAGCCGTAATTCAATAACTTCGCCTTTGTTGCGATTCAGACCTAACGTTTTAGAATCATGTGTTGTATGCTCTGCAGGATTCATCTCCGTAAGAAGAGGCACTGAGAACTTATGCGTTCGCATGGCAGCTCTGACACCAGGATCATCTCTCAATCTTTCAAGAAAACGCGTGCTCCGTTCGGGATTTGGGAGGTACGGCAAAGGATGAATCATGTGAAATGTGTATTGTGCCTCTTCTTGTATTTTGCGCCAGTCTCGGTACTTTGACGGAGTGGTAGTCTTTAGAGCGCTGCTTCCCCCACGAAGCTGTAACAGGCGACTACTGGCAATAGCGGTGTTCAGTGTATCAATTTCTTTATTGGTGCTTCCAAGTAAAGTAATCTTGGATTTGGGAGTCAGCACGTCGACTAAAGGCGTATCGGGAAATGGATGCTTGAGAAGTCCAGGCTTAGGAGTAATCAAGATCTTTTGTTTGGTAGGGTCTATGGCTAGTATGTTGCTGAACAACGACGAAAGGTAGGAGATCGTCGAATCCACGGGGACCTGAAGGGTGGATATCTTGCCGTGAAATGCGACGTCAATTTTCATCTCCTCGACGCTCTCTGTGTCGCTGTCGTCATGTGCTGTCGACTCTGTAGGCTGGTCGACAGTTTGCGGACTAGGCTCTGTGGTTCCCATCATGATTCAATGCGCAAGGCAGCCTTGGCTTCGACAAGGGGTATCTCTGGAGAGGGAACTCAATATTGATATCGATAGAGAGAGTGAGAGATACTTATTCACATCAGCGGTTATGGGGACCACATGGTCCTGAGGGTCTTCGATCATCTTCGGCGTAGGACGATGATGTTTTGTCATCATGGGCGTCTTCCGACGGGATGATGCGCCACACGCTAATTACTCCTAGTATAAGTGGCCTTTACTTGGTTAGGAAGACCCTGCGGAATTACCGGGTTTTAGCTTCGAGACTCACTACACTGCAAGTACTCCCGCCAATTCCTTCACGGCCTGTTTGGCCAGCTAGAATTTAGAGCAGTATTCAGTGACCAGGAGCGAGCTTTAAGCTGGATGCATCTCAGGTGGGCGATGTTCATGGGCATACTTAGAGTACGGGTTTGAAAGAAAAACATCCTTCAATTCAGAATCAATTAAGTCATCAACATCTATATTTTGTCCTCCAGTTTCGCTCAAATATTCAGCACTTTGGGAGCGGCGAGATTCCTGACACAACGCTCTTATATGGATTAAATGTGTTCGTGGGTATCTTGGTATGGCGTGGAACTTCGTTGCAAGTTGCGAGACTTTACAATATGTCATTCGGGCATGCGAATAGGGACGTTTGAAAATGTATTTTGTTCTTTCCATCACGAGGGGTATCTGCATGGCTGAAACATGCTTCATGATTTAGGTTGTACTTCCTTCGGAGAGCGGTCTTCTAGGCATAATTTTGGCCTGGCTTCTCATCCGGCTTGTCTTCCTTTTCTGCTTTCATGTCCTTCGGTATCCTGTACCACAACCTCTGCTGAGTATCCCATCGATGTCTGCAACGAATTGTTAGTAACTAAACATGCTAGTTTCATGGACCACAACTGACCCTTCAAACTCATTTAGGACTAGCGCCGTGGTCTCATACTCCTCGATAAGGATCTTGTTGTATGCAAATGGTATTCGAACAGGTACATTCTCGAAGATGCTTGCTCTCATGGGATACAGATCTGTTGTGCGGTATTTGTGAAAATTCTTGCAACTCACAACACCTGGTTCTCTATCGGGCTCAAGCTCGCTCAGCCCAGTGATGTCAACATAGAGCCCATTGTGGGTGTCGATCCAGCGCGCGTCGATAATGTTTGCGCCATCGCCTCGTTCACGTTGTCGCGCATGAGGGTTCACATCGAGTAGATAAGCTCGAGTGAACTCACCGTCTTCAGAAACATACTCATATCGAGTCCGATTGAGGTTGTCTGCCATGTATAGCAAGGTCGCACCCGATACCTGGGTATCGATATCCCAATCCCAAGGTAATATCTGCCATGCTTTAGCCTCAGCGTCCCCAGTCCGCGGGGATTCCCAACCTACCTGGCCGTTCCACCACCATCCCAGAAGTGTCCCGTGCGCGATCCAGGTCTCCAATCCCATTTCGTTGAAAGCAAGAAGATATGCTCGCATCATATGTTTGAGAGTTTCACCTCTTTCCTCCTCGGTGACTCTGCCATGGAAGTATCGCACATCGTAGTGACCTAGGTAGTCGTCACGTCCTGGTTCGTGGAAGTACTTGAGCGTTTCCATTGGGTCTACGACCTTGGTTGGGGTTGGAGTAGCCGTCGTCGGCGAGGCTGTGGCTGTGGCTGAGCGTGCTGCAGGTTCGGTGAGAACAATGGGAGGTGCTGCTGTGGTAAGTGATGGCAAGAGGACAAGGATCGACACGAGTGAGCCCCATAGCGGAGGTCGCACACGGCACCGCATTGTCATAAAGGATAAGAGAATGAGCGCAATAACTGTTGCATCTTGGGCCTGACGGTGAGAGCAACAAACCGAAAGGACGGATAGGTAAGATTGTTGTTTGTGTTATAGAAAATGGGAGATGGGGAGAGGCAAGTATAAATGTATGAAAAGGTGTCACACGACGACAAGACAATACGAGTGAAGGATTGTGAAACGGCAATGGACCCCAACCAAGCAACAAAGAAGCAGGAGCAAGAGAGGGATCGGCAAGACGTGAGGTAGGGAAGTGTGAGCGACGATATGGAGAATCACAAATTTCGTTTCAAAGTTTCACCGGAAGAGCACGGCAATTTTCTGAGGTCTGGGGGAAGATAAAGATATGACAGATACAAAGTCTGCTCTTTTTTTTTTTGGTGGCCCTTCCTCCGTGTACCATGTTACATAAACAAGAGGGACCTGAGGTTTCTGGGTCGAACGAACCAAGGAGAGTGTTTTAAGTTGGGTAGGAAGAATGCTGCAGCAGTGTCGCAATACACGCCACGTTTGGACATGGTGTGCTTACTTTTGGTCTTGGGTTTGATTGATCTGTAGCGAGTATGAGCGAGATGAAGCAAGCAGTGAGCGAGTGGGTGGGAAGATCAAACGGGGTGGTCGTGTGCTCACTTGCCCAACGCACATACTATGGTACATACTTTGGTACTAATTATGGTACATACTATGTAAGTCAGTCTACCTCAGATCAGTGCATACCGTACAATACCTAAGTAGTATTATCTAACAATAACAATAGTTAACTTACTATGTATAGCAAATACATACTAATCACATTTCATACCTGTACTCTGAGTACTGTACGTTAACTACTACCAACCTACTTACAGTAGAACAATAATACCTACCTCTACCTAACACTATGGTAGGTACTCCGAGTACCAGGTGGGTACAGAGTTTGGTACTGTCTTCGTAGTAATTACATGTACCTGTATTGTACTACTATGTATGTACCATAGTAACATGTCCCCTTGGCACAGCAAATGCCCGAGCGTCCACACCTCTCTAGCGTCGAATGCTCTTTTCTCTCCAAGGCTTCGGGTCTTGGCCATTTCGCCTAGTTGAATACCGACCGGCAGCCGAGATCCTTGCTTGCAGCCTTCAAGTCACCGTTACTACTGTACTCCAGTCACCGTTTTTTCCAATCGAATGAATGATGGACAATTATCGTGTATATTATTACTATGTACATGGGGATTGGCGTAGCTGACTACATAGTATGTATATTAAAACCATGTGCGACACCATATTATCCGAACCCATCACGGTCTCCCCTTTTGCGGTCAGATTACTACAGTACATACTATGGTAGTATGTACAAGATCTAACATCGACAAGATACGTTTCCTCTGCGACAACCGAAATCACCTTTAGCCTGTCAGATACCGTACTTCATCTCCTTAGTCCGACATGCATCCATTGCAATCGTATCCACCAATTCCAAATTCCCGATGATCTACTACAGAGTAATCAATACGGTAGAGTAGGCAGCCTACAGTAGCATGAACTTTGCCTGCCGAAAGCTCCGAGCAAAAAGAGCCGGAAGCCACACAGCACACGGCAACAGAGTCACGAAGGAATGACCTTATTATCATTCATTCCAAGCACCAATGGTTTGATTCCACATCTCTGGCCATCTCGTGTGGTTTCTCCCTTCTTCCATACCTTGATCATTTGTGCGTTTGCTCCTTCTGCCTGATCTGGACCTCATGACTTCACCAAAAGATCTAGAGTAGAGTTACATGCCTGAATCCTGTGCCGTTCATCTCCAGGTACCATCACTTACCTTGGACTTGGCACTCTTGCTGCAAAGTCATCCTACTACGGGGTTTGAATAGGATGTCGACATGGTCCGCTCATGATCGAAGCGTGTACAAGGATAGGTAGGGTCGAGAGGGGTAAAACCAACAAGGGCGAAGAACACGCATTCCAATTCTCCCTCTCGTACCTGTCCGTCTTCACAATGCCTTCCCATTTCACAGGATCGGGGCAACTCATACAGTGCCCTGTCAAACCGACGAGCCACTTTCCTTCTGACGTGTTCTTTCTGAATCCAACTCGGTAGCATGTAGAGTCACAGAGGGGATACTCTGACAACATGCCCTCACTTACGTACTTCTCAACCCCGTCTCAAACACCAGCAGGGTGCTGACACAACAAGTCCGGAGGAAAAAGAGGATCGATCATTCAGCCTTCCCCACTTACGGGCGAGCGAGTGCCCCGTTGCCTCCAACCTGCGGGGAAGACTACTCTTAGACGCGAATTACTCAGGATGACGCGCCCTCCCTACTTCCTACTGTTTCCAGCCTACTCTGTACAGGTGATGATGATGCAGGATCAATTGAGAGAGACGTACAGTACTGTACTGTATCTCATGATTGCATCCTAGTGGTTGTAGCTCATTAGAGCATGCACCGGACTGTACCTCAACACCCCCATACGATCCCACCTATGAGGTCAATTCAATGACCGATTTGCTCCATGTCCTACCTGACTTTCCCATAACCGCATACACACATCTCCTGCCATCGCTCGAGAAGAATCTGTTGACTACTTCCGACCTGCTCACATTAGATGCATTGCACATAGCGAAGAGAGCACAATTGCCCATTCTCGATCTTCGACGTTTTGTTACACACGTAATTGAAGCCCTACATCATGACTTGGCCATTCAGCCCTCCGAGAAGACGTCTAGTGACGATCTTCTCCCCAGTGAAGATCACATCAGTTCTATGCCCATAGGATCTAAGGTGGTCTGGAAATGCGGTGACAAGATCAGTCTCCTCGACCCTGTCCTTGATAGGGCGTTAGCAGGAGGCATACCGACCGGCTATGTGACAGAAATCACTGGGGAAAGGTATGGACGGATATCCTTGACGGGACACCATCGGGGCAATATACGCTGACGGGAACTAGTGGCGTCGGGAAGACTCAATTCCTCCTCACTTTGCTGCTCGCCGCACAACTACCCAAACCCCAGGGGCTTGGTCGAAGTAGCATATATATCTCCACCGAAGCGCCTCTTTCGACGAAACGGCTCAGCCAGATACTCAACTCTAATCTGTCGATGACAAACCTTGCCGAAGATGTTCGGCCACGATTAGAAAACGTACGAGCGGTACCGTGCGGCGATCTAGAGGCGCAGGATCACATTCTCGAATTTCAGCTGCCAGCAGCCGTGGAAAAATACAACGTTGGGCTTGTGGTGCTTGATTCTGTGGCAGCAAATTATCGTGCAGAGCAGGCGTCTTCTGTCCCCAAAGCTCTTGCAGATAGAGCTCGAAGACTCGCAAAGTTGGGACATTTGCTACGCAGGCTCGCAGTCGAGAAAGACATCGCTGTTGTCGTTGCCAATCAAGTTTCTGACCGCTTAGACAACAGCATATCTCGAGTCCCTTATCTTCCTGCTTCATCGCTGCATTCATCATCTCCAGTTCATTCATCGTCGCCTGTCCCGTCTCAGCATATCCAACCAGTCGGTGAGAATTCTACCCTGAGCCTCGATAGCCAGCAACGCTTCTTCACTGGCTGGGGCGATGAGGGTGCTTGGACCCCTGGACTGAAGACCCCAGCGCTGGGACTTGGATGGTCGAATCAAATTGCATGCCGCATTGCTCTCAAAATGGATGGCAATCAGGTCCATGATCCCATTATACTTCAGGGTCCGGATGGCCAGACCGTCGGTGGGAATATCTGGTCTACTCGCAGATCACGTCGATATATGAAAATAGTGTTCTCACCATTGGCTGCCAGTCATGAACAGCATGGAGGCATTGGATACGAGATCACTGCCGGAGGTATCCAGGCTGTTTAACAGCCGACCCGGGAGACCATTCGAAGCGAATAACTTTGTATGTTGGTATCTACATCAAATAATCTAGTGTACAAGACGATTGGTGCCATGCAATGACCGCAACTGAAGCTTTGCTCATCTCAGCCATCGGTGATGTTATTTGCGATTTGCAGACTACAGGGGCAGGCAGCTGCTGGGGTGGTTCTTCTCACTGCAGCAGATAGGGACCTAGAATTTCCTCGCCCACCTTGAACAAACACTATGTAAAAAGACTACCTAGGTACATACTTGAGTTCATGATATGCAAAGCAGATAATGTAGTCCGTCATTATTCTGTAGATCGCACTGAGAAACCTATGTCGTGGTGTGATTCAAGGACCATGGGCGTTGCATTTAAGAATCCACATTGGATTCCTGGTTCGTTCGAGATAAGCAAATGTTCCTATGTAACCCACCCGTGTAGTCGAACTACATGTAAGACTTGAATCCTCATTGACCGATGTCTTTGGTGGCGATGACACGCTCCGGTAGCGCAAGATCCAATTACAAATTTGAACTCCCTAGACGTACGACCAGATTCCGATTAGCGGTGGGATTGGTGTGGACGAAATATTGTGACTGACAGACCTTAGTAGAGAAGTCGATACCTAGAGTGGTTCGTTTGAGAGACAAACCCTGTATGTCCTTTCAGCTCGTTCTCTACCCAAATCGTATAGCTGTGTGAATCTGCAGACACCTTCCACATAGGGTTCTAGTCGTGCAAGGTGTTATCTACCGGCGGTTTGCCTTTCCCATGATATAGTAGTCGGTTGAAGTAGCTAACGGAAAGGAACCAACGCCCCAAATTTTCCAGAGCCAAGTATTCGAGAAGAGATTTAGATCGACCTACTGACCGGTAAGGAGCTACGAGGCCTAAGTCGATTTCGTGATTATACAAAGTCGTGAGGCTTGCATCATATCTCTCTTGTGTTGTCCGTTCAACGAGGTGTCGATAATCCATCATCGAACTGGGCTGTCCAAGTACTGCAAACCATCCCTCGGACCAACAAATAGTCGACTTCAATGACTGAAACCGCGAGTCTCGATAGTACAGTATTATACTAAGGTTGGCCAACGGTGGCAAGCTCGCGGGCATGGCGAGGCAAATGCTATGCCATGGTACCTGAAGGGTTAAACGCTTTGTTGGACCTCCTATGCCCACCGGCCAATGTTACCTCACGGACAGATTTGCCCCCCTTTCATCTTCCCCATTTGTTAAGTACAGTACCAATGCTTATCTCTCTAGCAAGCTCCACAAAGCTTATTCCTCGAAAATAGAAGCATCAAAGAGATCGGAATACTCTAGCGACACCTGCCGTTGTACCTTCTCAGTCCGTCACGGAAAAGATGGAACGATCAGGCTTCCAGATCCTTCGTTATCTACTGGTCCACCACCCTGATGGTACAATGCCAGGTTTTGTGCGACCAATCGTTCCCTGGAAGCGAACTTGCGCCAATCTCATCAATTCCACCAAGCATTTCACAGGGACGCACCGCAATATAAGCAATCGATTGACTATGATGTATGATATGAACAGGGTCAATCTTTGACATGGGTTATCTAGTAAGGCCAGCTATGGCTAGAAAATCTGTCGCATACGTCTGTCTTCGCAGACCCACCTGAATACTCATTTCTTCTTCTTATTACTCTCTACTTCTTATTCCTTGTGAGATTCTCGCACTATAGAATCTCAAGAAGAAATGGCGATGCGCAGATCCAGTGTGGCTCCCCCGGAGGACCATGGCGTGGTCGAATCTACTGATTTTGCGGTGAGCAGCGCCATTAACGCAAGTGCTTCTACCGGTAAAAAGAAGCCATCCGTTACCACCACCGACATTGGTGTTGGGGTCTCAGGATCCGGTTCAGGAGGCGACAGTGTCTCGAACGCAGGCAGCGACTCCAAGAAGAAATTTCCCGAGCCATTCGAATATGATGGAGAAGGAGATACCCAATGGCGGAGAGAGTCGGTACTCGAGAACGCCGAAGATCTGGTGACAACCATCATCCACGTCGAAGATGATCCAACATTAAAGGCTTTGACCTTTCGATTTTGGTTTCTCGGTATGCAGTTCTTCCGTGGGAGATATGGTCCAAATCACTCACAATATCAGGTATTGGCTTGGCCGTCTTTGGTTCCGTCCTTGAAGAAATCTATTATTTTAAACCCCAAACTGTTTACGTCTCTGTTATTTTTCTGGCTGTCATTGCGTATGTCTTTGGATTACTCTTGGAAGCTTTTATTCCAAGGACTGGTTGGATTGGTCGTTGGTTCAATCCTCACCCTTTCAATGCCAAGGAACATGCTGCTATCGTGATCATGGCCAATGCTGCCGCTACTAGTGCTCTAGGAACCGAAGTATTAGCGGTTCAACGTCTCTGGTAAATTGCAAATTTCTCAAATGTAGAGTGTCATTATTCTCACGGCCATCTAGGTACGGAACAGATCCGAATTTTGGTACTTCGATCTTTTTGCTCCTATCTTCTCAATTACTGGGCTATGGTATTGCTGGTCTTCTCCGACGCACTCTTGTCTATCCTACGAAGATGCTTTACCCGATCAACCTTCCTTTGAATACTCTTTTAGAGACATTGCACCGCGACCGTAAGGAGACTTCACATCGCTTGAAAATCTTCTGGATCGCCTTTGGGGCACTCTTTGTTTGGGAAGTATTTCCCAAGGTTAGTATTCCGGATGCCATTATATGCAGTTCGGTTGGCTGACGTTTTGATACAGTACATAATGCCCATCTTGACAGGCGTAAGCATCTTCTGTCCAGCTAAGAGGGATAGTCTTGTGTTCACCAACCTCTTCGGCGGTACCGATGGTAACGAGGGTCTGGGATTTCTGTCTTTTTGCATGGATTGGCAGTACATTGCTGGTACACAATCACCTCTCTGGTATCCCCTTCAAACCCTGGTAAATAACGGCATTGGTTGCTGCTTATGTATCATTACTTTCATGGCTGTCTATTATGGCGATGTATAGAATGCGAAAAGCTTCCCATTCCTTTCATAAGAGCTCTTTGACGGCAGATATTCCAACTCATCGTCTTATGTTACATATAATCAGACCGCCATACTCGACGAAAACAATGTTCTGGACGAGTCCAAATTGAAAGAGATAGGTGTTCCCTACTTCGCCGCTACTTGGGGAGTATACCTCCTCAGCACCAACATCGCCATTACTGCAACTCTGACACATATGCTCTTGTGGAATTACGACGACATGAAATCCGCATGGTCATTTGCTAGCTGGTCGAACGTCAAGAAAATAACCAACCCCTCATCATGGAATCTTCAATTCTGGCAAACCGATGGATCGGTTGAGAGTACGGAAGACGTAGATGGCGAGGACATCGATCCTCATTACAAATTGATGCTTCGATATCCCGACGCGCCGAACTGGTGGTACGGATGTGTCTTAGCCGCATCTTTTTTTGTCGGAATGGTGGTTATATACACCGTGGAATCAACCCTACCATGGTGGAGTTTCATTATCTCAATCCTTCTCTCTGCCATTGGAATCCTGTTTTTTACGGCACAGTATGCATTGACGGTAAGAATCATCCTCCCTTATCCCATCCCGGGAGCACTTTGGGAATTTCGCCGCTTTCTAGTGTTCTTGGTGTCGACATCAAAGTCGCAAAAGTCAACAGCTAATGTGTTTTCTGTCTGCTAACATTTATAATCTCCCAGGGCTTCCAATTCATCATTCAGCCTTTGATCCAAATGATCGGTGGTTACATAAATCCTGGACGACCCTTGGCCAATATGTACTTTACCCTGTTTGGTTACAACTCTGTTGTGCAGGGTCAGTTATTGGCCAGAGATCTGAAACTTGCCCAGTATGCGCATGTTCCACCTCGAGTAACCTTCATTGCTCAGATGGTTGGAACCATCATTGGTTGTATCTTCAACTACATCATGATGGTCTCGATAATTGACAACCAGAGAGATATTTTACTATCAATTGAAGGAACTAGTAAGTGATATGAGAACCTTCATCCTTCATATCCTATGTCTCGCACAGTCTCTTCACTTAAATTCCTCAACCTGGAGGTCTATATCTCTCTAAACTGATCCCTGTCCTCTTTTCGCAGATATATGGTCCGGCCAGAACGTTCAATCATACAATTCCCAAGCCATCGCCTGGGGTGGACTTGCCAAACACATGTTCTCGGTTGGCGAACGCTACCAATGGGTTACGCTCGCCTTCCTCATTGGCTTCATCGTCCCTCTTCCAACTTATTTCCTCCACCGTCTCTTCCCTCGTGCTGGTTTCTGGTACTTCAACTCCGCCATCTCGGCCTACTACATTGGTTGGCTTTGCGTGGGGATCAACAGTTCCATCCTGAGTTACTTCATGGTCGGCTTTTTTAGCCAGTGGTATCTCCGCAAGTATAAGCCGGGATTCTTTGCTAAATACAATTACCTGCTTTCTGCTGCGATGGACGGCGGCACGAACGTTATTGTTTTCATACTTACTTTCGCGGTATTCGGAGGGGCCGGTAAAACCGTCGACTTCCCAACTTATTGGGGGAACAATGCTAACGGGAACTATGATTACTGTATGTACAACCCAGCTAACGGCTGAAGCAAGAGACGAGGGTAGATGTATGTACAGCGGGCGACGTGGAGGATGTGACATGCAGGATTGGGAGAAGAAGATAGTTAGGGAGACATGTGAAGAGTCCCTCAGTGTGCAGTAGAGAAAAAGCATCGGGAGCAACAGGTACGGGTACTGAAATTCCAGGGGCGAAGCAGAAGATAGAAATGAATATTGCTGGTGGCTTACATGTTCAGCCAGTGGGAATCATTGCCATCTATTACTACGCTATCTGTTTCTGTGGATAAAGATCAATATTGTGTTGGTCGACGACCTGTAGACATCCACTCGCATGTACATTCCGAATATGGTATAGTTTATTCCGCATATGCCTGCGATAACGAGCAACTCCACCCGCCATCTTAACCACCACCAGGCATGCTCATTGGACCAGGCCGTCAAAGGTGACAATATCAAAGACGTTTTCCATTCTCATCTTGACATATCGGGTTATCTGAGAAGGAAAGTCCCCGCGGACATCAACGGCAAATGTACACATGATTGACTCGATATAAAAGGTCTGGAAAGCTTTCGTCTCTGTTCCCAGATTTGTCTTTCTTCCATGCCCTTACTCAAACACCTCTTATCCTTGTATGTAACCGTGATCCGAACGCCATGGGTGCCTCAGATCTTATAATCAATGGCCACTCGAAGTCATCGGCTGTCAGACTTCCCCATCCATTGGACCAATTGAACGCTGGAGAAATCCAAAAAGCCAGGGAAATAATCCTGCAAGCTCGCGGACAGAAAGTCATTGACTTCCGTTGCATTTTCACTGAAGAACCGCCAAAGAAGGAACTTGTCGAGTTTCTCAAGCTTGAACACAGTGGTTCGTTATCCGCTGAATCACCACATCCGGCTCGTTGTGCAAGAGTTCAATATGATGTTATAAATGGAGACAAGTCCCACGACGTGTCAGAGTCTGTGATAGACCTCGACGCTGGGCGGGAAATTTCTCATCAGGTTCTGACCAATACTCAGCAACCTTCTTTCACGCCGTGCGTATTCAAGCATTCTGGTGATGCTCTCTAACTTACACTCTCTAGGGAGGAATTTAGCAAATTCACGAAAACGTGCTTTGATTCCCCACTGTTCAAAGAGGCAATCGCAAAGTTCAAAATTCCTGAAGGTTTTGTCATTGAGATAGATCCGTGGCCTTACGGTGGCCCAGATCCTGGCGAAAAATTCACCAGATACACTCAAGGTCTTTGCTTTGCAAGAGATGCTAGTAACAACAATCCAGACTCGAATCATTATGGTTACCCCATCCCTATTATCCCCGTCATGGACACATTTACGGGCGAAGTCATCAGAGTCGATAAACTGGCCACAGGTGGAAAAGAAGATGGTTTGGCTTATGGAACCCATTCTGCGGAAGTGCTCAAACACTGTGGAGCTGCAGAATACGTCCCAGAGTTGCTAGACATCCCACTGAGAACCGATTTGAAGCCTCTCAACGTCATCCAGCCAGACGGCCCATCATTCAAAGTCAGCGATGAGAGTCTAATTGAATGGCAGAAGTGGAGATTCAGGGTTGGATTCAACCCCCGTGAAGGTGCCACGTTACACGATATCCACTACGATGGAAGAAGTCTTTTCTACCGTCTCAGTTTCTCCGAGATGACTGTCCCATACGGAGATCCACGACCGCCATTTCACCGCAAGCAGGCATTTGATTTTGGTGATGGAGGTGCTGGTCAATCTGCCAACAATCTCGCTCTAGGCTGTGACTGCCTCGGAGTCATTAAGTATCTTGATACCAACATGGTCACTACAGAAGGTCACCCATCCCTTTCCAAGAATGTTGTTTGCATTCACGAACAAGACAATGGCATTGGTTGGAAACATACAAATTTCCGTACCAATCGTGCAGTCGTGACTCGTGCTAGAGAACTTGTGGTGCAGTTCATCATCACCCTTGCTAACTACGAATACATCTTCGCGTACAAATTCAGTCAGGCCGGCGATGTGACTTTCGAAACTCGAGCCACCGGCATCGTTTCCGTAGTAAACATCGATCCCGGCAAAACGTCACCATGGGGGAAGATCGTCTCTCCTGGTGCCCTGGCCCAGAATCACCAACACATCTTCGCCCTCCGTATAGATCCCGCCATCGACGGTCATCGGAATACCATCATCAAAGAGGAATCTCTCCCAATCCCCATGTCTCCAGATCTCAACCCCTGGGGCAACGGCTACCAAGTCCTCTCCACTCCAATCAAAACTTCCACCCACCTCGACGCCTCCCCTCAAACCAACCTTACGATCAAAATCACTAATCCCCACAACATCAATCCCATATCCCGGACTCCAGTAGCCTACAAATTCATCCCATCCGCCACCCAACTTCTCCTCGCCGACCCTAACTCCATAGTCGCCAAACGCGCTCAATTCGCCCAACACCACCTCTGGGTCACATCATACAAAGACAACGAATTCTTCGCCGGCGGAAGATACACATCGCAATCCCAAGAAGAAATCGAAGGTGTCGCCGACGCCGTCGCCCGAAAAGACAACGTCCAAGACACCGACGTCGTCATCTACTCCGTCTTCGGTCTCACCCACAACCCTCGAGTAGAAGATTGGCCCGTCATGCCCATGGAAAAACACGAACTCCACTTACGACCAGCAGATTTCTTCACCCGAAACCCCGCCATCGATGTCCCTGGAAATCGAAACTTGAGCAGCGTCTTGGTCGGAGAGAACGCCGAGATAGAGTCATCATCATCATGTTGCGCAAATGGTACCAACGGTGGTGGTGAAGTCCAAAATAATCCGGCAACTCATTGGCAAAGTTATTTGGAATATCGACCTGCGCAGAATAAGAACGGTACTGGGACTGCAATCGTAAATGGTCATTATAGCGGGAGATGAGATGAGCTATGTACTGTACGTACGTACGTATGTATGTATGTATGTATGTATGTATGTATGTATGTATGTATGTATGTATGTATGTAGATAGATTGATGTGTTATTTGAAAGGAAAAAAGAAAGAAATAGAGAGAATAAATTGTTTGGTAATGTGTTAGTCGATGAATAGGTAGACCAAAAATAAAAATAAAAATAAAAAATAACGACGGAATATGACGGAATGGAATGAAACGAAATACTTATTTCATTGTCCATGTATTAATGATATTTATCTAGATATGCATCTATAGTATCTAGACTTGCTACCTTTTAAATTCTCCGTCCATCAATGATTTACTATTAAACATCACATTAACCTAGTTAACCAAATAGATCCTCTTGATAAACCTGTTCTCCTCCCTGCCTGCCTGCGTGCCTGCTTGCCTGCACTCATCAAAACCTCTCCTCAAACCTCTCTTTCCACTGGACCTCCAACTCCCAACAAGCCGCGACTTCCAGCACTTTTAAATCCTCCCCTTGTCTACCGACAAGCTGCATTCCCGCGGGCAATTTCACGCTCGTGTCATCTTTCGCCGGCACAAACCCCACGGGCAGACTCAGAGCGGGGTGGCCGGAACTGTTGAAGGGGGCGGTGTTCGTCGATACGCCAGTTGTGCGTACCAGGCGTTCGAGAGGGTTGCCTTGGTTCCAGGAATGGAGGATTTTGACCGGTGGGCACGGGGTCGTCGGGGTGAGGAGGATGTCGTAGGTTCGGAATGCGTGGTTGTAGGAATCCGTGAGGCGGCGGAGGATGTTCATGGTTTTGCCGTGCAGGCGCGGGCCGTAGTTGCGGGTGAGGTGGAGGTGTCGGAGGTAGATGTTTTGTCCGCCGGGACCGAGGGCGTCGAAGGCGAATTGGCTTAGATATGGGGTTGGAGTTGGGGGGTGGCGGTCGGTTAGGAATAGTTGTCGACGACCTGGGGAGAGTTGTGAGTCAGTATTTTGGGGCGGCCTTTGGAAAGGGGGTTTCCTTCTTTGCTTGGACGATTTAAATCTCATATGAAGGGCAAGCTTGATTCATGTGAAAAATATTACTGTATTCTGGCTTGGGACACATGAATGGGGTGGTGGAAACTGTACCTGTCGTATCTCCCAATATACCCTGTTTCGTACCCGCCATAGGCAATGCACATGCCCAAATCATACCGGCATCTTTATGCAATGGGATAGAACAAGATTCTACTTCCGCACCAAACTCCGTAAATTTCTCCGCTGCGGATCGAACCAATGCTTCGACGTTGGGATCTTGTTTGGGGTCCTGGAACCCCTCTTCAAGAATCCCGATCTTCAAACCCTTTAATCGCTGTTCCTTTGGAAGTTGGAGACGCTTTTGGATACCTTCGGCATATTGGACGTCTCCGACTTTCACGGTGTATGGAATTCGATCGTCTAAACCGTCTTCTCCGGCGAGAACGTCCATCAATCTGGCTGTATCAGGGACGTTCTTCGCCATAGGTCCTGCATGATCAATCGTTGCCTCTAAGCTGATGACCCCTGTATATGGTATTAAACCCCACGTTGGTTTGAACCCGACAATTCCACAATTCGAACTCGGTAATCGAATACTTCCTCCCTGATCCGCTCCGATCGCCATATCTACCGCCCCGCTTGCAACTAATCTTGCACAGCCGCTTGAACTACCTCCAGTGCTATATTCATCGGCCCACGGATTATGTACTGGTCCCGTGATGCTCGTATCTGATACGGCGCCGAAACAATTGTTCTCACAGGTCGCTTTTCCTTTGATGATTGCACCTGCATCGAGAAGGCGGGTGACGATCGTGGCGTCGATTTGTGGAGTCCAGTCTACTGCCGTGTTACCGTTCGTACAACGGACACCGGCTACGGCGATGTTGTCTTTAAGGGCTATGGTCTTGCCGGAGAGTAGATTGGATTTGGGCGCTGTGCTGATCACAGTACATTTTGTAGCCCAACCTCCACGGTCACTATCTTCGTATTTGGGAATTGAGATTTCGGTCCGTGGGTAGAGATCGTAATCTACTTCTGGGTAGTAATCTAGTTCAAAAGTGGAGTGTTAGTCGACCTTTTCTCAGGGTCATTTGACTGTCGAGAATTTAATGTGACATCCCAAAGGTGGCTCTGTTAATCTAGCGGACGAAGGCTTCATTCTGAACATATTGATTGATGAACGCACCGTCCAATTCCTCCATAACATACTTCGCACAGTGATCCAGTCCTGCAATCAAGGTCTTCCAATCATCAACATGTTCATCTGGAATCTTGATTCCAGCGGATATTGCAAGGTCATGGATAACCGATGTTGAAATTGCCGATTTACTGCATCCAGACAGTCGAACTATCAGCTTTCAGGAAGTTTTTGGTATGACTGAGGAGAGATAAAGTCTTGGAAAGAGAGAAGGGCGGAGGGAGGGAGTCCAGTGTAGCGCCAAAAAGAGTTATGGGAGAACAACAAAAACTTACGAATCCGACGACAAAGTCACGATAGACATCTTGTCAGTATGAGAGAACTAGGGTGTTGACTGTTCCAAATAATGGACTTTAGGCCGTAGATGCACTGCCCCTTAAGTGTGCGGTATATAAAGTAGTCTGCGATGTTCCGAACGCGTCGAGGGCCTATGTCTCAACGGTGTCGACCTCAAAGGACTAGAGAATATATTTTGCCGGACTGCTGAATTCAATCTCTTATATTCTGGTCTGGTCTCAGCCCCTTCCCCCTGCTCCTCGAGTATAATTCCCCTTTTTGTTTACCAAATGAGATCGAATCACAATGGGAAGGAGAATCAGCAAATGAGATACTATATTAAGCCACACCCCGAAAGTAGAGGATCAGGTTTATAGAGAAGATATATCCTCCTTGTGTTATCTCGAGAGACAGACCAGGACAAAAGAGAAGAAGAAATAGAGATCAATAACATCGTTATCAAGAACCTATACTTATCCAGTGACGCCCATTCCTATCTTGGAATGCACCCGTATACATTCTATAGGAGAATCTCGTGTCCACCCACCGACTCTGCTGGCGCATCAACGTCTATCGGAAATACGACGGCTGGACGGAGAAGGAACCGAATTGACAGCTTTCATTTGTATCTTCGAAATATCGGGGATGGGCGCTCGTTATCCGCTCCGAAAACATTGCCTAATGCCTCTTTCCTGCGCTAATACGTCTAGCAGTCTCCCGAGGGTTGGTTAGCACCGTTGCCACCTGAGGATTGCGTGGTTTGAAGCGTGCAATCCAAGTGTAACCGACTGGGGATATAGGTTGAGTGGCCCCCGCTGCTGATGCGAATGACCTGAACCATATCGTGTATCTGACCTGACGCAGGAGCATGTCCTTGAGTATCCAAGTCTAGAATCCACTTAGCAAGCATCTTCTCTTGCTCCGGGCTCAATAAGTATTTTGAAGCTTGACCAATGCCTGATTCTTTGGTGCTATGTATACGACACCGTAAGGTCAACTCAGGTAGATGGAATGCTTTTGCGCACGCGCAAATCGACTTGAAATCGCCATCGCGATAGGCTGTCGAGGCAAGTTGAATAGTCTGCTTACACTGCTGCATTTTAGTTTACATGTCGACTTTTGTCCACTGAGACAAGCTAGGTATTTCCAGAAAGGCACAGAAGTATCGATAGGACAGAGAGGCAAGTCTGCTTGGGTGTGAAAAGTGGGTTGCGTGAAAACTAAGGGTCTTATTTATTCACTGCATACTCTGAGTAGGCAACATTGGGCTACAGTTTCCACCTATTGAAGGAAGAGACCATGACTTAGAGACCATGACTTGAAGACACTGTCGCAAGAGTCTGGCTTTATCGTGACGCCTGAGGTTAGAATACGATTTTGGGATATCACTATATAAAGTTCGTTTTCGTATTACAGGGACCTATGTAGCCCGAGACATTGTTGCACGGTTGTCGCCTGTGCTTCTCTTGTACTGCCCTCACTTTACCTTGATATTCAAATCTTGCATCTATCAGAATAGACAGATTCTTAATCTCTTGCGTCGTGTCAATCCAAAGATAGTTGGAATGTTCGGTTTTTATTGTACATGGACCCGACGTTAAATCGCTGAAAAGAGTTTTTCAAAAACGATTGAAATGACCGCAATGAAGAGCAGAGAGTCTGCACCTAGTCCACTCCCCTAAAGTTCATTGTATGAATATCGTCACTGTCTGCCCTCCTTCAGAAGGCGGCACCGCCAATGCCATCTTCACCTTCTGTCAATTTTTCTAAATGTCGTTCTGCTAATTCACTTCTCATGCCTGCACTCTCGCTCTCGCGTTCTCGAACATCCCAGTCCCTCAATACTTCTCGCTTGGACCTTTGTTTTTCCGTAATTGCATCTCTCAATTTCTCCGCATCGGCTTCCAATTGTTTCATACGCCTCTCTTGGTCTGGTGGAAGTCCAGATGGTAGAAACTTTCCACCAGGTATTATCTTCTCGTTGGTATTGAGATATTGAGATGTCGTATTGAAGCGTTGCGTTCGTGGATATGTTGTGCTACTGCCGCTGCTGTTCGAGTGACGAAAGGCTGGGCCTCCAACCGGACTTGGACGGTCATAACTACTGCTGCTCTCACCTCGACCAAAACCCCTAGGACCAGAAGGGGGACCATCACGATGACCAAAGCTAGAGCTCCTGCCTGCAGGAGCAGCAGGGTACCCAGCAGGTCCTCTTGGAGGCGGGCCACCTCGAGGTCTTGTTGGAGCAGATAACAAGGATGCATTATTGACACGGTTATGGGCAGATATGGACGTTGGCGTTGATTGTGATGAAGGGCCTGTGGGTGGTGACATTTGAGATGCTGGCCCACTCGGAGGTGGTCGAGGATTGTACGCGCCACCACGTTCTCTTGGACCAGTTGGAGCATGTATGGGTGCAGTCAACCCATTCCGACTTTCGACTGGAGCACCTGAATCTCGGGTACGATCGACCATGGATTTCGGGGGAGAGGGATCACGCATCTGAATATCAACAGGAGATCGTTCTCGTTCCCGACGGGGTGGAGATCGAGGACGAGATACGGGTGAACGTGGCCTGGAGTCATATGGCCCACGATGGTTTCGATAACCAGGTGACGGTGCCCTTGATCCTGCAAGACTGACACGATCGGGATGCACCGGTGGAGAGGATCTCCTAGAATCTGTTGCTGATCCTGGACCTGATCCTTGTCCAGAGTATGTAGGCCCTCTTGGTGAAGGTGACCGACGTCTCCAATTATCATCGGTGTAGGGGTCCTTGCGCCTTGGAGGACTTCTTGGCCGCATTGGTGTTCTCGAGCGAGTTCTATAGCCTTCTCTTACACTTGAATCTCGTGGTGGTGAGTATCCTCGTCTGAAAGGAGACCTAGGTCGGTCATATCTTGAACGTGGCGGTGAGTCAAACCTGCCTCTTCTTGGAAGTGGGGATCGTCGTGAGTAAGGTGATGGGCTTCGGACACGTCTGGGAGGAGGGCTTCGGTCTCGTCTTGGGCTAAATGGAGAGCGCGATCGTCTTCGAGGTGGTGATCTCATTCTATCTTCTCGTCGTGGGGAGAACCTTCTCGGAGATCTTGCCCTATCAGAGAATCGATCGCGACTTCTAGATCTTCGACGAAATGGTGGTGGGCTGCGACTTCTGAATCTACTGCGCGGGACATATGTGTCGCCTCTTGCGTCGGCTCTGTAAGAATCGATCTCAGGTCGAGGAGGTTGATATACCGGACCACCCCCAGGTCGGTAACTTTCGCCTCTTCCAATCATTTGGACTTTATCGTCATCGTATCTGTATACCAACCATATCTCAGCCTCGAATTCAGGATCGCTTGTCGCGCATGGAACAATATTTCTGTGATCCAAAATTTATGCTCTCAGGGATACTCACCTGCGGCGCTCCCGATCCATGGTTGCTATGGGGCTAAAACGATAAGTTGTTGAAATTCAAGAACCTTCCCAGCTTCCAGCTCTGGTGAGGCAGAAGTGAGAGGGAATTGAAATCAGCGACTAATGATCTTTGCGATGTGCAATCACAATGTTTGCTCACCGTTGCGATGTTCTCACTCTGCATTCACTCAAGAAATTCGGTCCAAACTTCTCCACAAACAAAAGTCAAAGTCTAGTCCGCATCAGTTCACCACCCGAGAACCCCAGAGTCAGGGATCCTATCCATGCGTTTCATCTCAACTCAAATAGCAATCTTTTCGAGTGAAAGACATTCGTAGAACACAGCAATTAGGGTTGAGCACTCTTTGGAATTGTTTCTTTTCCGACCTCAGTTTGAATCATTCTAGGCAAAGTAGCCATCGCATCAACGGGACTTGCTAATTCCCTGCTTATCGCGTTTCTCGAACCCTTGGTAGAGTCTACAATCGTACACCGATCCTGGCATTGGATTCGTGATATCGGGACTTCGCTTGTGGAAACTTGTCTCGTGATCTGAAATGTTCTGAATTGGTGGGTATACTACAGGCGACTCATCTCTTCCTTCGCTCTTCATCCCTCTTTAATCTTTTTCTGGACTCCTGGCTGATCATCTCGCTCAAGTCCTCTTGAAATTCCCAGCTAGGATTCTTCGATTCTGCCCTTACACCTGCATCGTACATGCCTCGTAGTCCTTCTTTATTAATCCCATCATGTGCTTGTATTTGGTCTGGATCCACGGAAACGTCCACATCGCCCGGCTTCTTTCTCTTCCGATTTTCTTCCTGTCCCAAAACCGGTATATTTCCTTGTGCGGCCTTAAGGTCATACGCCCTGTCCCCTCCAAAAAATCCTTGCACTCTCGTTTGTTGCTCTGGTATGACCTGATATGCAGATCGGGGAGCAACTGATTCTTCTGTTTCGGTACCACGCCTCTTCCGCAGATCAAATTCTGACACAGTTTCTGTTCCGCCGTACTCGGTCGGTACAGATGACACCATCCCGCTGGGTGTTTCCAGACCGCTCGGTGTTTGCATGCCTGCCGCTCTGTCCTCGTCGTCTTCTTCCTCATCCTCGTCTTCTTCTTCTTCTTCCTCTGATTCCTCCTCAGGGGCTTGTAGTTCACCCCAAAGGTCCTTCTCTACCGGCTCGCCTTGTTGTGTATTTTGTTGAGTTTGTAGTACACCAAAAATATCACCACCGTATAATGGCCGATTCGTAGCCTCGTCGACCGGGGGTTTACCATAGCCACCAGGATGGAAACCCCAAGACGCGCCTGCGGGCGGGGGCGCATTTAGACCAGGAATTTTGAGTGCAGGGTAGGAAGGTGGGGGCCCGTATCTTTGCATGTTGATCAACCATGGTGGCGGGTAACCTGGAGGCATACCTAGGGCATCTTTCAGCTCATCGCTGAGCTCACCTGGCCGCAGGTGTCTTAGGTTCGTCTCGTATTCTTTACCCTCATAGTACACTTCGCCATATCTTGTCAATTCTGGCTTTGTCTGAAACCTGAAGAATGCTTCATATAGTTTTTGATAGTCAATATCGAGTTTTCCCATCTTTGGTTGTACTCGTTCTCGCTGTTTCTGTTTGAGCGTCGCCTCGTTTTGTTTCTCCAATACCGCGTCTCTCATCTCTGCAATACCGGTTTCTTGGATGAATTTCGGAAGCGCAAAAGGTGGCTTTTCAACACCACGCTTTGATGAAAGGTATTCTCGTTTCAAAGACCAGTGTGTCGGCACGGGCACGACATTTCTGTATGATTTGATGTGTACTAATAGTCGTGGATCTGGAGCAGATGTATCCGTCCACTCCACAACTTCCGGTTTTTTCACCAGCGCCTTCAACTCCGCGACTGATAATTTATTCTGCTCTTTCCGCTTTCTCTTGGACATCTTCGGCTGTTGCTCTTCATCTTCATCTGGTATTTCGTCATCGTCGTCAAAATAGATTTCGGGTTTGTCTGCCTCTTTTGTTGCGGACTCATCGACTTCCGACTCGTCGAACTTCACCATAATGTCTTTGTACATCTCGTACAAAGGATTGTCTTCATCTATCGAGTCCACAATCTCGATTTTTGGGCCATCGTCTGCTGTTGATTCGACTCCATTGACGTGCTCTGCTTCCGGCGCGGGAGTCGAAGGTTCTGTTGAGGCATTCTCTGTCTTTTGCGCCTTCTTGCGCGCTCTGCGGAGCTGATTCCTTGTAGCCTTCGCCATTTTTGCCGCTGAGATGGAAGAGCGACGGGTGGAGGGATGCGACAATGTCAAAAGTTCCTTCTAATGCAACGAGGCTGCTTCGGTATGAAGGTAAAGTATTCGATGCCAAGAAATACTCTAGTGGCTCTCCAACTCCAAGTACCTAGGTACCTATTACTAGTAATACAGTAATCCCTTGTTATTGATTAGTGTGTGTATCTCCGCTATCACTTTCGAGTAGTTCCCCGATGTTTATTTCTTGATTACAATATTAGTAGAAATACTCTCAAGTTTCTCCTTTGAAACTGTTTCTACAGGGAATCTCTTATTTCAAGCTCTTTATTGTACTGCATGTGTAGCTACACGTTCCTCAATGAAGCATTTCCGAAGTCGTCGTGAACGAATGCCCCAAGCTAAAGAACCCTGGCGCTAATTATCCGTAATGGATGATGCCCGCCTGGATAATCTCGAGAGCAGTCGAGCAATGTGCGAGACATGGAGAGTGAGATGGGTCCGCAGAGGGCTTCCTCACTTTAGTCCAGTAATCCATAGTTTTCAACCAGCAGTTTCCAAGACCGTTGACCGCGCTGAGCATGATCTTTAGGCACCGAGGGATCAGGATCTGCCATGGTTCTCGAAAACAGTTCTAGCGAAACCCAACCTCGAAATCGAAGATCCTCAAACAACACCTTCGCCACATCGTAAATTGGCAAGTATTGGCCTCGATCTTCTTCATATGCAAATAGTCTAGCATTGCGTGACCAAGTCATGCGGTTTGGCTGTTCTTCTTTCCACCATGGATGCCTTTCGGATAACGGTATTCTCATCCTTTCGGCCCCTACAACCTGCACGTACCATATCTTCCTCACATCGACCTGATCTTTCATCCTTTCCATCGATGCTCTCAGCCATTCACCGGCATTCTGGTTCTTCCCGCTTTCAACTGAAGGATCTGCCCATATGCGTCCCGTAATGTTGAAGGTGTCGAGACACATTCCAAAGTTCGGCTTATCGACCCTCTCAACAATTTCCCATGCTGCCTCCCATGTGTCTACGTGTGACCCCCAGGCCAGATTCTCGTAGGCGAATCTGATCGGAGGTGTGAAGCTAAGTCCCAGGTCGGCAATTTCTCTCATATCTGCAACAATCTTTCCCATGTCACCTGTGACTCTAGCATCTTGCCTGGTGTTAGAGGGAATTTGTATAATATCTGTGCGTAAAATACGTGCCAGTCGTATCCAGAGTTGTACCTTTTCGATCATTTCTTGGTGTTCGTTTTCGTCTATCAGGCCCTCATACCCTGCAAATGGCTGCAGGCAGATTATTTCCAGTTGATATTGATCACAAAGGTCCCGGACCTGTTGAGCGGCCATGGTAAAGTCTTTGTCAAGTGCTGGATTATTTCCTTCACCTTTGCCATCCCCCAATCTCTTTGCTAGGTGCTCCAGATCTTCAAAGAATATTTCAATCCCTTGGAAACCGTATTTATAAGCTTGTTCCAATTTCTCTGGGAAGTTATGAACCCAGGCCCGTCCTAAAGACATGGATGAGATCCCGGGCTTGCAGGAAGCCATGACTGAGACCCGGTCACTGATCAGGACTGTGGATACAAAGTAAGGTATGGAAAAGACAATGTAATGTGATGAAAATTTTTGACTAGAACCAGACTTAATGTATTGCTACTTGTCGATAGAAACACATCTGAACGGAGAATAGAGCGCGGAAAAATATATATCCTTTCATGTAAAATGCTCATCCATATTTAGCCTTGACCATGACGTACTTACAATAACTGTAGTAATCAACTGACAAGTTCAGATACATGGCAAATAGCCAATTCAGAGCTTTCCAAAGCGCCATCTAGGAAGGGACCATGACCATACTATACGTAGTAGAAACACCAGAACCTTCATAATTACAAGGCCCGTTCAAACGTCGATGGGGTGTCTTACCGCTCGTGCGAAAGGAATAGACCGGCAGAATCTCATCTTCTCCGCGTATGACATAGCCTGCGATAAGATAATCCCGACTTCGGGAGGAATTCGCCATCGCAATCATCACCATAGAAATCAGCCATATATAGTCCTTGTATTTTCTTCAATGCATACCTTTTTTCCATTGTTCGTGTACATTGCAATATCTCCAATGCGTTCATGTTCTTCAGTGCTAGATTCCATCGACCACGAGTCAATTTGAATCGACTTCCACAAATGGCTTCCCAACTTCATTCTGGACCTCATGGCGATTCCCTTAATAGGGCCAACTCCTCCCATGGAGAAAGTCTAGCATCCATTCCAAAGTCTCATGTCTTCACATCAAACCTGCCACCTGATCCCACTTTTCCATCACCGTCATCTTCTCATTCAGCACCGCTGCAGAAACTCGGCCCGCGCATGGTTCGAGATGCCTTATTTACGTATGTTAGACCGACAACTACGGAAGAGCCGGAACTACTTGCAGTGAGCGCAGAGGCGCTCCAAGACATTGGACTAGAGCCTTCAGAGGCCTCGACAGAGTTTTTCAAAGAATTTGTGGTTGGTAACAAGTTTTTCTGGTCCGAGGGTATGCCTGATGAAGGTGTATATCCTTGGGCACAGTGTTATGGCGGATGGCAGTTCGGACAATGGGCTGGACAACTCGGCGATGGGCGTGCGATCTCTCTAGTTGAGACAACCAATCCTAAGACAGGTGTTCGATACGAGATACAAGTCAAAGGTGCGGGGCGGACGCCATATTCACGCTTCGCAGATGGCAAAGCTGTCCTACGCAGCAGTATAAGAGAGTTTATCGTCTCAGAATACCTCAATGCCATCAAGATTCCCTCAACCAGAGCATTGAGTTTATCTCTGTGCCCGAAGAGTCAAGTTGTGCGGGAAAGGCTAGAGCCTGGTGCAATTGTTGCCCGTTTCGCACAGAGCTGGATAAGAATTGGTACTTTTGACATACAGAGATCCAGAGGAGATCGTAGCCTGATGCGAACAACTGCGGAGTATGTTACTGAACACGTCTTTGGTGGTTGGGACAAGCTACCTGGTGTGGTCAATTCAAAAGATGATCTTGCGGCCGATCCTCACCGCAACGTCGCCAAAGATGCCATTGAAGGCGATGAAGGTGCCGAAGAGAACAGATTCACCAGGCTCTATCGAGAAGTTGTGAGAAGGAACGCTAAAACTGTTGCGGCATGGCAAGCTTACGGATTTATGAACGGCGTACTGAACACCGACAACACTTCAATTATGGGACTTTCCCTTGATTTTGGTCCGTTCGCATTTATGGATAACTTTGATCCTCACTATACCCCTAATCATGACGATGCTATGTTACGTTACTCATATCGCAACCAGCCTACGATAATTTGGTGGAACCTGGTTAGACTTGGAGAATCCTTAGGTGAACTGATTGGTGCTGGCGACCAGGTTGATGAGGAAGTGTTCGCTACCAAAGGCGTCCATGAAGATTTTGCACCAAAGTTGATCAAGCGGGCAGAGACTTTGATTGATCAGATTGGCGAGGAATATAAGGCTGTCTTTATGGCTGAATATAAGCGCCTGATGAGTGCACGTCTTGGCCTTACGTCACAGAAAGAATCAGACTTCCAGAACTTGTTCTCCGAGGTCTTAGATACTATGGAGGCACTTGAGCTCGACTTCAACCATCTCTTCCGGCGACTATCATCAGTGAAGGTTGGTGACCTTGATACCGATGAGAAGCGAAAACAAGCGGCAAAGATCTTCTTCCACCATGAGGGTGTAACAGGATTGAACCAAACTGAAGACTCCGCTAGCGAAATGCTCGCAAAGTGGCTCGATACCTGGCGTCAACGTGTTATTGAAGACTGGGGAGAATCTAACGATGGAGAACGTATCTCAAGCATGAAATCCTTGAACCCTAACTTTGTTCCTCGAGGCTGGCTCCTTGACGAGATTATCGAACGGGTTGAAAAGAAGAATGATCGGGAGATTTTGGATCGTGTGATGAACATGACATTGAATCCATTTCAAGACGAATGGGGTGCAAATACAGAAGAAGAAAAGAGATTCTGTGGAGATGTACCGAGATTCCAAAGGCTACAACAATGCAGTTGCAGTTCATGATTAAAACGAACGCATTTCCGATGAGGTTCTCAATGTTATAAGGTGTTGAGTGAAAAATGCCAAATATTGTCTATACCCCGTTAAATTGTATATAGTCACTGCATCAGATTAATGTGCGAATATTTGTTTTAGCCATGTCATGCTGCAGCGTACACCTTTCCAGTTTCCCCTAAAGGCCAATAACAGCTGTCGTGACCGAGTCAAAGATCGCCCTTACTCAGAGTAGACCTTATGGGTGAATTGGAAAATGCATGCGCCAATGTTATCTAACAGACCAAAACAGACCCCCAAGCCATCTACATCATACTTTTCTGTTACCCATATGAAGTAAAAAATCTACGGATGATCTTCAGCATGGGACCGACGTCGATCTTCATGTCGATCACAGCTAATTACACTAACAACCTAATTGATCATATGCTAAGACAGGGATTCGTCGACAGATGCCTTTAACCATTGAGCCAGGATGTGCGACATCACCAGAAATCCTCCAAGTATCAGAACATACCCTAAGCTGGCCGTAAACCAGCTGCACCTATTGGTCAAGCGCATATGTCAGCCTCCACTGGATGCCGACCAGATTCTGTCAAAATGCAGCACTTGATGTGTCGCTAAGATGATTGTGGCTTGACCTGAGGTCTAGCTAGACGATTGTTCTCAGTAGGTATCAGCCCAACCACTTCCATTTCACCAACCCGTCCATCTTAGCCTTTGGTCGTTCTTTAGATACCCCTCGAAGCGGGACCAGTCAAGGGTCTTAAGAGCTCTCTTTACTATATCTGCTAGCTTCTGAAGCAATGTCCAAATTGAGGTGACCGGATGAACTTGCGGTCTTCTGATAGTGGCACCTCTCGCGCAGGTAGGGCCTAAGTTGTTATGCATCATAGATACATACTAGATCTCGTCTCTCAACGTCGTGCCTTTTCCTTCTTCCTTTGCTCTTGTGCTTGCCCCTGTCTTTACTTCGGCCTATCTGCCTAGTCCTCACTACGGCTAGGATATATATTAATATCAAAGTTGCCACCGTGCCAGGGTTTTCAGATCTCTTTAACCGCTTATACCCATCAACATGTCGGAGGGCGAACGTCGATCATAGACTTCAAGCATCAAAGCCGTCATCCAACGAATACGTCTCGGTTTGTCATAATCCCGCACTCTCCTAAGCATGGTCATGATACACTCGTCTCTCAGAAACCCGACGGCGCTGAACCATACATCCCAACACACGCAGCATCGGACCACGAAAGAACCACCTTCGTTAAAGCGATGTCGGAAGATACCAA
Source organism: Phaeomoniella chlamydospora (assembly GCA_001006345.1). Lineage (NCBI taxonomy): Eukaryota > Fungi > Ascomycota > Eurotiomycetes > Phaeomoniellales > Phaeomoniellaceae > Phaeomoniella > Phaeomoniella chlamydospora. The sequence goes on along the minus strand of LCWF01000121.1, from coordinate 98,814 downwards.
GGAAGAGAGAAAGTATCGCGGCGTTGGGTCGAATCGAACGACAGTTGACGAAAGTAGTTGACGACTGCTCGGAAGGCCCAGCTTGCTACGATTTTGGAAATGTCTCACTTGGGAGCACTTCCGGGCCATCAGGCCACACCATCAGGTCAGGTTGGCAGAAAATTCTTGGCTCACGTTTTGAGTTAGATACTTTATTTTAGCGGGACTTTACTGCGAAATCTATGTACCATTCTCCTTCAATGCGCCTGGGTCTATAGAGCCTTGGGCCCTACCTACAGGCCATCCTGGGGCCCCGATCCCACCCAATCAGCTCGAATCCTGATAACAGAGCTCACTTGCGCAGCCTTATAGGCGCTTCCTGAGGCTCTATAGGCTCCTCTATCAGCTCCAATGAACTATCTGAGTCCTCAGATGACAAAGACAGTTAACCTAAGGCGCATCTGGTCCTTAGATTCGAACCACTCTTTTATATCAACATCTAATTCGCGCTGATAGGCCTTAGGTTACGTATCAAGTAGTCTGCAAACGCGCAGCTAACGGATTCATCCTCCATCCAATCAGAAGCCTCCCAGAACAGCTCCCGCACAGACATAATACGTATTTATGCAGGATATCGATTTAGCGACAGCGAGGTTCAAATATAAGGCGAAAACGGCGACAGCGAGGTCGATAGGATAGATATAAGAGGATAATATCTATGAACGGTCGATGGAACAACAAATTACACGCGATTTATTATGGTAAAGTGTTATCTTGGCACCCGATACCAAAAACAATTGACCGCCTTAATTACCTGACGGTGTGGCCTGATGGCCCGGAAGTGCTCCCTCTCACTTCATGGGGATCCTCGAGGGGGACCTCGAAGTCTGCTACTTGCAATCAATTGCTGAGGATGATCACTTGGCCACAAATCGACCCTTTGGCAACTGTAGCCGGCCTCTCTTCATTACAGGACATCGAATCAATGCTCGTTCCGCATTGCGATCTACTATATCTCATTGCCTCCTTCTATCGGTGGTCTTGGCGAAAATTTTGTCCGTGTGCATTTCTGTCTACCAGAACACAATCCTCATTGTCCCTAGAGTGGTTACATTAAATTACTATGTGATCAGCTTAGATCTATGTATCGCTTTATATCATCAATCATTATAAGGTATCTTACCCTTTGTGGTAATTTCGGACATATAGTCTCAAAGGGACGAAGAACAGGTTGATATTACAGTTGCGTGCACACAATTCCAATGAACCGAGAAGTGCAGCAGATCCAGAATGATTAGGGCCAAAACTGTTGCTTTGAAATAGACAGCAGTCATCATCCTCAAGATATCACACACTCTCCAACAGGTTCTCTTTCCGGGAACTGATCTAACCATACTTCTGATACGCCCGTAACCAAATTCACATTCGAATGGAACCGTACTATACTATTCAAACAATCCTTCTCCTGACTCCTCAAAGCATAGACAGTCCGAACTTTTCCCAGCCTCCGCAGCAAAACACCGTGAGCATGTTTGATGAACCTATACCATATCCCGTGTCGTGTAACATTCGGATTGTCTTGCAAACAATCCACCACAATCAACGTCTCTTCATCAGGTCTACAGATGCGAAGCGAGGTCTGGGAATCGAAAACCGAGGCTCCTGGTGCTGGCAGTGGACATCGACATGGTCCACAAGATCCTTGAAGACACCCATTCCCATACCCCAACGTGGTCTTGATCAACATAACCTGCAGGCGCTGAGAAGTCTGGAAAGTCACGATACTGTCCCTCTCGATACGTCCAACAACAGACGAAACAGGAATCTCGTTCCTCCTCGTCCCCAAAACCTTCCATTCACTCTGCACCAAGTTTCTCAACAATTTGACCTGTTCGTCAGGACTCGAGGCCGCGAATTTCGCCTTCATGAAGCTCAGCTCCAACACCGCAATCGACCGAAAAGTCACATAATCCTGTAACCGTAACGTGGCTTTCCCTCCCAGCACGGTAGCGATATAAATCAATGTGAAGAAGTTCACGAACGGTGTATCCAACCAAATGAATCTCCCCGCTCGTCTGAGCGCCATAATCGGAAGCGCATAACTATTCCTGCCGACGACAAGGGAAGCGAGGAAACATAACCCAAAAGTTCCCGCGACGATCATGTTGAGAGTCAGATCGGATAGTAAGAGATTCATTACGACGCTGGTGGCGAGAGATGATGCGAGGAGTAGGATGCTCGTGTTGGTGAAGTATAGTTCAGATTGCTCGCCGTCTACATCTTTGGAAAAGACGGATGTATACGAATCCAGAACAATGGATGCTCGGTCGCCTTGACATCCCTTATGCTTTCTAAAACACAGTCTACTGCTCAAACCAAGCCGATAGAGAACTGTCACCGCATTTAAATACTCCTTGAAAATAATCGTCAGACATGAATGTAAAAGCAACGCCGAAGCGAAATTGATTTGTTCCGACCAAGGGATCGCTGTCATGATGAGAATGAGATTGAGATTGAGAACCTCAAAAGAAAAAAAAAGGATTAGGCTTGCTCGATTCTACTCCACGGACAAAGGGAAAAAAAAGTACATGGTTTCATGTTGTGTTTCCGGGATGGTTATGTAGCTGTGGTTTGGGGGCTATCACACTCATCGCATTTTCTGTACTTCTGTCTTACATACTGTCATGTACATAGTCGATTCAACTCGAAACAAGGCTGAAGCTTCCTTCCATCAGAGACCCATCCAGTTTGCCTTGCGTGTACATGCAAGCGGCAAGTGAGGGTGCGCCTTGGTCCAACTTTCCGATCTCAGTAATATTCGCTCTTGTGACACAGGGAATATTCTTCACTGATCGCTGAATAAACATGTATAGCCTGTCAACACCAATCCAAATCACATACTGTACAATATAAAGTATTACAAACCATCCATCCGAGCACCACCCCTAAATACATACATACATAATTAGATATCAAACCCACAAACCAGTCTACCTACCGACCAGCTCATCGACAACGTTGCTCTCGTTGCTTGCTCCCCTTTTCATCAATTACCCGATCGACGACATAACCTACAACAGAATGACACTCCTCTTTCTGGAATATTTGCTCTAAAATGTATAGAAACCGTAGAATCAAAGCAGCAAGCAAGAAAGCAAGCCAGCCAGCCAAACCCTGATCCTGGTCCTGGTCCTTCCGCAATACTGATTCAGCTTCAGCCTCATGACCAACACCACCACCATCACGGCAATTGATTGATTTTGGTGGTTCGGTCGGACGCCTTGGGAATCTGCCTTGTGGTTGTACGTGTACTTGTATGTAGGAAGGCGTTTTCCCATGCATGTATTCACGTGTGCATGTTGTTACTGTATCCTGCACAAGATACTGTTACTGTACCTTGTCAACTGCAGACAATACAGTACAGTATCAAGCCAGAGGGGAAACTGGTGATGGCCTTTTCCATCACTTCCTACTAGATTCTACGGGATGGCTGTTCAGAGCCTCTGATCCTCCTTTCTGACTACCACAGAGCGAGCCGCCAATTATCCAGATTAGGATCTTAAAGGTGACAAAAGCAGTGCAAATAATATAATTCTTTGATTGGTAAATAAACTCTGCTCTATCCTTGACCATCTGATATGCAAGTCCGAATTAATAAATATGAACGCCCGAGTTCTACGTCTATAGTGAATAAGAAACGTCACTCTAGCGCCCCATGCTCCGCACTATTTCCAGAAAATGTTGAGAACAGCTGCAAGATACCTGACTGTACACGCGAGATACCTGGCTCGATGTGCAAGATACCTTGTCTCTCTTTCACGCTACTCGACGCCACGCGTACACATGGGTGGCCTTCCCGTGTCACCATTGGGATGGACATGAGCCCTGCCAATGATGGAGAATAGAAAGTCCTTCAGTCGTTTATTATCACGAAAGAGCAAATTTACTCTTTGCTCTCAGCGTTGCGCCATAATAATATAGTACCACGATGCCCACCGCTCCACCAACCATCAATCCTCCTAAGATGGAGACTCCTCGACCGATACCGAGGTTGACGTACATAGGATGAGCAAAGATGATGGATCCTGCGGCTAGAGCAGACCTCGATGTGTCATTGGCTGCGAATAACGAGGCCGCATATTGAGGATAGGTGAGAGGAAGGTACATAAAGATGCATTGGAATCTGCAATTGAAAATTCATGTTAGCCATTGAAGTTAAACGCTCTGCTGTGTTACAGATACTCACAATATGAACGCTCCATAGGCATATAAGATGTTCGGGATTACACTAACGATCCAATGTATCGATGGTGTTGCAGTCCAGCCAAACCTGGAAGACACCATGTTAGCACAGCGCCGAAATGCACAAGATGCGATTCACATACCAAAATAAACCGATAGGTAGTAGCCACACTGCAAACAGACCGGGTACCAACCTATGTTCCTGGGAACGCAGACCGTTCTTCTTGATATCTGGCTCAAGGTAATACCGTTGATAGGCAAAGTAGGTTGCCAAGCCGAGAATGCAGCCGATGATGATCGTTAAAAACACAAGACCAAGTTCCCCGAGGTTAAAGCCATATTCTTCAACGTAGACCAACGGGAATGCTTCAAAAAAGCTGTAATATGTTCCGTAGATGATACTACTGTATATGTTGACGTACAGAACAGCTGGATCTTGAATACAGATGATGAATGGGATGAGGAGGGCCTCATACACAATCGTGCTGAACTTCTTTGTACCTTGATCGATTTCTGATCGTGACCTATACTTGTCATTGCCGGTGAGCTTTCGAAGACGTTTGGCGCGTCGAAGGAGGATGTTGGCAGCCGAAGTCTCAGGCATTGAGATGAAACTGCCCATTGTTAGCTAATGGAAATAATATCGCATCAAGAGACTCACAAGAGTATCCAAATTGGTCCAGACATCCAAAGGACTTCCCATAGAGACCATCTCCAATTCTCCGCGGTGACTGCAAAACCAGACAACAGGGGACCCAGGGCTGGAGCGCAGAACGCCCCAGCCGTCCAGAACGACAATGCATATGGCAATTTGAGTAGAGAGAACTTATACATAGTCAGTGTCTATTGCACATGTAACAGAATAAAATAACGAGGTTCCGACATACCATATCTTGCATCGTTGCGCCACCACTAGCTAGGCAAGGAGATCCCATAAAGCCTGTCAAGAAACGCAGTACCAACAATCCAGCGTAGTTGTCGACCAGTGCCAATGGGACAGACAAGATCACAAACGAGGCAAAAGAAACAATGTAAGGTATGTTCCGTCCAAAGAAAGGTACTTCGCTCAAGGGAGAGAAAAGTAGGGGACCAACTCCATAGCCGATGACATAGAGGGACAATCCAAGGGAAGCCTTTGCTTGGCCGATCCCAAACCGTTCCATTATTTGCGGCTCGCTGGAAGTGTAGATAGCAGATGCACAGTATACAACAAAGGTATAGATGCTTTGAACGTCAGCTGGGATGTAAGGCAGTGGCGGGAGCTCCAACTTACAAGATCAGAAATGAGACATAAGACTTCTTTGCAACAGACCAATTTTGTGGGTTCTCGGGGTCGTCGGTGGTGTACCAATCAACCAAAACCACTCCATCACTGGTTACTTGAGGCTGGATAATGGCACTCTGTATTCGCTCCGCCGAATGCTGCTGTTCGACTTCGAGCCTCTCCTCTGACCATGGCGTTGTCGACTCTCGCGAACGAGTTCTGATAGCGTGAACATCAGGAAGTGCTCGAGGGTCTTGTTCCGTGGGATGACGATAAAGAGAGCTCTCATTCGTACGACTTTGGGTAATTTCGGCTTTCTCGACATCTGCACCAGGATTCTGCAATGACGGCACTGGAGTAGTCTGATCATTGATTGCTTTCTCTTTCTCCACGGCTGCGGCAACCTCCCACGGTATCTGAAAACCTTCCAGCTCTTCCAGATAGTACCCAACCTTGTTTGATGTCACAAAACGGAGGACTTGGCCTAGGGCCGCTTCACGTATGATGTCTTTCATTGTGTTGCCGGATAGTATTGGAAAGAAGATAGACTACTTAGCATAGACGGGATGAAGACGAAGCAACCCCTGGATAGAGGGGGGATGCCTCGACCTTTGTATTTCGACATTGCACCTATCACGAAAGCAAGGAGGCGTTGCTGAATAAGGCATTGATGCATTCGGGAACAAAGTTGGATCCTTCTGGAACGCCAGCACTATCGATGAGTGCACAAATTGCACAAAGAATCCGATGCAAGGATGTGTGCTGGCGGATATGCTGACATGGTCAAGGACCAGGATAGGCGGAATGCGGTCCTGGTTTGAGAGGCTACCAACCATTTGACGTATTGCCCGACAGTCGTTGACTCATATCGAAGTACGAGCCAGTACCGCCGTTGGCGAATATAGCCAATGCAAAAGAAGAGCTGAGAAATACAAAGTGCATAGATGCGAGAGTGGTATGCAACATGCTGACCTCCGATCTTACTCAGAGCGGAATCCATTAAAGCAGCAGGAAACGTACTCATAATCGGCCGGGATGCGGATGAACTATGCTACAGATATGGTCATCGTTGTACGCGTTCCCCAGTCAGAAAGGATTCTTGGTCTTGTCTTTAGGGCTGTCAGATCGTTTGTAATCTCAATATTGATCCGATTACTCATCCTCCGGAGCCTATCAGCAACTATGTGCTCGAATATCCAGACGCCACACATTGTCGTGCTGTCTGTTGAGTGGATGCATATTGGCACAACAAACAAGACAAACTTTAGCCGCGTTTAGTCATCAATGGTTGTTCCAAATGGATCTTCCCGAGAGAAAATATGTAAGGCGGCAACTCGATACAGCCTTCGTCGACATAGGTGCAATGCTGTTAGTTATTGCCGTATAGGGTCATTCATCGCCTGAGATACAGAGTCAAATTGTCCACAAGGCGATGCTGCCATTGGTGAGCCAAATACAGTACATCAAAGAGTCTTTTGGTCATCCAGTCGACGACACATGTTTTGCCGGCCGTTGATCGTTGCCAAGCATCATGATCCCACTGCCCCTCTCCTCTGTTGGCGAAGTCGCTGACCTAAGTAAGACCCGAGATGTACAGTAGCTTATCTTCATCATATTGACACGTCGTGAAAATGCACACTGCCTTGAAGCCATGCTCCACATTGGTTGATTGAGAGGCACGCAGAGGTCACGAATGTCTTGCCAATGACGGCTTTGGTACAAATGCTGGCTGACGAAACATATGGATCCGGCCTCGGTATTAAGCTTGGTTACAGCCATCAGCCAAATCATCAAAGTCCTATATAAAGTTGGCACAGGTATCAAGGATGCGGCGAAGGAGATTGATCAGCTTTCCAGTGAGCTGTTTGCCCTCAAAGGAGCTTTCGAACATGTCGCCTCGAATCTGGAGGTCCGACAGGACATGTCGTGTCAGGATTTGGATGCGGATACTGCCTTCACCACGCCTTTACTACAGACAGACGATAGTGCAAAGATGATGGCCAAGGCGAATGAGATCATTCGAGATTTGCATAGATATCTCACACCATCCGGCTCAAGCAAATTCTCTGGAGCCATGGATCAGATACGGTGGGTTCTGCGGAAAGATGAATTGCAGGAATATAGCCGTCGTCTTGAGCGAATCAAATCGTACTTCTTGCTTGTTACCACTTCTAACAACCTGGAAATCTCACGCCAAATTCTAGTTCAGGTGGCAACCATGGGAAAGATCCTACAAGACAACCAGGATCATTTGGTTCGAGATGAACAGCAACGACAACGTGAGGTTGTGGCACAGTGGTTGGCTCCTTGCAACCCAAGACGCATTCATGACAACTCCGTGGCATCTCGGCATGCGCGATCGGGCGAATGGTTCCTTGATGGGATCTGCTCTACGTGGTTAAACGATGATAACATAAATTCGAAGCTGCTGTGGCTTCGTGGAAAGCCAGGAACTGGTATTCTGATCATGAGGGCTTTATATGTGCAGGTCGCTAACTAGGCCAGGAAAAACCATTCTATTTTCCTCGACGATTGAGCGTACGACGAATCACTTGAAACACACTGAAGCTAGCGCTATGGCCTTTTTCTACTGTTCGATATTTGATGATGCGTCACAGGAGTTGACCAATATCCTCGGTTCTTTGATTGAACAATTGTGCCAAAGGCACCCTCGTTTCTGGTCCATCGTGCATGATAAATATATAGCATTGACATCAAAGAATGCCTCAAAGCGATTGGATGTAGAACAGTCACAACATATCCTACTACGGATCATTCGTGAACTTGATACAGTCTTCCTCATGATCGACGCCGTCAACGAATCAAAGAACCCAGACCAAGTGGTCCATGTTCTCTCCCACCTGACTTCGGAATGCATCAACCTGCGAGTCCTCGTTTCATCAACTCAGGACGTTCAGGTCAATTTACCCCATCCAGACTATCCCTACGTGGTTCAGATGGATAGCGTCAGCATTCAAAGAGATGTCGACGCATATGTGGTAGACGCTCTTCACCAACGTGAACGATTGCGGGTCCTTCCAGACAACCTCAAAGCAAAGATGCGTATGAATTTGGGCCGCGGCGCATCGGACTCGTAAGGCATCGCCTAAAGGTTGTGGTATTCTGCTAACATGCTCAGATTCCGCTGGGTTGAATGTCAGCTGCAGTCATTGAACGAAAAGAAGTCAGTAAAGGAACTGCAGCTGGCCTTGCAGAACGTCCCAAGGACTTTGGAGCAACTTTACACAAGCATCCTGCTAGCCATACCAGACGGGGATAGACGGCTTGTCCGTCGTGCCCTTTTCTGGCTGACCTTCGCATTAAGACCGCTAACTTTGAGTGAGCTCGCCGAAGCGATCGTGATCGACCGAAACGGCATCGACGAAGACAACCGTTTGCTCCATCCTTCAGATGTAATTGATGCTTGTCGATCGTTACTTGACTTCAATGCTCTCACTCAATCAGTTACTCTAGCTCACTCCTCCGTACGAGACTTTCTCGTTTCAGACGAGATCGAAAGAGGGCCAGTGAGGTTCTTCCGACTACCAACCGATATATCCGAATCCTTGTGTGCTCGTCTTTGTCTCCAGTATCTTCAATCGGCAGTATTTTCATACGGGTATTGTGAGACAAAACAGCAGTTCATCGATCGTAAAAAGCATTACCCATTCTTTGCTTATGCGGCGAAATCCTGGCCCTCCTATATTCGTCTAATGCAGAAGTCTGGAAAAATGATAGATCGACATACCCGGTCTGTCCTTCTGGTCTTCTTCCAGACTTCGGCTCATCGCAAGGGTGGATGCTTCGGGAGTTGGGTACAAGAATATCACCCGCAAGTCGATTTCAGCATTGCACAGTCCACTCCGCTATATTACGCAGCTCGCCAGGGGATGTCTGATGTTGTGAGGCTGATTCTAGAAGAGTTTGGGACGAAAGATTTGGAAACACCAGGTGGCTTCTTTCTCTCCACACCGGTTCACGTTGCGTCTTTCTACGGTTACACAGAAGTGGTTCGGTTACTCCTCCAGGCAGGTGCAAATCCCAATGAGATCAACAGAGAAGGAGAGCGCGGGGTCAAATGGGCCCAGCTTTACGGATATTGGGATATTGTAGATCTTTATGTAGCAGCCGGGCTTGATACGCGCATCCTTGACGGCCCATTCAAGGTGAAGGTGCCCGGAAAGCAAGACACCAAGCCTCATTTGGCGGTCGAAGGTGAAGGAAGCGATAGAGTTTACCAAGAAACAGAATCGCTCAGGACTGCTTTGCATGATCTGCGACTGCCTGATCTACCGCCGTCACAACGACCGTCACCGGAACCTAGGTAAGCATCTCGGTTTCGGAGATCCTGTAGATATCAAATACATGCTGTGGAGTTGTGGGTTCTTGTATTGCCCGATTCAGCCTGACCAACGTATCCTAAGGGAAAGGTGGGGGAAGCAGCAAGAAGGAGGAAACGGAGATCAGACTATAACGATGCCTTGGTTCCTTCGTCCTCCTGTTGGTAGGGTCTATCAGATTGCTCCCCTTTGAATCCGCCAACAGCATGTGCTCGACATATTGCAGAATAGGTGGAGAAACGCACTAAGAGATCCTTGGTGTTCGTTGGCAACATGTATTTGTCAACTGCCAAATTATGTCAGCAGTGTCAAATTCCACAAATGCAAAAGAATGTGAATCGTTACGGATGGATGCAAATACCACATGTCCAATGTCAAATGTTTTACGCTGAATTGTCAGGGCTAATTGAATACCTGAGGAGGGTTGAATCATCGCTTACGAGGCGTCCGACTAATGAGACTTCAGCTACCGCCGGCGCAGACCCTACCTGACTATTCTGTACGTCAAAGCGATAGCTGTAGGCAGCCTCTGATCAGACACCATGACGACTACCAATGTCGACAGGCTGTTGACAACAGACTCAATAGACTTTCTATTCCGGCTGACGCGGTCCAAACCTCAACATGGCTTCGTCAATCTGGATTCAACTATAGGACAGCTAAAGACCGCAGTAGACCCAAAAGCGTCTGAGAGGTTGTCTTACCTCAGTAATTTGGCGCCTACAGCTCGTCGACAGCAGATCACGGCGAACACCATAGCCAGCCACCAGCGTTGTAGCGTAGAGAACGGAGGAGCGCAATATTGAGTGCAGCCATCCAGAACCACGTGAAGAAGAAGCAAGCCGCAAAGCAGCCATCATTCCTTTCGTTTGCCAATCCACCTACGTACTAGACTGGGTGGATTCGGCTACTGGGGTTGGTCCCAGTGTGTCTAGCATATTTTCACCGCCAGTAGGCAGTCTCAGGATCGAAGGTTGTGGTTTGGTCCCATCTGCAGTATGCAAACTATATCAATCTATTGTCATTGTCTGCAGGCCTTGCGTAAGGGCAGTCTTTTGAGGGAATTTTTCTTGTGAGGGCTCCAAATACGTTATATCAAATCATTTCCTTTTTGCTCGAGCCAAATCGGGCTATTCTTTCTAGTCGATGAATTTACCTATTTGGGAGTAACCTACAGCCCACCTAGGGATCGTCATTCATAACTATCTGCCTCTTGATAGGGAGGCTTGATGCAAATTAGGGTTCTTTGGACTTGACCCTTGAAAAGCAAAGGGCAATAAAACGCTGGAAAGGCAGAATATAGGCCGCAGAGGATTGCTGCAACCAGCAGACCTAAGCAACTTCGAGCCCTCGTTGATACCGGTGCAATGTGGTTTGGTCATGTGTCCTGTTGACAACTCGTCGGCGCAGGCTGCAAGTCCTTTCGCCTGGGATGGCAAAGAGACTACTGTAACTGACTGAATGGTTGCGATCTCACCGTTCGTATCGATCAAAGAATGCGACTTGATTGTTGAAAGTTCAATAAGGCAATTGTTAGTCTCGATTGGACCAAATCGATATTTCAACACTTGATTCTCTCAGCCAACCTTCCAAGCCAATGGGCATTTTCCATTGTTAGCGGAAAAAGGGCGTCGACCAATGTACTAGGTTCGGGGTATACGAAGGCCAGCTTTGCACCTAGAGTCTGCGCGGATCATGAAGCTATCCGAGCAGGATCATTCCGTGATGCCAGGCCTATCAGAGCAACCGGTAATCTGTGCATTAGTCGATTTGATCAACCCAGAGATCTGAAAAGGACACGGAGCTTTATCTAAATTGCCCCAATGGCGGAGGGGGAGATTCTGGATCCATTTCTTTGGTAATACCTTGCTTGACCATTTGCTTTCTTTCGTTGGATGGAGACTTGTTATTATTTAGCCTTTCTCGCTCCTCTGGTGCCGACAAGCGAGTGGAAACAGTCGATGGAGCAAAGGGATTTGTTGCTTTTCCTGCATTGATGTTTAAGTGCTGGGGTTGACAAATCTTTCTGAAATGAGGTTGGCGTTGGCGCCATTTTCGACAACGGTGACAATTATCTTTTTGCATGTTATTTTCAACCTCCCCCGTCGTCCTTATTCAGCCTCAAGCTTTGGAATGTACCCAATCGCATTCGGTTTGCTCTCCCTTGATCTGTAAAATACTGTAGCTTTTCACAATATTCTCACGTGGCGTTTCAAATATCTGTCATGATGGCGGCATCTCTGCAACTGCACGCGGATTGTCCACAAATCAATGCCATATTCTGATCCACCTAAACACGCGATACCTCCCCTCTCCGTTCTGTTTTCTCGGATGTTGGCGAAACGACTTCTCTTTTCGCTTAGAGGATTGGCCTCATTCGCGGTAAAAGTAACCTAGGAAGTCAGTTGTGGAAGAAGGGATCTACTACCCAACATTCTACGGAGCTTGTCTGTCGTTTCAGTAGAGAACCAAAAGTTAGAGGCAGTAACTACAACTCTCGTCATCCTATGAAAAGAGAAGATCTTGTTGACCGCTCCTTTTCCTTCATTCCCCTCTCCCTTATTTGCTCCCAAGTGAGATATACTTGTGCTGATGCCCTGCTATGGAGGGTATCCGAGAAATTCTTAAGAGCATTGAAATCCGTTCCCAGAACTCCTGGTCCACCAAACACTGAATCGTCTCTTCTAAAGTCTTTTGTCTCTCACCCCCCTCTCGACAGTCAATATGTTCAGAGAACTATCTCCCCCTTGTTGTGTCCATGACCAATTTTCATATCCCCCTCTCGACTCCTTTGCTACCGTCTCAGTACTCGAGGAAGATGTCGGGCCCAGACTCCACGTTGATATGCCTCCTTATTCTTCCATCGTGTCTGGTTCAAGCCCTTCATCATACGGCTCGGCTTGTTCGTCTCCAAGCCCCTCCATTAATCATCCATCCGGTCTAGATGCTCCTCAAATTGGCATCGAATTCGTACTGTCGTACGTTTCTATCTAAACTATTCGCCGATTCATCAAGCTAATAAAAGTCAACAGACTCGAACAACGGTGTCTAGGTCACGCCCAGAAGTCCCGCCGATCTAAGTTCCGTTCGGGTCATGCTCTCACAGCCCATGCTCCCTTATTGACCAGAGCACCAAAATGCCTCGACAGCAATACCAAATGGCAGGTGCCGGTTGTCGAAATCGAGCGAATGCTTCAAATGACCTGGAGGTTAAATATGTCTGAAGAAATCACTCCTTTACAAGCCTGGAGCAGAATCAGATCTCACTCTCGGTTTCTTTCTTGGGATATGGAGGACTTGGAGACCTTTAGGCTACGGCTCACGGATGAAGTGAGATGTCATGGGTAAGCAAAGCTAAGCTTGGGCTCGAGACACAACAAGTCTTAGGGTAAATTCAAAGGAAGACGATGCTAACGATTTCCATCCAGATTCGGTGCTGTCATTGACAAGAGTACATTCGAAGAATTACTCGAAAACGCATTTTCACATCAATCATCTTCATAAGATCCTTCTTGCCCCTGACGCCGCCTCAATATTCTCTTAACTACTCATTCCACTGGTCCCTTCACTTCACCAATTGAAAGACCTTGAATATCTCTCCATGGCTACGATCTCTCAATACCCAGCAATCCTACGTCAACTACATCCCCAAATGAACCATTGTGGTCTTTTCTTCTCACCTGTCTTCAATTATTCTTCAAAGTTCATCCCTACCTACAATTCACGACATCGGTATATATAATGAGGCCGCCATAACGAATTCTCAGTGACTGACTGACTGCTCCACGTTCAGACATGCTTTCCGATCAACGATATCTCTCGCTCGGACATCTCTCACCTCCTTCTCAGACCCATATCCGCAAATACCATCATTATGTTATGTACAGATGTGGGATATGACCATGGCACATGATCCTTTATTGCACATTAACCCCAGCATCAGTTTCGTTCCGTCTACTCAATACATCCCATCTATCGCCACCTACCATCCCGAACTTTTTCTATTCTAGACGACACTCCCTCTCTCCTACCTACCTACCTACGATTTTCCTGATTAAAAGATCCTTTTCTTCCCCCTCCCCCAATTGACAACCGCTCCGAACTCTTCCGATTTCAATCTATCGACATCTACCTCGATAACCATCCCGCTCCCAACTCACTACCATCACCCACATCAAGCCCACAACCAAAAAGTCCCATACACCCACTCCCTCCCTCCCTCCCTTTAGGAAGATAACCAGCGAAGGCCCAAACAATCACCAACCTACCCTCCGACCTCTCTCTTTTAAAAAAAAAATTTTTCTTCTTTTCTCCTTTATCTTAAAATCCCTCATGCCTCATGCCTGACAGCGAACGTATCAAGCAAGCGGTCGATATCGAATTAATCATCTCTATTCTCTTTCGTGTTGCTGCACTCATCATGAAGGCACACACACACACACACGTTTTTAGCGATGTTTCATTTTATGGTTTTCGTTTTGAGGGAAGGTGGGGGCCAGGTGCTTTGGTTTTTTCGTTTGCATGGAGTGGAGGAATTACGGAACGAAGAGATTAGTTAACTTATATGACAGATAAATGATATGATTTTCATTTCTCATGATGTATGAAAGGTTACGCCGTCTAAAGTTCGGTGGTTTCATATCTAGTATGGTAGATACTGATCCTGTTGAATTGCGGAGAGGAGAGGGGAGAGGGGGGGGGGGGGGGGGGATTGTCAAAGCTCCTGAGGATGGCTGGGTGCTGGGGTAGGATCTTTTAGAAACAGGCTCTGAGATGAGGACAGCGTTGCGTGTCTTTCTTCCCGAGTAAGTAGATAGATGGATGTGATTGTTAGTTTAATCTGTTATTACACATTTATATCCTATATCCCCTAGGCATCTATGTATAATCACTTGTTCCGACAAGAAAGAAATCCTGTCAACAAACACGCAAGATGTCACTCTAAACCTCAAAAATAAAATAGTACTTGACAGGGAATCGTTCCGACCTCGACATCATCTCAAACATGACTATGCATAACGATCTCCGTAGCCATAGGCGACGAAGCAGCCAAATCATCGCTACTACTCGTTGCCGAAGATTGCAACGTCTCGCCGGTAGAACTTGTGGACGTTTTCCTTTCCTTTCCGCACGAGAAGGGTCCTTTGAGAATATCTTCGATGGTGACTTTCTCTCCTCTTTTCATCTTCTTATCGATTTCTCTTCTCTGTCGTTTTGTCATTTGACAACTTGCTTCGTATTGGCAT
This sequence comes from Phaeomoniella chlamydospora, assembly GCA_001006345.1. Classification (NCBI taxonomy): domain Eukaryota; kingdom Fungi; phylum Ascomycota; class Eurotiomycetes; order Phaeomoniellales; family Phaeomoniellaceae; genus Phaeomoniella; species Phaeomoniella chlamydospora. Next base: position 83,743 of record LCWF01000121.1, on the reverse strand, counting down.
TTCTTTTTCTCGGCGTCGTTGAAGCCGCCGGTGAAGAAGGCGTTGTTAACGGACGTCGTGCCGTAGACGTCAACTGCGAGAGAGAGGATGACGAGACTGCTAGTTATGGACATGAGTGATAGGGATGAGAGGTGCGAGGGAGATGTGAGCGGCAACAGGCAGATGATGAGGGCGACGCAGCATCGGGCGAGGAGCCGAGTATTCTTTTTTATTCTCGCACCTGTGACCTTTTTGTGGATGTGGCAGATTGATATGGTTGCCATGGAGAATAATGCTACGCTTAGTCCGCCGCAGTAATACCATCGTAGGAAGGCGGCGACTTCGGATTCTGATTCCAATATGTATTCTTCTCCGAGACTCTCGGGATTTGCATTGGAACTGTCATGGGCAAGGACGAGCTTCGACATGGCGGCGGCGGCAAGAACATAACCCATGATGAATGGTATATGGGCTGACTGCCATAGGAGTGCAGATATGTAATGTCTTCGAATCGCATGCACATGGCATCTAATCGAGTCGATTTCAAAGTACATCCAGTTGAAAGATGCGGCTTGAATCAGCGCGAGGCAGGACTTTCCGAAGAAGGCTGATAGAGCGCTCGATGCATGGTGATTTTGGTAAATGATCGCCAAGACAGAAGACCCAAATACTAGTGTGACAAAGGCGTTGGTCCTCTCGATTCGATGTTCGATATTGATTGCTGGAATGAATTCGAACATCTTGTGGACCCCAGTGCAAATAGAAAATGCCAAACCTCGAGTTTGTGCCATTGCCTTCGTTTGACCCCAGCGGAAGAACACAATAAATATAAAGTAGCCAAACAAATCTAAGAAGAGAGCAATAAATATGGGGAGAAGTTGATCGGGCCACTCGACATGAATAGAGGTGATCCATAGAGCACATGTGACAAAGATAGAGATGCTTTGACAGTACATTGAGCCTCGGATAGTTGGAACTAGGTAGGCAACCCCAAGGAAGTAAAGTCCTTGAAAGATCCGTTCCGCTATGTAAAAAGCGATCATTGGAGTGTACGTCGTCTCGAAAGCATAGATAATATTCGTAGTGAAACCTAGTAAACATACCAGGTAGACGAGGACCATGACTCTTGACAGGACGTCGTCGACTTCGAACCAATTAACAATATTCGTTAAATCTGTCCAGATCTTCCAGGTGATGATGAATGTGATGATAAAATGTAGGAATCCAACTCCACTGGCGGTCTCGCTGGCAGCCTCACCAACAATCTCGATAATCCCGACGTAGAGCAAGTCTGAGAACAGTTCGAAAGATGCAACTTCTCCGCTACGGGAAGAACGCCATAGCAGGCCTTTATGAAAGTACTGTCGAACGACAGGCCGTCTCGCAAACTTCATGGGAGCCGTATCCCTGTCATGATCCAAGGCATGGCTGGAGGATGACAATGTGGAGGCGGAACTGTTATCTTTGGTTCTCACATGGGCACTATAACCGTACTTGTTGAAGTTGGCATCCAGAGAAACACCCTGATCAGTGATGATGTGAAGTTCTGTTGCAAGAGCGTCAAGGTCTTCTTTCACCTTTTCGAATTCGTCGTAAATATTGCCATGCTTGCTTCGGAGGCTGTCCCTTCGGGATTGATGGTGAGCATGAAGTTCCTGGATTGCTTGAAGCTTTGTTTTATCAGTGGTTCGCAACAAGATATTACGCCGGATAGATTCTTACATGTTCTGGTGAACCGTGTATTAGGACATCAACGTCTCTACTCTTCTCGACATCTGAGATTTGTCGTTTCAATTCGTCATGCTCCTCGGGTGTGGAAGCAACACGTACTTTTCGGCCGTTCGGCAAAAAGAATTCCCTAAATCGATGGCCCCGTCGATGTCCATGATGACCTTGCGGGTTAATGAAGGCGTTATGACTGTGGTGTTCATTATGCAGCAGAACTTGCTCTCCATCTGGTGGTGGTGCAGATGAATGAGGGCCACTCTCAGACGGGATTCCACCTGCGTGCTCCGCAGCCATTGTTCTCCCGATTGACCCCTAGTGCACTCGATCTACGATCAAAGGAGGAGAAAATGAACTCGATGCATTGATTAGCCGAGATTGAAGAAGAAAAATTGATTTTGAATTGCATGTTTGGGTTTCGCATTCCACGGTGGTGAGATAGAAATAGCCAAGAATATTACATACTTAGCCAAGCTATTCCTATAGTAGGTACTCTAGTAGACGAAGAGTAAGCAAAGCATGGATTTGGGCACCTATGTTGGGGGCAGCTGGTCTAGTACGGTGAGGGTATGATTAAACGAACTCTCCCAAAGGCTGTTTTGAATACCTACATCGGCTTTGTGGTGATCGTGGATGGGTCGCCCAGACACTACAGGGTGATCACTATGGTAGCAGTTAGCGAGAGTGGGGTCGCCGATAAGAACAGTAAGCCTCAAATGATTTCCTGCAAACGTGTCAAACTGGTACATAAACATGCATGATAGCTTCATGATGGATCTAGCTAATGGGTAGATATAGGGTCGGCGTCAATCTCATGCATGGAAGCTCTCTTCAACATCTCCAGATTTCTCCTTGCACTGGTATTCGAATGCCATGACCCGCCAATTAAGCTCCTTTCGCCAACAAAGCCCATATCCGATGCTCCCACGGTCGATTTCGGCGCACAAACCACCGGTGCCGTTCATTCTCTGAGAAAAGACACAGGCTCTAAATCGGGAATGTACCATACCCATACTGCACATGATGCAAGGTTCGTGTGTAAGGTAGATATCCAGGCCGGCGCACAGGTAACCCAGCTGACCAATGTCATCTCCATCTGGCAATGCGTGTCGGGCGCCAGGATAGTCGCTGGGGATAGGGGTGTTGTGCATACCGTAATACTGTTTTTCGATATCTGTGACTGGGTATTGGCCATCATCCATGGAATTCAGGGTCCTAGATCGAGGTAGACCTCTGCCATCTCGCTCTTTCGCCGCGATCATGGCAATTACTCTCATAAGTGCGTGGTGTTCTGGGCGGCCTTCTTCATTTTCATCACTGAAGGAGGTCTGTAGCCAACGGCCATCTCCTGCAACGGCAACGACAAGTCCTGTGGCTCCGTCGGCTGCTACTGCCCCTGACCGTCGACCCCAGCCCGCATAGAACACTTCGTCCGCAGCTTGCTGTGCCAAAGCTAAGTAATGACCGGCATGCCATTTCCTAGTTGTCAACTCCGTGATAACACGACGTAGGGTATGGAAAGACGGTGCGTTCTGGATGGTTTGTGCCGCTGGGTTGTATGAACATGGCCAATACTTCTCTGAATTCGCCAACGCTTGTTCTTGGCTGACTGGAGGATACAATGGCACTTCCAAGGAACGAAGTACTAACGGAAATGACGGATCCACGAGCTTTCGATACGCCGACAACAGTGCTTGTTCATCCTCGGGCACCGGTGGCAGCACCAGGAAATGCACGACTTGATCACTGGCTGCTTTTGAGTCAAATTGCTGTCTGAAGGACTCTTGTAGGTGAGGTGGTAGGTGTGAAGTGTCTGCAAATTTACGAAGATGATGAAACGTCGGTTGACCAGGCTGTGGTGGTGGGTAGAATGGCTTTAACGTCACGATAGCCTTGCTCGCGAGACGTTTTGGTAAAGCAAGCACCAAGGCATGCACTGGATCCGAGTTAGCAGCTACCACCGCCGGGCTCTTGGACACCAATACCAGTTTCTGTCAGGGTTTGGACCTCATGTTTCGTTTTCAGAGGGACTAGATGGCCATTGATGGGCTTGAATGAATTGGGAGTCACTGATCTGGATGAAAACTCAGTGACAACATCACTGATAGCGTCGGGGCTCTCCATTGGGATCTCATTGTGTTGTGATATGAAGGGTTGTAGAGTATGTGTGGGAGATGATGGTCTATGAGAGGACCTAAGAAGAGAGAAGAAGGCAATAATGACACGATTCTGGCAAGTGCTCTTTTTGTGTCTTTGAGCCTCGTGCCTGCCGATGTGTGGATGTAGACGAGCACCTTTAGAGGAGAATAAAATCTGTGGATCGAATATTAGTTGCGGGAGGGCCCCGCGATGGCAGGAACTACAGAAGAAGAAGAACCCAAGGATACGCTTAGAGGTATCAATTTTACTTTTCACCAGATGCATCCCTGACTGGATGCGAAGTTGACGGTTCTTCCTGTCTGACTACAGTATGAGGTTTTTCTACTCCGTAGAGATCGTGCAATGGATATGGATTCGCGATGAAACTTATCTCGACACTACAGATTATTGATCGGCGAGGTGCAGGGGTGCATGCAATTGCCAAGGCTGCTGTTCCATCAAGTGTGGCTTAGATCTGGACGTCCATTGATAGGTCACTGTAGATATTGGGTAGTACAGAAGCCCAGCGGCCATACGAACCTTGTAGAGCACATTGTGAACTTCTGATCGCACAAACGATTTGCTCAACATATCTGACAGTGGACGAAGTGGAAGAAAATGGACCGAACATTTGAGCACCTGACGAAAGAAGATGTGGAATATTTCATGAAGGTTGGTGGCTGTCGGTCTCATCGAATACTTCATTCAAGCTGAGCATAGTGTGTCCTAGTATGGCTACGTCCGACTCCAGAATTGCTTCAGCAGGGAACAGGCGGCTTCATTCACGCAAGATCTATGGGTTCGACTTGGCATGAATCCTGATGACAAGTCGACATGGACAAAAGAGTGCATTCACATGGTATGAACAGAACGAAGCTCTTGGGTTCGGGACTAAGACAAGACAGCCATCCCACAAGCAAGTGACCACAAAAGAATTTGCTCCGCGAGCTTGGGGTGCAATCTGTGAGCTGCTGGGAGGGGAAGAACGTATATATCCAGGTACTCGATATTGGAAGGACGCTCTCATCGTCAATCTCGGATCACCCGAATGGGAAAATAAGGAGCATAATCCCAAAGACCTGAGAGGCTGGCATGTCGATGGTGAGTGGTCGCTCATTATACTGTTGTTGATGTTCATATGCTGTGTTGAATGGCTTGCAAGTCTCTGGACAGGCTCGGAGATTTCTATAATTTCTCAACAAAATGTGTTATTTGAATATGAACTGTCTCATTTGTGCTAACGTCGTGACCAGGTGATTTCTTCATTCACTTCCTGGACTCCCCAGAACAGGGACTACTGGTCATTCCTGTCTTCACGGACATCATCAAAGAGGCTGGCGGAACTATGATTTGCCCTTCCTCTGTTGGAAAAATGGCACAATATCTCGTAAGCCAGATCACAATACATAGCAAGTGCCTGGTCACTAACCCACTCTAGTATGAACACCCGGATGGTGTGACACCCCAGCTACAGCCACGATCCGGTCCATTGCCACATAAGCCGCTTGACCTGACTAGCCTCGTGTGCAAATGTGGTGATTTTCATGAAATGACTGGAAACGTTGGAGACGTCATCCTGCTTCATCCTCTCATGGTCCACTCAGCATCTCGCAACAGACTAAGGATCCCACGTGTCATCACAAATCCACCTATCTCATTGGTGGAATCTTTCAACTTCAACCGTGAGGACGGAAACTATAGTATTGTCGAGTTGAAGACCATCAAGGAGCTGGGTGAGGCTAATGCACATTCGTGGAGAAGAACTGCGCCGCGAGAGTTTGTCACACCAGATAGACTGAAAGCCCAAGAAGAGATGAAGAAGAAAGAATTGGCCAGGATGGGGACAAAGCCTGCTAGCTCGGGATCACCAGTAGTAGCATAAAGCTCCGTATTCGGATCATCATATTTCTCCCCTAGTCTTCTGTTTCCGCCATCAATTCAGCGAGCTCCCTTTCTTCTTCTTCCGTCAGTAGATTGTCTCCTCCACCTCCAGCCACGCCACTATTATTAAGGCTCTCACCCTTCTCTAGCCTCTCCTTTTCTTTCTTGTATTCTTCTATCCCCATGCTCGTCACATCCCAGCGTCGAACCGTCCCGTCAATACTAACGCTGATTATATCTTTGCCCCTGATACAGAGGCCTGTAACTTCTTCATAGTGACCTTCATAGATATGAATCAGCTTGCCGGTGCTTGGATTCCATAGTCGAATGTTCTCGTCGCGGCAAGCAGTTGCGACGATGGGGATGGTCGGATGCGTCACTATGGAACGGACGAAGTCAGGGTGCTGTAGCGTGGTATCGGGAGATAACCAAATCGCGCTTGGTTCTAAACTAGATGAGGTAGGGGACACCGGATATTCGCCATCTGAATCACGCCGGGAAAGGTGTTTTGCGGTCTTATCGGCCGAGCAAGTCCACAAATCGGAGCTAGTTGGGTCGAAGTGAATGCTATAGACCGATGTCTCATGTATCACGAGCGGGGGAGAAAGCTGAACGGATTTCAGAGATGATGTTGATATAGGGGATGAAGTAGGAATTGAACATATGCGGATTTCCCGAGAAGAATCTGCGCTATAAAGAGTGGCGTTTGGTGCGCCAGCATAGACAGTGGACGGATCTAATTTCAGGTCGAGTATACCCCGAGTGTGACCCTTGAGTACATGGAGTCGACCACCGGTCTTGATGTCCCAGAATAAGATTTCACTCTCTGCACCCCCGGATACGAGGACGGCGGTTGTCTGACCTGGAACAGATAGGACGGTCAATGCCTTTACAAAGTCTCTGTGGCCCTGGAATCGACGATCGGACTTGATTATTGTTGAAAGGTCTGCTTTTGCGCTTGGAATATCCCAAAGCCAAATTTGTTTGTCCCAACATCCTGCGAACAGCGTCTGTAGTACCGTTCCCTCTGGCGCGTTTTCGACGTGGATACAAATACAACTCACTGGTGCTGCAGGGCCGACAAATGTGTGGGTCACTTCTTTGGTAGAAAGATCGATTCGCTTGACGGTGCCGGCGCTTTCGGCAACATAAATGCCATGTTCATTGACGGGATCAGGTATAATAGCAAGGAGTTTGGAGGGAAGCTTGATTGGATCACCAAAGGTATTGTATGATTTGGCCGCTTTACGGTTTCCCTCTTCAAGAGACGACCTACCTTCTGGGTTAGTCCTGACCAAAGCATATCGACATTGTGAGGTAATACCACTCACGTAGTTTGGAAAAAGTGCCCAGGGTCTGAAGACTTGGACATGGTGAAACGTAAACAAGAGGTGTTTACCAAACCAATATGCTTGGATCAAGCTGTCAACTCGAGGTGGGAGACATTTCGATTGAGGAAAGTTTAGCGAACCGTAAATGCCAAGCCGCGCGGAACTCAAAACGGCCACTGTAAGCTTTTGAAGCTACAAACTCATCAACATAATATTCCATACCCTTTTCTCTCCTCGTTACACACAACTTGCACCACCTTTTCTTTCCTTCTTCTTTCTACGGCGTGAATTAACCTCTCTGTTAATTTTCCAGTCTTTTGTCGTTTTGTACATTAGGTCATCATGGATATGGATCACCTCATAGGGTACGCCCGGCATTCAGGATTTGTCCTGCGCTTGCTTGAACTAACGCAATCATAGCCAGAAATTCTCGCTGATCTCAAAGAGCGAGATTCGGTAAGTCATAACACCTTCATCTCTTCCTATGTTGTGTATGACTAACTTTGCTCAAGGTATGTCGGTATCTTACACGCGATCAATCCCGAACAGTCGACCATCGCATTGGAGCAAGTCTTCTCCTTCGGTACTGAAGACCGAAAACATGGTGCAGAATTCGTCGCTCCCTCGAACCAGAAGTTTGATTACATTGTCTTCAGAGGGAGCGATGTCAAAGACATCAAAGTCGCAGAGGACCAGAAAGAAAATGAACAGCCGCGACTACCAAATGTTCCAAACGACCCAGCTATTCTGGTATGTTAACCCTTCCCTGCCATTTCTCTCTTTGGCGGCCCTTGAGGCTCGAGTCGAACATGATCGGTACTTGAATGATGAAATATTTCGGATGTAAATTCACAGACCTGTTCTGAAAGCGCAAAACCGTGTAGATATTTTCCGTTGCCTTCCTTCTGACAAATCTTACCATATGTTACTCGAAATTCTTCTTGTTTGCACTTCATCTTTCTGAGAGTATAGCTGCTGACAAGCACATCTGAGTGACAGAACTCCTCTAGACCGCCAACTTCATCTCAAGGGCCGCCACCCCCAAACCAATCACAACCTCCGCAAGGTTTTCCTCCACAACAACAATTTCCTGGATACTATAATCCATATGGGTATGGTCCCCCCCCACCAGGAAACTTTCGTCCTGGTCCTGGTTTTCCTCCATATGGTCCTCCCCCAGGAGCTACTCCAGGTGGTCCCCCAGGCTGGTTCAATGCCCCGCAAAATCCTTTTCCACAACCACCTGGCTTTGGACAAGGTCCAGGATCATTTGCTCCCCCTGGTCAACGTGGTCCTCCTGGTCCGCCACAGCCACCTCAGGGTCCTCAGCAAAAGACCACTTCAGAGCTTCCAGTAGACGTACCAGACTCATCAAAGGCTGCTACTCCCAAAGCTTCAACTCCTTCGGCTCCAACTCCACCAGTAGAGTCGAAGCCATCAGTAGCTGACGTCGTACGTTCGACAGCTGGGACAGGACCCACGCATGCTGTGCGACAGCCACTAAGCGCTCCTAAGGCACCTGTTCCAGCCGCTTCAAAGCGAGGCGTGATACCAGCCATTCCTGCTATACCAGTTGCCCAGAAAGCTGCGCCACCAATTCCTACAGCTACCAATGGTGCGGTTGCAAAGCCGGTTGCAGCTGTTCCAACGACGAAGCCAGCTGTGTCATCAAACACTGCAATGGCAGAAGCCAATAGGCAAGCGACCGCAGCAGTCGCTGCTGCTATGGCCAAATTACCTCAAGCCGGGAGTACCGCAAAGCCACCTAATCAAACAAATCCTGTCGAAGAATTGACACAAAGCTTCGGTCAAATCCGTACTGCTGACGCGGCTGTACCGCGAGGGCGAGGGAGGGGCAGAGGTGCCAGCCGCAATTTTACACAGGGAAGAAAGGTTGAGGTTCCAAAAGATGATTACGACTTCGAAACTGCCAACGCAAAATTTAACAAAGAGGACCTCATAAAGGAGGCTATTGCATCTGGTTCCCCAATTGGCGAGAGTGCTCCTGATGGTAATTCCAATGGTATACTTGATTCAGCACCTACCAATGGCATCGAGAGGAAGGACAGTATCCCATCTTCTGTCTCTGGAACCAACGCTCAAGCCTACAATAGGTCGAGTTCCTTTTTCGATAACATCAGTTCTGAGCTGAAAGATAGAGAAGACGCGAAGGCTGAAGGCGGGCGAGGCAGGCGTGGTGAAGAGATTAAGAAGAACATTGAGACATTTGGCCAAGGCAGTGTCGATGGCGGCTTTAGAGGTGGCTATCGTGGTCGTGGGCGAGGTCGAGGATTTGGTCGAGGAGGACCCCGAGGATATGGAGGTGGCCGAGGTAGTGGCTACAGAGGTAGGGGGCGGGGAGGCGCAGAGACATTCGCTGCTGCTGCTGCACCTGCGCAAAGCTCATGATCGTCATGATTGTTTGGATAGCGTGCTGGGAGGGGAAAAATGGTCGGATAACAGGCACGGCGCTTTATCTATGATACCCTATCATTTTGCTGATTGGGCAACGAAAGGCGTTTGCTGATTTTGCGGGTGGGCTTGTTTGATGGTTAGCGATTCGAGAGAATACTGTGTGACTATCAAGGCATTGTGAAGGATAGGACAACTGTGCCACTAGCTTTCTCTTTTCATGTACACTCACACTACAAAAGCCAGTGGTTTGAGATGATACTACAAACGAAATGAAAGAGAGCGATTCACGATCATTTATATCTTCACGTAATGACTTATCTTTCCCGAGCCCGACCAAGCCCCATACTTCCATATACATCGTAAGATCGCTTAATGACGCCAGCAATTCAAAAAACATGAACGCAAGAGCCCATGAATGTTTATATCCCATTACTGAATGACCAGCAAACCGACAAACCTATCACCCCTATATGTAACTTGCCTGACGTTGTAACAGCAAATAGATCTACCCCATGAACCGGAAAAAAACACCTCTACACGAAATCCTATGCACTACCGAATCCAATCAAATCATCGAAATGAAACAAATCGTCGAACAAGAAACTGTTCGAGAATCCCGCTTGCGGAGGAAAAAGTTCGTCAAATTGATGACTGGGCCATTGATCTTCTTGGAAAAGGGTATCGAGGTTTGATGCTGGCGGTATCGTGATAGTGTCTTCTTCGTCGGGTGAATTGGTATCTGTATCGGGGAGTATGTTGTCTGGGTCGCTGGCGAGGAAGCGGGTTATGAGGGATATGTCAAAGTGTTTGTAAGGGGGATTGGAGGTATTGGTGGAGTGGTGGGATGATTGTTCACGTTCGGAAAGGAGACACGATAAGAGTTTGACACCGCGGATGGCGATCATACTGTTGTTGAATTGTTGGAGCATGTTGATACATTCTTCTACAAGACCTTTGTGGACGGTGTATTCTGGCTCGATCTCGGATCTATGGAATACATCAAGGCAGAGAAATATTCCGGCTGCAACGCAAACGGCCTGGGAACGTTGAGTAAGGGGTGTGAACAGACTGAACGTCTCGACGATGAAGCTGTGGTTTTCTTACCTGATCTATCCATATAATAGGACCATCTTCGTCTCTCTCCTGTTTGGCTTCCTGTAAAATTGTCTTGGATGCGGCAATGCACGTCTTTCTCGTGATGGCGAATGCTGGGTTGATAAAGCTTTGTGCCATGAAAGTTCGGTGTATCATCATGACTTTATGTGCGAAACAAATAGTCAAGCTTCGTCGGGCCCATGGGATGAATACAGGCCAAGTGGGATCTATCGGTCGAGTAACATGGAAGTATGCTGGCATTCCTTTCGTTGCAAGCTTCCTCATTCTTGCGTCGAACTCGAGGACCTGTTCATATTTTGTAAAAGGTGTGCTAGACTGCAACATTGCGGCGTGGTGATCAACAATGAGTCTGGCAATCTCGTACAAATAGTTTCCGTAACTAACATACGTAGGGATCGAATCTGCAAGATGGTCCATGGTCAAATGATCGCGATTAGCTGGCTTGGAAGTGGTAAACTGGGTCGGATGAATGCAATGACTGTCCGAAAAGGGAAGAGAAAACCAGTCCTGTATGCAGAGCTGTGACCATAATCGTCGCGCTTTCTCGCGCTGCAGGACCTGTCTTCGATGTGAATCTGTGGATGTGGCATCTACGGTGTCAATCTCCACCTTGTACTCAACGCGATCCAGGCCTAATGATTTAGCGATCTTGAGTGCTGCTCCGAGAAGCACGGCCAATTCCCCGGACATTCCAATTGTATGCGCAGACATTGTTAGGGTTGCAATTGCATGGACTGCATAAATATGATGGTTCGCCGTGTACTCTGCGAGATGTAGACAAGTAATAGTAGCCTTGTACCACTGCTTGGATAACTTGCTGACCTCGGGCTTCGCGAATCCCCAGCTTTCCAAGTTGCTACGAGTGGCACATGCCATGCTGCCAGTCATGATCGAGAACAGTATTGCGACCCATTGGAGATTCAACTCCTGTATCTTCACTGAATTTCCATCGGCTGAGATGGTATCTTGAAGCTGCTGGCGGAAGGTTGGACCGTGATAGCAACCATGATACCAGAGAAGAGATCGTTCATGATAGTCCACTAGATGCCATATCTGACGCAGACTGGGCAGTTGAAGCTGTAAGAATGTAATTGTTGCTTCTCTTACACTCCCAAACCCAGTCGACAGAGCCCATGAAAGACCACTGGCCGATGGCTTGGTCTCATTAACAATCGATTCGCTTCCATTTGAGATGCCGTGGTCAATGACAGATGGTCGGTCTCTCCCCAGGGCCAGAAACTCAAGGTCCGTGGCAGTGTCACCATTCACGGCGCCTTCAACCATGCCATCGGATCCCGGTGGAGGTTGTAATGGTGGAAAGTTCAGTTCCGACAGGGGTAAGGCGGTCCGACGGGTTCGACGAGATCCTAAGCTACCATTCGGAAGGGAGGCTGCGCTGGGACTGACCTGCGGCCCGAGAGCAGGTTTGTCTATGCTGGTATGCGGAGCTGACGTTTGAGGCCGATCAGGAGATTGCATACCATCATCACTGGATGCTGAACCGACTTGGCTTTTCCGGTAAGGGCCACGATGGGACCTTGCGGTCTGTCTATCGGGCCACTCTCGAGTACATTTTGCTTCTTGACCACGTCTGACGCAGCGGCCACATGGGATCTGACGATCGCACTTAATTCTCGCTATGGAGCACTCTGTGCACGTTTCTCTTTTTGATCGCACCATCGTCGCAGGGTCATGACGCGAGTAATGCACCTCCTATAGGGATTCAGGGGTATGTCGTACGAAAACTTGTACGAAAGAGTAAGGGTCATGTATGTACGTTGGGTTGCTCCAATGGTGCAGTTTGACAGTGGTACGGTACGACGTTCTGCCGTACAAGAGTAACTACTACGGTAGGTACTATGGTACGTAGGTACGTTCTACTCTGTATGTACACAAAATGGGGCCAATCAACGCGGAGAATTAATTCCGGGAGAGCTTTAGCTCTAACGGCCGATGAAACGTCATTGGTCCAACTGAACTAAGAACCTTGGAACAAGTGTGGCTTGACCTAAACGTAATGCACCTTGCAATTCGTTCGATGAAGGTGAAGCGGGTGAGAGAAGCAGCAAACGATGTCATCGTCTGAAAAGTGTGGCATCCCGCATATCGCTATTCACATACCTGGTCAGTCTGTACTCACCATGGACGTAATTTTCGCTTCCACACCAGCCTCTTCCTTTTCTTTTCTCCTTCGTTGGTAGCGTTTCTCTTTATTTTTGTGGGCTCTTTCTTCTTCTCTGCGATGCTCTTTCAATCGCTCTAGGGCTTCCTTCCTGGTGACAGATTATTCGTGTCTCACTTGTCGTGGAGTCTACCCCTAGCTGAATCCTGTCAAAATCATCTCTTACGACTGTGCCAAACGACCTATCCCTAAACGACTTCAAAAGCCAATTCAGTGGGATGAACGGCACATCAGCCTCCGCCATCAACGGCAAAATGGAAGAAACCAAGGAGAAACCTCTTAATGAGTACGCGGCGTCGTTCCTATACCAACTGCCTCAGAGCGTTTGCTAATTGCCCAAGGCTTCTCACCTCGAGGATCGTCGACATCTACGTCGGACCAGAAAATACTCATTGGCCACTCCACGAAAAGTTATTGTGCCATTACTCGTCAGTCTTGGCAGACAAATTCTACAATGAAGATACTCCAGCTCGAGGTAATAACAAGTCTTTCGGCCTGCCGGAGGAGGAAGATTGTACTTTTGAGATGCTGGTAAGCTGGCTTTACTCGCGAAGACTCGATCCACCAGCCGAAGAGAAGGAAATCGGTCCACTGCTCGATCTATATCTGCTCTCGGAGAAACTGGAGATGGAAAAGCTGAGCAACGATATTGTTGAGGTGGTTCGACAATTCTACCACGAAGAGAACGCATATCCTGGTCTTCGAAGAGTTCAGTATATATACTCCAATACTGATGAAGACAATTCCATGCGTGAGATGATGGTCAGCTCCATTGCGAGATATCTTGCACTGGGAGATTCGATACCGGCGCACTGGAACAAAGCCTTGAAGAACAATGGTGATCTTGCGGTGGACATCATCCGCGCGATCCAGGAGTGGCATCTCGAGGGCAAATCAGTACCAGATGCGCGAGATGGCTCCGCTGACAGAGGACGTACTACCTTCAGCAAGATTGAGCCAGAACAAGACTATGGTTCCAGTCAACCAGGAACACCTGGTATCAAGAGTTATACTGATCAAGAAACGGTAGATGAGTAAGTCTTTGTGTCTGCGATTGTCATCCCCTCTCCAGTAGAGGTTCCACGGGGATGTCTGGGACCTGCTTTCAAGGCGCCGTGGATGTTCGCGCGGAAAAAGAATCTGTTATTTGTTTCGACCCTTATCATGGGCTCCTATCGAAGAACGCCTTGCTGAGATGAAATTTTTTTCTTCTGCCATCAAGGTCACTGCTCACAACACCCATGACAACGTCAACTTTGGTGCCCTCATCACCGCCAAGCCCTTCAATGCCTTACAGGACCAAACCACCTGATCCTCCACCACGACCGAAATCTGCCAAAGCGTTACAAAGGCTCTTATCCGGTACAAAGGTAAATTTATCTCGATCAGGAACTACCCGCGAGAGAAAGCAAACATCGTTTGAAAACAGTGGGAAAATGTTAGGGTTGGGTTTTCATGGGCCTCGGAAGGATAATTTTCCATGGGAATATGTTGTACTATTTATGTTTTGGGTTTCTCAATTGATCTTTATCGTTGTAGCATTCCGGAAAGGTCTATGAAATTATATGTTCATCTCTTTCGATATCCAATGCAATTGGCCGTTCTTGCGAATCACAGTAGTAATTCCAAATCCGACTTTAGTGAACTTGCCCCCCTGAATAACTGGACGTACAAATAAGTAAGACCTCATATTCGTGGTTGCAGTTACACAAAAGTATGCAAGACTACAGCTCGCGCATTGTTTTGCTTCCAACCTAGCAGGCGGTCTGAAAGATACAGTTTGCCAAGGACTGACGTTATCGGCATCTAGAGGATGGTGTAGTCATTACAGCCCCGTCTAATATACTCGCAGAGGCATATCTGTGTTGAAGCCGGGAGCCATGGCCGCCACGGAGAAGAATGCTCGCTTGATTGAGATTGCAAAGGGGTTCAATAATGTCCCTTGGTGCGAAGAGTACGAGAGAATGATCTCGGGTATGCTGTAAGCAAGATTCCTTGGACATCTCCAGCCATTACAAGAAGTCGTCATAATCTGTTGAAAAAGGTTTAATATAAGACATGCTGATGAAGTCTTGATTTACAGATACAATTGCACCGATAAGAAACTAGAAGAGGGCCGTTTTCGCGCCCGCAAATGGTGTCATCTGTACAACACCCAGTTCCCCGTTGACAATCCCGATGCCACGCTGGAAGGTTTGGCAGCCGAGAGATACGAGAGATTAAAGGAAATCCTGGGGAAAGTGGGAGAAGATGTCTTCATAGAACCGCCCTTCTACATAGACTACGGATGCAACATCAGCATGGGGAATAAATTCTATGCCAACTTCAAGTAAGCGAGCCTGCCAGGGAGTCCCCTCCACACCTTGCGAAATAATCAAGCTAAGATGTTGTCAACAGCCTGGTCATTCTCGACTGCTCGATTGTGACCATTGGATCCCGTGTCTTCTTCGGACCATTCGTTTCAATATTTGCAGCAACGCATGAGACCGAGGTCCAATCAAGACGCGACAACATCGAATATGCGCGAGAAGTGACCATCGAAGACGATTGTTGGATAGGGGGCCATGTAACAATCCTTCCTGGGATTACCATCGGCCAAGGTTGTACGATTGGAGCAGGGAGTGTAGTCAGTAAAAGTATACCGCCATGGAGTGTTGCCGTTGGTAGTCCAGCGCGAGTAATCAAGAAAGTCAAACCTCTGGAACCCATGCCTGGAGGAGGCGAGACTTTCAAGGCCGAAGAAAGGGTGGGTTGACACGAGGGGTATATGGCGTTCAGCTGGACAAGGGCAGCTGGACAAGGAAAAAACTGTAAGAGCTTAGTGTAATGTGATAGGAGCACAAAACAGGCTCATTACTACGGTACTGCGCATCCTAGATACTTAGAACAACTTAGATATCAATGACCGACCCAAGCATTGAAGTCTGCAGACCACGCCTAGAGTATACACAGATTACCAGATACCAGTGGAGGAAAATTACATCAGTCCGGTGCATCCGGAACGCACCCGTCGACCAGCACGAGTCCCTGGCTCCAGATACAGGATTCATGAGCATCTAGCATTGTTGTCCTGCCCGTATGCTCTATGATGGAGATGTGTGTGATATTCAGGCTGATGCTCCAAAGTCTTGTTTCTAAGCGAAACCAATACTACAGAGGTGTTTCAACCAGAAACGGGGTTTGTTACTTTCAATAGCCGAATCTGTCCTACTGCAACATCCCAATGGAAACGAACAATAACGGTACAGTATCTACATAGTCCGCATTGATGGACACAGTCCGCTACTCTGTAAACGTGTCTGGTGGTCAAAGCTCATGGCCTTTCTCGGATACTGGATTCCTCAAAAGCGCTGGTGCCGCCTGAAACGGAACAGACTTTCGGCTTTTGCTTAGATTCAAAGCCAAGGGACCGAGTGCTTCGAAGAAATACGCACTTGGGATCCCACCATCGATATCAGCATTTACCCTTTTCGTCCCTGATTTCTGACCATGTGCATTCGACCAGAACGGAGTGAAATCGAGACTGCTATTGTCATCAACGGCAAATCCCTCAGCTCCCACTTCTCCTTGTTGTGTCATTTATGCCTTGCGCCCCTGCAGGAACTATGGTACAGGCAGGCCCCGCCTGACACATGGCTCTGCACGACAATTCTCGATTGAGTTGTTGCTGAAGTATTTCTTACCTATCAATTTCAAGTGGCATACATGGTTGGTCATCACAGTTGCAATACGCTAAGGTCATAGCAATGCGCACGATGATCTTATGAGACCCATTCAACGGAGCAGAATTGGAGCATCAGAAGAGGATATGAACGACTGCCATCCCTCGTTATCATGTCTCCAGAAGATGGCCACCCAGATTCCAGTCTTTCGGAAGACTTACACCATCTATCTCTGACTGAAAATTCTCTTGCCTTTGCAAGTCCCAATATGGTAAACTCATCCCCGGACCACAGACACAGCAGCAGGGATTTGGCTGTGGCCCAGCCGGACAATGGTGTTGGAGCTTCTGATGGGGATACACGGCCTTCAGCATCAGGCGCAAATTACGGAAGTCCAGGCCAGCCTATAAACCCCCATGTCCAGAACCAAAACCGTCACAATGAGCCAATCATATCAGGAAGTGGGGTCGATACGGAAGCTGTGGATGACGAGGAGGACTGGGATAGTGAGAGGGATTTATTGGAAGTACGTGCATACAGGACGCTAAACTCCGAATCTCTTCTATCCAAGGCAACGAGATAACCGAGGATATTACGATTATTCATTTGAAGCTAACTAATCGGCAGGCTGAATATGAGTTTGATGATTTTGACTCGGCTATGGGCGATGATGAGTCTGTTGCCCTGACCCCGCTGGCGGTTCCAAAGGCAAAGTTCATGTTGACACCTCATCTAGCTCCATATATGCCGCAACGCTGGATGGCTCGATCAAAGAACATATCTGGGAAAATGGCAGAAGATACCATTCATACCGGGCTGGCAGTGAGTATAGAGCTCACCTGGGATCCCGAGTTCACACTGACGCATATGTAGCATACTTATTCCCCAACGATGAGGTAAATCAATATTCAAGTGACCAGCAGCTGTATTGTGGACTTACTAATACGAAATTCTCCTGCAGACGGAGCTCAACCGTGAAGATATGAAAGACCACATGACGCGGCTCATGCTAGACGGGAGGCTCACGTTCGCTGAATTGGAGAAAGAACCTCTAAATGCCTTGGATCTGGGCACAGGTACAGGGAAATGGGCCATGGAATTTGCGGAAGAAAATGCTGGTTGCCGAGTACTTGCTGTTGATCTCAGTCCGGTTCAACCCAATTTCACTCCCCCAAATCTGGAATTTCAGGTGGATGATATTGAAGCGGATTGGACATACAAAGAAGACTCCTTTGATTATATTCATATCCGCTACATGGCAGTAGCAGTGCGTGACTGGCAGCAGCTGTTAGAGCGTTGCTACTCAACATTACGTCCTGGTGGTACGATCGAAATCATCGACATGGACCTCAATTACACCTCGGATGATGGGACTGTCCTGCCCGAGAATAGGCTGCTTGTTTTCATGAACCAGCTCACCTCTGCATCAACTATTCGAGGGGTCAACATGAAGATTGTTCCTGAAATGCCTTCAAAATTACAGGAAATCGGCTACGGCAACATCAGATTTCAATGCCCTAAACTACCGATTGGGTGGTGGCCCAAAGATCCGCGAACGAAGGAAATCGGCCTGTATCAATACACACAGTTCTTGGATGCGTTACAGGGGATCGCTATGGGTGCCTTCATCAAGATTCTCGGCTGGACCACGAATCAGGTTGAAGCCATGCTTGTTGGAGTCCGCGAGGATTGCAAAAACCAGAAGATTCATGGATATTGGAGGAAGTAAGTAATTCCCGACCTATCCATCGACGCGAGATGCTCACTGCTTGATCTAGCTACTTCGTATCTGCGCAGAAATTATGAGGCCACCATTGTATTGCGGTGGTCTGAAAGTAATTTAGCATGACATATGGCGTATAGAAGGCTGCATAAGCGAGGAGTTCAATGATGAGAATTGGCATATTCTACTTGCATCTTGAGAGAGTGGGGTATGGCAAGGGTATACGTTCAGCTTTGCATTATTAGCAGGAGGGTTATGAGTGTATACATGCAGTACAATCATATCGACATATTGCCATTAGCTCACCCGAGTTTTCACCGTCCAGATGATCCTTCGGCTTGCGCAAGTCTTTAAATTTCAAGCTCGGGACCCAGACCCGTCATTGTACAACACGGATCGTGCTTAGGGTCACCGTACAACCAACACGGAAGTAGATCATCGGTCGTACCATGTTCAAGTGGCCGAGTTTTCTGCTGAGCCACAAGAAGTCCAATTGAATTCGGGGCCGTGACATCGACTGTGGCACAGGAAACGGTCGGATCTGCAGTGAGAATCTGCTACAGAGTAGACCCGACCGAGTGATAGTTGTACAGTACAGCGTCTACTCTGTAGTCTCCTGACAGTTGATTAGAAAATTTCTTTTTGGTGGTCGAACTGTGAGCAAGAGAATACTGTAATGTGGAGCAGAAGGCTGAGGAGAGAGAAGAGCTTTGGCGGGTATTGATCATCGGGATACTGCAGAGTAGAGTAGAGAACAGTCCGGGTAGAATTCCTCTCTATAATGATGATTATGATTCTAACGATGATATCATTTTACTATGTAAGAAATTCGGAGCACTGTCTTGTCCTACGACATTGCATTGGTTCGTGATCCACCAATTGCCGACAGACAGATAATACTCCCTGAAGAAAAGCGAGAAACGTTGAAGGAGACTTCGTTTGGGATGCTCTGTAGCATTCGGATTGATTCGGTGTTTTTTGAGATCGTTGCTTCCACAATTTCAGGTGATGCGATATTCCTTTCTACGGTGCTGTAATAGCTACGATTGTATTTCATACAGAAGTTACAGTTGATTTCGGTGATCGGGCTTTCTGTCCCGAGCTCTTGCCTCCTACACTGGCTGACACACCTCGACATCCCCGGTTTTTCAATTGGGAATATTGCTAGTATTGCAACTTCTATGCTATCGACTATTTGCCATTTCAGATAACAACATTGAACAACTCCTGCCCTTCAAGATCAGCGTTCCAGGCCAGCCTGCGAGGAGAGTGTCTTAGCAATTCTTGATAACCGAACGGGTACGGGCGGGGATATACCCGGGGATCTATCGATTTGAATACGACGTCTGAACGCGAGATCTCGTTGCCTAAACATTGCAACCGAGGAAGAAATCGAAGATTGACAGTCCACTTTCTGTCTCTTGTTTCTATAATCTAACAAACAAAGGCCAATTTGAAAATGCGTCCAAAGCCGACGACTCTTGACCCCGCTGTCGTTTCCGCTCTCGCTCCTCTCCTCCCTCCATACACAACCCCCACAGCCTCCACCCATGGTGGTTCTGGCTTTGCTTCAACCTATTCTATCACCACGCCCTCCTCTACTTCTAGCAGACCTCAAAAATTCTTCATGAAAACGACTTCCGCCCCTGGGGCCGAGGTAATGTTCCGCGGCGAGCACGCAAGCCTCAACGCAATTTCCGATGTCGTGCCCAGTCTCGCACCTAGAGCCTATGGATTCGGTAAACTTGAGAACTCGGCGGGGTATTTCCTCGTGACAGATTTCCTGGATATGTCAGGCGGATTCGGACGACGAAAAAGCACATCCACGGCCGGAAGCGGCATGTCTTTAGCAGAGAAACTCGCCAAATTACACTCCACGCCGGCACCGATTCCCGAAGGATACAACTCTCCCATGTTTGGTTTCCCCGTTACGACCTGCTGCGGAGATACTCCCCAGGACAACGAATTTCTGGACGACTGGGCCAAATTCTATGGCGAGAAGAGACTGATGGGTATCTTGAAACGAGGCGAGCAGCAAAACGGGAAAGACTCTGAATTGAGGAAAATGGTAGAAACCCTCGTCCAGGACGTAGTCCCAAGATTATTACGAAAAGGCCATCTTGGTGGAAAAGGCTACATCAATCCAGTCGTAATCCACGGCGACCTGTGGTCTGGTAACAAAGGAATCGCCACAATTGATTCTCCCGCCGCCCACTCCCGATCCCGTACTCTCTCCCAGCAACAATCCAGAACTAGCACCCACCGTCACAGCCACCTTGACGACGAGCCACATCTCCCCACCATCACCGAAACACCACCGCAACATTCTCTCTCAGAAGACGAACCAACTCTCGAAGAAATCATCTTCGATCCTTCCTCCGTCTACGGCCATTCCGAATACGAACTCGGAATAATGTCCATGTTTGGCGGCTTCAGCTCCTCCTTCATGAAAGATTACCATCGAATAGTACCCAAGACCGAACCTGTGGATGAATACGACGATCGTATCCAGTTATACGAATTATACCATCACTTGAATCATTATGCGATCTTCGGTGGCGGGTATAAAGGTGGAGCTATGGGTATTGGGAAAAGACTGATTGCGAAATATACTTGATGTCGATTCCGATTCCGATTCCGATTCCCACGCACACGCATTCGGAAAGAACATGGATGATGAACTGTTCCGATACCGATAAATACGAACCATCCCATCCACGGGAAATCTCAACTTCCTCAATGTCAACTAAAGAACCACACACGCTCTTCCAACATCCTTCCTTCTCCTTCATTCCTTCCAAAACACCCCTACCGGCGAAAGATCTCTATCTCCAATTCACGGTTCACGTGTCTCATGGGTTTCGAAGCCCCCTTCTCCTCTCACTCACACATTCGGTGCATATCCTGCCCATGATTTTCTCTGCTGGTGAAAATTCAGGGTTGAATCTTTTGGGATGCATATATGTATGTATGTATGTAGGCATGTAATAGGTGTATGTTAGAATGAATCAATGAAGATATGAGTGCTTACTTTGTACTTTATGAGTAATGAAGTACGAAGATTTACAATTCACGTCCTTTAATAAGTATATTAAGAAAATGTGGCCACGAAGAGAGGGGTTTGTTTCGGCAATGGTTTCTTATTTCTCTACTTTTCTAGCTCCTCATCAAGAATAACATAATACAATTTCTTCCGTCTTTACCGCAGCATTGTGCTCATCGGACTCCCCGACTGGCCTGCGCCGTTTCCGCCTCTTCCTCCCCAGGAACACATGCTCTTTCGCATCGCTGCTTCCCATACCCCTCCACACGAACATATGGCATCCCACAACTGCCTAAGCCGCGCAATGTTTCTATGACACTCGGGAAAACAACACGACGCAGGATCCAAAGTCGTGATGAATTGATCTGGCTTTGAACAACCGACTTTGGAAACGCTATGGAACAAACGGGTTGGCTGTCGTATCGAAGACTTCTAGCGCCGGCAGCTTGGGGCGCTCGACAAGTGGTTGTGGATTCTTGGGATTTCTTGGACTAAATCGATAGCGAAGAGAAGATTTGGTCTTTGTTTGTGCTCGGTACTAGCACAAGAGCGTGATTGAGGATCAAGCTCGATTTGTGGTGGTGGTGGTGGTGGTAGTAGTAGTCGTAGTATATACTGTGTCAAGAGTCAAACAACTCGAGGTCTGTGGATTTGTGTGTTGACTTTCTTCTCGACGAAGTTGGGACTTTCGCTCACTCCTCGAACAAACCGTCCCCACCCTCAACTTTCGACCCCCTAGCCGATCTAGAAACGCGTCCAGCCCAGGACCGGATTCACTTGGCTCCAGCGATATTGTCCGCAAGACAGTATCGCCGAAGATCTCCTCGACTCGGGCCAAAGGAGGGAAACTTGTCTCCACGCCAGTGGTAGTGGCACTTTGGCTCCAACAATGTCATTGGCACGAGGATTGGTTGACTAGAATCCGGCAAGGTGAGAAGAGCTGGAGCATCAAGCTCAATCTAGGGGCCTGATATCTCGATGATCTCGTTTTGAGAGACATCAGAGGTGAATAGACCACGTCGAGGGTGGTCTGTTATGAACGGGGCGTAATTTCGCCCCAGGGTTAAGGATGTTGGAAAGACGTTCTCGACAGAAAGGATGTTTAATTTGGTGTTATCATTGAGGTAATTCAGACTGGAATGGTATGGTCTCAAGTCGACGGTGACCACTCGATGTCAGAACAATTTGTATGAATCTGGGCTTCTTAGTCAAAGAACAAAGTACATTGAGCAGACAGTTTTGCTTACCGTTGTTTATTAGCGAGTTGTGAGAAAGAGAAGTATGGTCTTTTCCAGGTTGACCATTGTGATCCGGGTCAAGACTTAGACCTCAGTCTGGGAGTCGTGTCATAGGGGATGACAGAGACGATACTTAATAGTCAAAGACAAGATCATTGAGTGTTGTTTCTCGACATGGTGGTGATGTTAGACAGGGTCTACGTTAATGAGATGGTGGTTTGCCGGCTCAAATATAACATGCCATTGTTGATATTGAAAGATGATGTGGTGGACATCGTATTGTTGATACCCATAGTGTGGCATTGTGTTTGTCTCGTAAGTATGACATATTCATACTGCTGATGAACAAGATGGAAGAGGAAGAAGAAGACTGTATTGGTAGGAGTAGGACATTTGGTGTGTCTTGAGATAGATGAGTCGGAATGAGAGAGTCATGTTGTGTAAAGACAAGAACAATGTTGTTGTAGAGAAGTAGAATCAGAAGGAAAATGTGGACGGAGGATGAGGTTTAAGTATTTTTGCGAGCGACGGTTCTCCTTCTGGTGCAAGAATTATGAATACATATGATTGGCCAAAATACAGGAGGTGCAAATCTCCTGGTGAAAACATCACGATTCTGTTTCACTTCATCGGTTACATATGGTACGTGACGGCACTTCTGATGAAAGATCTGATAGAAACAATATAATTGGTGCAAAATGCTCGGTGAAGATCTCATCACGGCATTTCACCGATCTCAAGAATGTTCATTCGTTATTGCATAGGTAAATAGATGTGTGCTTGTACTGGTCGTGAATATCGCTACTGCTATGTAATAGGGAGTTCGACTTCGGCATATCGTGCTTCACCACATCCCACACATTGAGAACCTGATAGAAATAGACACGGATCAGATCTGTCACATGGCTACCTAAGACTTGTTTACCAAGAGAGATACCGACTGTAACTTCACATCTCTCCCTCATATTTTGGTAGAACTTTTTCTATTTGCGTCAATGCATATCAGGACTACGCCATTGAGAAGCCTCCACACGAGATTGACATGGGCTGTCAGCTTTTTAGAGACGTAGTCTCATCGACAACAGCGTTTTGTATGTGAAGCATGTAGACATGTCCTTGTCTTAAGCACCGTATCGATATCCGGCTGGAACACTTCCTCGTGCAAAGGCCAATCGAAGCTCTTTGGCCCTCTTCGTGATCGATGGAATAGATTTGAGAAGTGGATCTCCTGTGTTCTGTTGATGAATAGACATGTAGCAGGACTCAAGCTTTGAGACAAGGTCAGCTAGTATTTGTGTGGCTTGATCTGCAATAGTAGCAATTTCCGGATCCTGTGAGAAATGCCAAAACCGTTAGCGAGGTTGTCTTCAGCCACTAGAACAGCAAACAATAAGACCTTGCTCACCCGAATATCAATACACTGCAAAGCACGATCAATCCAGTCGATCTTGGCTCGGATGTTGCCGGAGAAATTGTTGCTCAAGGTGATAGCCACAGAAAATGCAACTAGTGGTGCAACTTCAGAAGCCAAGTATCCTGGGCCCATGGGGGCGAACACCTGATCGAAGATAGGCATTTGGTGGTCGGACTTAAGCCACTACAGAACCATGTTAATAAATTGATCAATATATAACCTGTGTAACGAAAAGCTTACCTGAATGGTAGCATTGTGGTAGTCGCCAGACTGGATCAATGCCTTGATCTCCTCACCTTCAAGTTCCATGGGAGACTTCTCAGTAGGACTTGCTTCACCGTTTTCAGGACGGACTGGTCCGGAACTTCGACGATCCTGCAGAATCTTTTGCTGGAATTCAATCTGAGAACGAGCCATGTCTGCCAATGTCTTCGCCATATTATTGACCGTATCCATAACATCATCTATCTTTTGACGATCTACTCGTCGCTCTGCCTCATAGTTTTGAATTTGTTGCGAGACACGACGTTCCACCTCTGCAGACATAGTTCCTGCTGTATTGACAGCCAAGTTCTTGAAGGACGGGGTAACAGTGGTATGCATAAGCTCCGTGAATGCGTTCTCAACACTGTGAGCAATCTTCTGAGAGACACTTTCGGTAAGAACCATCAGAGTTCGAGGGTTGGACATTCCAGCAGAAATAGCGGTGGGTAGGTGTTTGCCAAGTTCATTTGGAATGATGCCATGAAGATGACGAACCAGAACACTCTCTACCGACTGAGCAGTAGCATTTGTGAGAGCGGGAATGACTGCTTGCTGGAAGTTAGAAATCACGATCCTGGCCAGACTCTTTTCGACGTTGTCAGACAATGTTTCTGAGATCAAGCGTAGCATCGCTTCTTGCCTGGTACTGGCGGCGGTATCTTGAACCTTGCGTTCCATGTCAATTTGACGATGGAGGCCCTCGAAATCTTTCTTTAGCGCAGTTGTCACGCCACTTTCCAATTTCCTCATCTCTTTGTTCAGCCAGTTTCCTGAGATACCGACGTTAATCGGACCATCTGCAGTTGCCAAAGGCTGAGAAGATGAATCCGGCACAGGTGCAGCCGTTGTAGATGTCTGTGGTTGTCCCGAGGCGGGTACCTCAGGTTTTGCAGCAGTCGACGATTGGCCCTTTTGGGGAGAAACAGAACGTGAGGAAGTTTGATTCACGTTGTCGGTCTGAGGGGGGGGCAATGTCGCAGCCACTTGCTGTTGAGCTTTCTTCTTTTTCTTCTTTGACATGGTCGGTTCGGTCGTTTGCTCATTTCCATTCACTGGTTCACGATTACTGGGACTTGGGTCTGGTTGCTTCTTTTCTGGGGATGATTCTCGTGCCGCGGCTGTGGAAGACTCAGCTTGAACAGGTTCTGCCGCTTTCTGGCTCTTCTTCTTAGAAGCTTTTGCCGAGGGTTGGGCTTCAGCTTCACCGTTGGCCTCATTGTCGGCTTCAGCAACACTGCCAACATCTAGCCCTCTAATATCTATGAAACTCTTTTCAAGAGCATTTATAGGATGCGTCGTTTTACTCTCCTCATTCCAGCCAAGATCTTGCTTCTTGATATTAAGACACGTAACACCTCGCGAGTGGACAACGTAAAGTTCGAAGAGTGCAGGAGCCTCATCTGCAGTCTGTACAGAAGTCTTATGAACCGGAAGTAGCTCAACACTCCTCAACTGACCTTTGGAACCGAATGACATCTCACGGATACCACTCATACAGGCAGTCGATTCTGGCTTAGGCAAGTCCGGGTCTTTGACTGCCAAACGCTCGATGTAAGTTGCCTGAGACATCGGAGGTAGACCGTACCTCGGAGCAGACAGGTGAATGAAGTAGATGGAATTCCGAGTGGGGTGCCCGACAACAATGATCCCAGAACCTGGGTGGTAGCAGATACTGCAAATTCCGTCATTTTCGGTATCATGAGGGAAGTTGATCTCTTCAACGGCTTTTCCAAGGCTAATGTCCCACAACTGCAGAGTATGGTTCTGGCGCAAGCCAACCAGCACATATCTCAGTGCTGTTGCTTTAGTGTAAGGTCGAAGTTTGTCAATGAACAGAGCAGATGTCGGCCATATCTTTTCGCTGGCTGAGACAGTTGACAAAGTCAGAAGCGGCAAACGGATGTCAATGGGGTGGAGCTTGGGAGCTGTGGCATTGGACTCGTCAATGAGCTGTCGAATGTCCCAGAATCGCAATCTTCCCGCCTTATCCAATGATACAATTGTGGTATCATCCTCGCTGAAACTAAAATCCTTCCCAGCCTTTCCGGTAGTGATTTTGAGAGTACGCTCTTTGTAAAATTTCTCTACATCGACCTTGCGATTTGCGCCTTGAACGCCATACTTGGATGACATGGCCAACGTTGGCCACACAAGATAGATATGTTTGCCTCTGCCTATAGCAAAAAACTCGGGATGACGGGAACTCTTCTTGGCCCGTGTCTTCAACTGGCCGCCAGAAGTATTCTCGTCGCCCAGAGGGAATGGTGGGAAGATCAAAATCTCAGACTCAAGAGCATCCTGTTCAAACAAATCATTACCATTTCTAAAAATCGTCGCGTAATAGACGGAGCCGCCAATTCCGGTACCCAAGATCGCTTGCTCTTCTGTTGGTGTGCTGTTCGCAGCAGTCGAACACATGGCGACATTGAAGATTCTGTCATGGCTGTTCTTGAAGATCTGTCGGTCACTACCGTCATCCTGACGAATCACCCTCATTCCACCGCTCTTAACAAGAGCATAGGTGATATATTTGCTCGTTGCTGCCGCAAGGGACCTGTCAAGCTGATCGAATTCTTTCTTGAATCGTGATATTTCCATGACACCATCGTCACGCGGTCCAACAGCCGGGTTTTCAGGGAGCTTAAGAGTGATTGAGACAAAAGGTTTGATTGGGAAGTTGTAAACAGGAACGACTCTCTCATCCCCGGTCGCATTGAAAGAACTCAGATCATTGCCGTTAGCATTTTCAGCGGCAGAGTCAATGATATAGCGCACATCACGTGCGAGAGGAGTGGTGAGTTCGTTCTCCAAGATGCCCTTGTTCTCTGGCTTATCCAGCTCATTCTTCATCTCGACTGCAGCTTCGATCGCGGTCTCTTCCAATTTGTCGGCTAGAGCATCGATGTCGACCTTTTCGTCAAACGATTCCTCCTTGATAGGAACATATAGAGCATCTGCCAAAGCGTCCTCGGCTGCCTGACTTGCTTCGTCCGCCAGCGCTTCAAGCTTCTCAGATACTGTTTCCTTCTTGATGCTGTCGGCTGCCGAAGGTATCTTTCTGAGTCGAGGCGTAAGTTTCCGTCGAGAAGATGACGGTTCTGGTGATCGATCCTCTGAGTCTCGCTTTTCGCCCATCGTAGCCTTCACAGCTGCAGACAAAGCTGGGCTCTGGGGAAGAGTACGCTGAGGTTGGGGGGTTTGATTACGGGAGATGGCAGTCAAAGTCTCGAAGGGGTTCGTGTAGGTGAAGATGGGTTTCTTCTCTTTTTGTGTCGATGTCGAAGTTGCTACTGGCTCAAATGGCGTAGTCTCTTTACTCTCGGTGCTACCAAACACACGAATGGGAGAGGGCTCCCTTCCATTCGTAGCAACGACAGTCTCTTGCTCGACAGATGGCAAAACATCGTCAGAGCGGTATGAGTCTACTCTAGCCGGTTGTGGGACGACATGTGCTGGACTCGATGAAGCTTGTGAGCGATTGAGAAGTTGAAGGAGCGCATTTTGTGAAGTTTCAGATGGCTTAAAGCCGGGCGTGTTTGCGGACGGTGGTGGGACAGATTGGCGAGCTGTTGGTGCCCCAGAAGTGCCCATGAAGCTTGCGACCAGATCTGAAGCAGAAATCCCGCGACCATGGCTGCCTGAGCTGGCTGATATCGTGTTCTCAGACGCCACCTTATCTTGTGAAGTATCCTTTACAGGTTGGGCAGACTTCAGCAAGCTAAGCAAAGACTGAGCCCTATCTGGTCCACCTGCACTACCGCTTGGGAGAGGAGAAGCCACCTGCGAGCTTGCCTGAATCGAAGGCGAAGCTGCTTGTTGATATGAAGCTTGGCGTGTAAGGAACATGGCCGGGTCGAATGTCGAGGACGGCGCATTTGAAGGTTGACTCGGGCCGCTCGAGGATGGGCGAGGTTTGAGGTTCGCGAATAGGGCTTGGAGATCAGCAGGAGTTGACATGTTGGATGCAATGGCAGACTTGTGCCACCACGTAAATCGCCGACAAAGGCTGGATGGGTGCCCTGAAGCGATGGTGCTAAAAAACAACGTAGAGTCGAAAAGTGAAGCAAATACAAGCTCAAAAGGTGTATCTCAACCTGCAGCTCTTGCTTCTAAGGAATTACCTGCTCAATTGACACAAGGGTCGGCGAAGTCAACAATGAAGAATGAGATGACCAACAAGGGGCCCTTTGAAAAATGGATTTGAGTAAGGTAAAGGTATACGGCAGAAGGAAGAAAATGTGAGAGATGGGAAAAAGTGATGATGTCGCGGGCCCAGTTGTGACCGAGCCCAAGATGCCCCAAGCCAGGACATCAATCATCAATTTTTTTTCCCCACTAATAACATAATTACTGTACCTAGACCATTCGGAAGTGCTGGGTGCCCCAAGAAAGACCTTACCACGGGGTGTCAAACGGCTATCATGGTTAAAGACGGCCAATCAATGTTTAACTAAATACAAGTACTGTCTACCCTTACGCTTTCCTGACAACAAAGTTCCCGTGCAGTCAATCAAGAGACCTCTTAGTGCAATACAATGTTCATTGTATACTTAACGTTATAACTACAGGTGATTTAGTATTTTTTACGGCTACCGATATCAAGGCTCACTCAGTCCACACAAACTTTGTAAAGGCTCTCTCGATCTTTGTTTCGTTTAGAACTTTGATTATTGAGGATACAAATCCCCCGATTTCAAAGATCGATCTCCGCATCTTGCCAACTCAATCGTTCTTCTGCGCGTGCCGAAGCTTGATCAGCTCCCGCCGACTACCGCTACTGTACCAAAATTGATGTCTACAGAGTAATCACCACTCAATACTTATCACCACTATACAGCTATACATATGAACAATACCTTTTCGTTTAGTTGTATTCTGATTCTAATATACCTTATATCACATTAAAACTATCAGCTGCTCATCTGCAAATCCTTTATCACACCGCCGACCCTCCTGGATCTCTTGCGACCCCCCCCCCCCCCCCCAATATTTCCGTGCAGGTTCATTCTTACTCCCAACGGGTTTGTCACGAAGAATTGCGCCACTACCATACCTGTCCAAATCGACCGGTTCGCCGTGTTTTATATAATTGGTGACACTACGGTGAGCGCGGGTTGGCCTTGCGCTTTGTTGCTCAAGTCAGGCCCACATATTGATCGCTTTCTGGCGCGGACTGTCCTACGCTTCACCCTCCTGATCGTAGGCCTTCCTATACCCAGACTTCAAGACAACAGCTTCAAAAGCCACATAGCTCTCTCACCCAGGAGCATGATGTTCTGTCTCCGCAGGTGAGTTTCGTCTCGTCTCTCCCACTACTCATCTCGCCCGTGACCCAACCCTGTACTGACAGTCCACAAGTTTTCTTCCCCTCCTACTCCTCCCTCTCCCTCCGTCTCTCTCACCCATCCATCTCATCCTCCTTCTTACATTAACCTACCTCGTCAACCGGCCCTGTATATACTGCTCCTTCCTCCTCATCATTCTCTTCACCAGTTCATGTTACTGGTCTGATCGATGTTTCGTCGAGTTCCCTTCTTCCCCTACCCCGAACACCAGCGGCACCAATTCCATTCTAAACACATGGTTCGAACCGAGATTAATAACGCGAGAACGAGAATTAACATCCTCATCGACAACAACCGGAGGACCCTTCGGCTACGGATATCCAGCAGACCCGACCGCTGGTGCAGGTGCAATGCTCACGGATATTATAAAGGAAGCCGTGAATTCCACGGCAGGAATAATTCTCGGGGCCGCTGTGGAAACGGTAAAAGCAAAGTTATCCGGCTCTGGCTCTGCAGGGATACTACCAGGGACGAATCAGACTTTAGTGGCCGCAGCAGCTGGAGGAGCCGGAGCTGGACAGGACGTAGTAGGCTTGGGTTGGTTGAGAAGTCTGTTGGGAAGATCGGAATGGACTGTCCCTTGTGTGAACGTGAAGATTCGATTATGAGAGAATGTACCATGGCATATAGGATATAATATAAACCATGATCCACTCACAGTATTTCGTCAATCACCGGAGCCACAAATGCTGAGACTGGGCTGTGCTTTCGGTGACGAGAGAATGACCACGATGAGACAACAAGATCAAGTTGAGATATATTCAGTCAATTATCCAAAACAGCTATCTTGAGCTGAGCTGATCTACCTATTAGCTACCTACGCATAACTTTCTTCATCATCATCCCTTGTATTCGGATGCACCATCTCATCATTGATTATTAACAGCCCAAATCAACTAGCATTGGGTCAGCCCTAGCTTCATATGCCTCTCCTTTCGAACTCTTGCCGCACCGAAAATGCCGCCCAAACGTTAAAATCAATGCAAAATTTCGAGGGATATCGAAAGACACCGCCCTGTATAAACACCTCGCTGAATCGTGAAGAAATGTCATAACCCATGCTTGTATGCTGTAGACGCCTGCACCGAGACCTTTACATTCGTGATCACGATCGAAGTTCAAGCATATCCACTTCCTCCGGCTACAGGCATTGGCCAATCGTCTTCTGTTATGCTGCTCCAAAACACCCAGATCATGACCACAGAGAGAAGAGTGAATAAAGTCTCGAACATGGCTCCATTGATCTTTCCATTAACACCTTGACAGATGTGGGTAGAAATAACAAAGTCGAAAATCTGACCGATTGCGAAAAGTAATGTTGCTGCAGCAAGGTACAGCATCGGTTTCTTTTCGCCCAAGACTCTTATCACAAGAACAGTCTCGAGCACAAAGAAGAGAAACAGAAAGATGAGTGGAATGAGCAGATACAGGACATACAGTCCAATGTTCCTGTTCGAGCCTCCACGTGAGCCGTCGAAGTGACCCGTCCATGAGAAGGCCGTATCAAGCGCGATGTATCCTGTTCCAACAAACAGTGCGAGAGCAGAACCCAATATCAAGGCTATTGACACTGGGGTACCATCATCTAGAAGCTGAAACCCGACGACGGCGTTGAGTAATAGAACCCATGTTGTCGCAGTGATTGTCGCTATATGTACTGCGGTAAAGCCTTTTCGGACAGATGGGTCGAGGGGAAACGCGCCGACGGTGAAGATTTCGCAGATTGAAAGAATGATGTAGCCAATGAGGAATATCTGCATTTCACGCCGTCCAACGGCTGCGGCTTTTCGTTCAGACTTTAACAAAAGGAAGATTGTGACCAGAACAGCCACAGCACATAGAAGGATAGATCCTTTTGATTGTCAGTCTCTGCTTTTGACTCAATGCTCTGGACATACCTAAATTGCCTAGATATCTGTTATGGCTAAGGTGTATACCGGTCAAGGCACACCCTCCATAATCGGCATTAGGCGGCTGATTGCTGTGGACAAAAAGCTAAACCTGTCAGCTTTTCTCGGTTTGAAATGTTACAAGTTCGATCCTTACATTGCAGACAGGTAACGTTGAATCTCGACAGAATTTCTACGTAGGCGAAGTGTCAGAACGGTCTCCGTGAAGCTCCGGTAGCTGTGCGTTGCTACTCACATCGAAATTGCCGAATTGTGTTGAACCCATTTTGCTTTCTGTGTCGCAAAGGACAGGATCAATGAGGTTCTTGTCGAGGATTTAGGTGAATGAAGCAGGCGCAGGCTGCGCGCTGGTTGGGCTCAAATGCCTGAATTGACCGCTTCGCGACCGTTCAATTGGGCGAGAATGAATCGTTCCTACGTGCGGGGGGGGGTCCTAGGCAGCGAGAGCTTCGTGGATGACAGCTTGTTGCAAAGATATCGGGCTCACCTGCGATTGCGATCAATGGTGGTGAGTGATGAGTTGTCGTTTCGCAATGGCGCAAGGAGCTTGGAAAGTTGGCAGGGAAGAGGAAAGGGCGAATGAGCAGTTTCAAAACAGGATGAGGCTAAAGCAGGTTCAATCCAATTTTGGGTCCCGACCCCTGTCAAGCTGGAAATG
Organism: Phaeomoniella chlamydospora; assembly: GCA_001006345.1. NCBI lineage: Eukaryota > Fungi > Ascomycota > Eurotiomycetes > Phaeomoniellales > Phaeomoniellaceae > Phaeomoniella > Phaeomoniella chlamydospora. Next base: position 51,718 of record LCWF01000121.1, on the reverse strand, counting down.
GTTGTTACTACGGAACAGCGCACAGCAACCCAAGCCAGTGGCTTCGACTTGAACGATCAATTAGAGTGAAAGATTTGGATGAGAATATTATCAATATCGATAGAGTGATCAGAATCTTGTAGGAAGGAAGATAAAAGGAAGAGCGTGTATCTGGGTAGATTAGGGAGACCAAGGCAGATGCTTATAGGTAGGCATGGGCATAACACAAGGTAATTAATCTCGATCTACCGTCGACGATACACTCACCCGTTTACCAGATTCGAAGGGTTTATTTCAATCGCCTATTTCTTTCTCCCCCATCTAATACGTCCTTCTCTTACCGAGGGTAGAGACCAAAAAAAAGTGACTATGGTGAGAATAATGGCAGGGCTACCTCTATGAAAATAGTGGGAAAACGAGTCCATGAAGAAGCACAAGCCACAAGTAATTTCCATGAAGCAAGGAAGTGACCTTTTTTAGTGCCTCTACTTAACGGATTAGCGATGGATCCAATCGATCCTTGTTCCTTGACTTTAATCCAAACCTATAAGAGTATCGAACCTACCACAGAGTATGGTACATGTACTACGTATGACAGAGTGTGGCACGGCAACATTGTCCTCCAGTCAAAACAACCGACAGCACACAGAAATGGAGCATCTGAACGAAGAATAGGCCTAATGTGATGGAGAGGTCCCGAAGCTTGCGAAACGGCAGCCTTTCCATCTTGAGATAGCAAATTCATGTCTCTCGGTCGACTTGTCGAAAAGAGCACGATTTTCTGTACACGAGAATATCCACAATGAGATCAAGTTTGCATACGTACCATACATAGTAGTACATGTACTTCGGCGGTCTACATAATTAGTACTTGATCAAACGGGGATGTGATGGCGGTATAGTAGAGACTCGATCTCGTAGGCTATGTGCAATTTCACGCTCTCATCAATTATGATTATCAATTGCATTGGGTTTCGGTGATTTATCTACCAGGATCGGGTTGTACAATATATTCAGAAAGTTGTTGCCTACTGCGCATTATTCTATGTACTATGTAATTACATGAAATACTACTACGTATGTACTATGGTATATTAATGAAACACCGTTGCCAAAAACCGTTGTAGTGGACCTTACCTATGGAGCAGATGCCAGGCAAAGCGAAAGGCAGCGAGGTTCCCAGGTCCCTACAGTTTTCGTACCCTAAGCCTTAGATACAGGTAAATGATCCTGGCTTGGACGTGGAGTTCTCAGTGTACCCGCAACTCCAGTGGCACCACCGACAACACCGGCCTGAATCGGGTTATCCTCGTCGCTTCCATGCACCTCCTCAAGCTTGAGGCCCTTCTTTTCTTTCTCAAAATCACCCGCCACGGAGTCTTCGACAGGGCTGTTGAGATTGAGATCTCTGTCCAAACTCTCACCGTAAAGGTCTTTGGGGTTGAAGGCGAATGCACCCCTAGGCACAAAGGAGCTGCCAATCACAACCACTGCGATGATGGTGAACTGGACTCCAGCAAGATTGCGAATAGCTCCGTTGACCCTACCGCCTGTATCCTCGTTGCGTGCATACACGGCATCCGCATACCGACCCAGTAATGGGTTACAGATCGCGTAGATTACAATATAGGTAGAGTAAAGGAATGACATGACAGCACCGAGGCTAGAGACATCTTCAGCTTCGTCTTCTTTTCTCGCAAGAGCGGCTTGGATGTAAGCGGCCAGAGATACATCACCGGCAGCCCAACCGAAGGAGATAGGAAGAAAGGTTGCAGCAACGATCCAGGCATATCGAACTTGATCCTGGGGTGGATACCAATAAGGAAGGTACCACACGATCATGAGCAACAGGGCGTCAAGTCGCAACCACGGTATAGGAGTTCGGACTAGATTGGTGAAGAAGAAGACGAAAGCTGCACCACAGAGCTCGCCAAAGTTCGATCCGCCGACCATGATCTGCGACCAGGCAGAGTTGCCAAGATAGCGTTTGGCGATGATTGGAGCGATGCCATTTTCGAGGTAACGGTGAGCATAGAGCGCTATAGAGTAGGCAGGTAATAGCCACATGAATCGACGTGTTGAAAGGATCAGTTTGCCTCCGACGAATACCGACTTAAAAAAGAGGATAAAGCCGACGAATACCTGCTTAAAGTATGACCCTTGATCGATCGAGGATAGGTCCTTTCGTGCAGCAAAGTTGAAGTCGGAAACGAAGTACCATACGGCCGCGGCGCAAGTGAACAATATTGGGGTTATGATGAAAGACATGTTGTTTCCCAGGGCTGGGATGAGTCCGAGGGCTGTGCAAAAGGCGCCTGAAGTGCCACTGATCTCATAAAATATATGGACCATGGCATCCATGCGACGTAGCTTTTGAACATTTCCACCAACAATATCTCGGGGAATGACGCGTCGGATGAGTTCGACCATCCCGTAGGCAATGCCGGTGACACAGTATATGGGGATCATCCCGTCTGTGTTGTAGGAACCATAATATGAATAATCATCCTTGTCGGCACCATCAGGCTTAATACGACCACCGGTAGCAGCGTCAACGATGAGAAGAATGGCAGTAAATAGACCGAAGACGAGGACGGCAGCTGATAGTACGATTTTGGTGGGAAATCGTTTGATCAGTGGAGCGATGAGAATGGCGCCGACGCATTGGAATGCTTGATTGAGGCCTTGAAGAAGTCCAACACGCTCAAACGTCTTTGGTGTTGTGCCAGAGACCTCGGCATCCCAGTCATAGCGGTTTGTCGCAAGCGCAGTGATGGAACCATTGAATGCTTCAAGACCAAATTTGTAAAGCATGATTCCGGCAATATAAATGGCAATATTCCGCTTTTCAGTCGATGTAAATAGAGACCATGTCTCGAAGATGGAGAATTTCTCTCCCGCCATGTTTAAGGTGTTGATTTGTCAACCTTTTGGGAGTCAGATCCAGACTGAAGACTTGATATTCGACGACGGTAACCCTCTCCCTCTCCGAGACGAGCATTTAGACGCCGTTTTATACACAACAAAGGATCTGTGGCGCTCGACAGAGCGAAGGAGTCCGGCATTTGAGATGACTTCAATAGCCATTGGAATTCGCCCGGCTTTGCACGTGCAATGAGGAATCTAATTCATTTTAAGTGCCTTTCAACTTAACCAAGTCTTGGTATTGAGGGAGGCTATGTCTGCTCCAATTGCATAACTTCAATATCAGATTTCTTCTCCATGATGGAGGATGGACATTGAAATCATAGGCTTGGCATTTCCTTGGGCATGAGCTTCGACGAACAAGAATTATGTTTTCAGGCACGTTTCTTGTTTAAGTTTCCAATCTTCCTATACCAAGACATGCCCAGATTGCTGGAATACACGAGATCGTTATGTGACATAGGTGACGATAAGAGTTATCCAGGCACCATCACAGATGCCTACACGTGTGAGAGTTTGCGCCAGAAAACAAGGGGATCTCTCATTCTATCGTTCAGTTCCAAATCAATTTTCCAAGGGATGTCTTTGTCCGTAGAGCCACATTGATAGAGCCTCGGAGAAATGTTCCAATAGCACATTGGCAAGAATGATCTGTTGGCGAAGAGATCTCAATGGACAGCAAATATGCCTTGTACCCAAGAGACCGCAGACAACGCTCTTGTCTTAGTAAATTATGTCGAATAAACAATATAGACGACAGTTGAGTGTGATGACTTGTTCTCTGTCTTGGACCTCATATATGTCTCTCGTTGATCAAAAGATGGTGTTGCTGCTCAGCGTATCCCTTCTCACGGCCAATCGTTGCTCCATCGGCCATGCATGGCAAACCCCTACTAGCAACCCTGGTCGGTGCATCATTACTGCAGGAATCCCTGCTCGCAGCATTTTAAACAACGAAAACTCGTGGGGTTCTGCAAAGAGCTTATTGACGAAACATGAATATATTTTATGCATTACATCTCGCTTTCCCGCCAACTCCCTTGCGTATCTTCCAGCCCAGATCGGCCGATACCCTATTAGTGGGCTAGGGCTGTCATCCTGGTTCATGCAACGGTCTCCTTTATGCACACTTTTCCAAGATGTTTTGATCACACCGGATTGGGGCCGTTCGAGACAAGACGATCTGCAAGTTCTTCAGGCAGATCTGAAACCAACCCTGGCGCTCACGAGGCATCTGGGTCGATCATTATAGCTAGAGCGTATGACCATCCGAAACTCTGACAACGGTACGATCGAAACCATGACAAAAAAGTCTATAACCTCACCCTTCAACGCCCTTGATACCTTCATCATCCATGACCAATTTCGCAGCATTGAAATCTTCGGAGGTTGGAAGTTCAACATGGATGTTTGATGCAACTGCCATACTCATCGTTACTTCCTCGGCACTGACTTCTAGAACATGGCCTCCCACCTGTCTAGAGTCGTCGATGAAATGTAAATGTTCGCCTGCCACAGAGAATCCTTGCCAGGACTTTGGTGATCGAAATCCAACGATGGTACCTTCGATATCATTAAAGGTATTGACATATTGCTTTTTCCCAAGCTCCGATAAAGGCTGGCCTTTATATTCCTGTCCTCTTACTGTTCTTGCTTTGATACTTCGAAATCGGCCAGTGATCCGGTAGGTCATGAAAAGATTGACTGAATGACTATTAAATTCATCAAGTTCTCGATCTATCGCAGTCTTGTCCTCTAGAGACACACTCTTCGTTGCTTGAGGGGCAAAGTGTGTACATATTCCGAAAGGAATTTGATCTTCGGGATTAGCTTTTCGTACTTTGCCTTCGGCCATGAGTTGATAAACAGTGCCATCGAGAGAAAGTAGTTCTCCGTTCATCCTCACAAATGTGCCCAGCCCTTGGTTTCCCTTCTTCAAGAACTTTTGGACAGTAACACCTGACTCACTCACACCGTCCATGAGTGCATTGAGTAAGGAATATTGGTATAAGTAATTGTCCTCCATTTTTTGTGATGCAATGCTGCTAGAGAAAGGTTTCTCAAAGGGAATCTGGGTGGCAATGCCCATGTGCAAACCAAAGATGTTAATCTGTCGGTCTCTTTGTAATGCGCGTGTAGATCGTATGACAACTCAGGATGCTTATAATCAAGGACCAGAAGCCGCGTCGGAATATGTGCAGTTTCAATCTTCGTGGAAACTGAGATGTAGGGACGGCGAATTTGATAGGGCGTTGGAGACTCGGCATGACATGAAATGCTGGCAAGTTCACCAATGAGATTGTACCCAAAATAGAATTGAATTTTTTGTCAGCACCAGCTTCCGTTCGTCGTATCTTTGTATTTACATAGTATTATGTACAATCGACAAGTATGCTGTGACTACAATCAGACAGACAATGTCTCCAGCACCAGTGGAAACCACTGCATCCTGCCCTGTCATGCGTCTATCATTCAATAATATCGTTATGTCACCTTTGTTACCTATCAAGGTAGATTGAGCAGCAGAAGATATGGAGAACCATGGGCTGCCTTGCCGGGCCAGTAAGCCTCACGATAGTCAAGAACGGCCGATTAGGGAGCAAAAAGACAAGAACACGATGCAAGACCTGCAAGTACGACTTTCTCCGACTGTCGCCTACCATGGACATCTAACTTTGATTGTCCAACCAGATTCGTCGGGTCAAATGTGATGAGGCCAAGCCTGCTTGCGTACGATGTATGTCACCGTCCAGCCTAGCCGAGTCACTCTCATCTAAAGCCTCCAGGTACAAGCACTAGCCGTCGTTATGATGGCTATGAAAGACCCCTAATTGTACCAGAACGGCAGCAACCACCCTTAAGAACTTCGGTGGTTCCAATAACAAATGCCAACTTCGAGGAACGTCGTGCTTTTGAGTTTTGCCTCTCCTGCATAGCTCCGTATATCTCTGGTTCGGCTGACAGCTGCATATGGCGAGAAGTCATTCCACAACTCAGTCACTCGCAGTTACCTGTGTGAGATGCTATCACTGCCGCCAGCTCTCTGTGTGAGCATCCCCGATGGGACCATAGACCTCCTGGCCGAACTCTGAGCGCCGAGACTCCCGTTGACGCGAACCACCGATTTGCCCTGGCTCGGTATAACAGGGCCATTTCACAAACCACGATGATGCGATACCAATAGCCTTGGTGAGCTGCATACTCTTCATCGGTATCGAAGTCCTGCAAGATAACGTCCACCGTGCACATTGTTTGTTTCGAACGGGATGCAAGTTGCTCAAACGCATCTCCACAAGTACTTTCACATCATTCCTACCAATGCACGATATCATCATTCCGATGTTCTACCGGGTAGCGGCTATCGTCCACTGGGTTGAGCACTCTGAGATCTCACCTTTACTTCCCATGGATTCGAAAATCACAATTGCCTTGATAGCTGACGCACGCAACACGATTTTTTCACTAAGACCAAATCAACATATTCTTATACGTCGGCCTGGAGAAATAAAAGACCGGAAATATCGACCAAGGGCTCGGAGTACCTTCTGACCTCTTACAAGAGCAACAAGCCTCTTTGGGGGAACTTGCAGAATGGCACGCCGCGTTTTCTCGAGTCGTTAGAAATGCTCCTACCCCCTCGTTGGATACGCGCGCGGCATCGATCATGTTCATATACTATGTGACAGGTATGACCTGGATGGATACACTATTCGATGCTTTCGAAAGTGCTTACGACAGACATTATTCCTTGTTCGCAAGCATAGTTCGCCACGCACAGAGAGCAATCAAAAATATGACCAGCCAGGGTGCAGATTTGACTTTCGGTCAGCAGCCAACCACTTTCCTTTTTGAAATTGAACTCATCCCATCACTTTACCAGACAGCTATTAAGTGTCGTGACTCCAGGATCCGTAGGGAAGCCCAACGTTACTCTGCAAAGCGCTGGCAAAAGAAGGCTTATGGAAAGCTGCCCCCTAGCAAAATTGCACACAAAGTCATCGAGCTCGAAGAGCAAGGACTGACCGACGAAGGAACACGGGGAGTCCATTCACCTTGCCGCCGGAGCATTTACGACTACATGATGTGGAATACCTTGGATCAATGTCGCAACAGACGGGGGGAGAAGCAATGGATATACGCTCGATATAGAGAAAATAACGAGGGGCGTTGGGTAAGATCGAAGCATAGTTGTCCTTTATGATATCCGTTGCTAAATGAAAGAGCCCCTTAAAGTTTGGCTATAGGCTGCATAATTCCGCTTGTCAACATTTGTGTCTCTGCTATTGCATAATAGAAGCAAGAGGCTAACATATGTCTGTGGCCGTAACTGAGGTGTGCCACTGTAACGTTCCCTGAAGCAGGAAACGCAATCGCCTATTGGGTCATTGATCCAGGAATTACCCATCCCTGTGAGGAAGCAGCATACCCGAGAGTTGTATCAGGCTTAGAGGCGGTAGCTAGATCAGAATGTCACTGGTTTCCGCATGTCTCTGAAGCATGCGGTGTACTGTAAACCGTCGAATGATACAAATTCTAGCCTGCATATCAGGAGAGCTACTCTACACTTCATGAGTTATCAATGTTTAGTTGTGGTGCTCGTGAATGGCGGATAGACTCGGAATAAAAAATTAATCGTAACTATGATGAATTGACTTCCGACCGTTGACATCATCCCATAAGAGGCAAATATAGGTGCGTTTCACATTCAGATAATGATAACGGCTAGGAACTACTGACTCTCGATATAAAAACCTTCAGACGACTTTATACACTTATACCTATTGCTAGCGAAATTCAAGACGTGGTTGACAACAGCAATAATCGTCTATAAATCGCCGAAAGCGGCGAATTGATCAAGCTTCCTGGGCCGAAGCTCACCGTTTGGAAACCAATACTAATAGCGACCAAGACATTCTTCTTCCAAGCTCCAGCACTGACCAGCACCAGCTTTCTAAAATGCCTTCCGAAGAGCAGAAGGTTGCTAGTATCATCGTCGAAAGCTTGTATAATGCGGGAGTCAGGGTTGCCTTTGGCATTCCTGGAGCCAAGGTGGACGCTATTTTCGACACTTTGGATGATCACCCAGAGATTCACTTGGTAATATGCAGACATGAGCAAAATGCAGCCATGATGGCAGCTGCTGTAGGTCGAATAACTGGTACACCTGGTGTATGCATAGCTACTTCGGGTCCAGGCGCCGGCAATCTGACGACAGGATTAGTCACCGCAACGACGGAAGGAGACCCTGTTGTTGCTATCATAGGATCTGTTGCAAGGCATATGAGCACAAAGCGTACTCACCAATCTATGAAGGCGTTAGATATACTATCTCCAACAGCCAAAACAGCGACAAGTGTCGATGTCGAAGATCAAGCGGCGGAGGTGGTGCTTGCGGCCTTCAGGACAGCATCAACTTCGCCGAAGGGTTCAACCGTTATTTCAATACCAATGGATGTTGCGGCTGGAAATTCCAAGATAACAGCATTTCCACCAGCTGCATTTCCTGCCCCTTTGTTTGGACCGGCACCTAAATTATCCCTTGAAAATGTTGCCCGGAGCATTGAAAAAGCTAAGCTACCAGTCTTGTTTCTTGGAATGAGAGCCTCCAGTAACAAGGTAGTGGCTGCAGTCCATAAGCTTCTATCTAAATTCCCGATACCAGTTGTCGAAACTTTCCAAGCTGCAGGAGCAGTTCCCTACGAGCTTCGTCATCTCTTCTATGGCAGGGTCGGTCTCTTCCATAACCAAACTGGAGATCGCCTTCTTGCTAAGTCTGACCTTATCATCACCGTCGGTTACGATCCGACCGAATATGATGCCAATCAATGGAATCCGGAGGGTTCTCTGAATATTGTTCATATGGACTACACCGCTTGCGATTATGGGAAGTACTACCATCCATCTATCGAGCTTCTCGGTTCAATCGTTGAGAACATTACTTACCTCTCCCATGAGATACAATCAACCACCGATCCGTCTTCATCCGACTTCTGCAAAAAGCTTTCAGAAGATTTCATCTCTTGGCAGAAACGCAGTGAGGTCAGCAGAAGCTCCGGACTTGTACATCCGTTACACTTCATATCCCGGCTTCAGGAACGCCTCTCACATGACACGACTGTGATATCCGACGTTGGTACAGTCTACATTTGGCTCATGCGTTTCTTCTTCGCCTACCAGCCCCGCAAATTGCTCTGTTCGAACGGTCAACAAACTCTTGGTATCGGTTTACCATGGGCCATTGCGGCCTCGTTGACCCAAGAACCACCGTGTTCGCACAAAGTGGTTTCGATTTCTGGTGATGGCGGTTTCATGTTCTCATCTCAAGAAATGTCCACTGCCGTGTTGCAGGGCTGCAACATTACACATTTCATCTGGAATGACGAAGCATACAATATGGTTGAATTCCAAGAAGAAATGAAATATGGAAGGAGTTCAGGTATCAAATTGGGAGGAGTTGATTTTGTGAAATTCGCAGAGAGCTTTGGGGCCAAGGGTTTCAGAATCAGTGATTCTTCAGAAGTGGAAAAGGTGATGGGAGAGGCATTGGCTTATCAAGGTGTAGCACTTGTAGACGTGAAGATCGACTACAGCGGTGTGAGTGAGTTGGCACAGCAATTGATCCCCGAAGACTTCAATTAAAAATTAGATCGATACACTCGGAATCTCGACAGGTCGAATGCTGAAGGGTTCTTTGACAATATAAGTTTTCAATGAAAATGATATTCTCTCGGTGCAGTAATTAATATAGATAAAATGCTCAGGGGAGTATTTCTTTGCCGAGGTAGTTACTCTGTACGGTAAAGTATCTATGGGACCATTTTAGCTGCGCGCGCGTCATAGCTTTTGGTAGTGATGCGATTCAATGAACATCTCCATCATGAGTGCATACGACCGTGTCTTAATCGCAACAGGTCTTCTATTCCACAGTGCGGCTCCATACCCCATCGCTATGATAGTCTCAATACTCTTCTTCCAAATATGAGCAGTTCTTCGGGATCATCCACTGTAATCATGCCAAATCGCTCGACATCTTTATCTAATTCCCAAGAGCTCTCCTCTTCCACATCTTCACTTTCACCTTCACGACGAAATTCTTCGCACTTTTCTAAGGTCTACAAGCAAGCATCTCAATTGTATCTCACAAGGCGATTAGCAGAAGCTCTCTCCTTATTAGAACCTGTTGTGTCGCCACAGATTCGGAGCAACGGCCATTCGGAAGACGGTGAAGGTCCTCGCCTCCTGGCCCCAATCGCGAGCGCATCAGTCAGCCAAAGGATCAAGATATGGAGCTTATATATAGCGTTATTGAACTCGATTCTGGACTTGACCGATGAAGAAGGAGACCATGGAATCGGATCTAAGAGATTCAAACAGCTTGGCTCAGAAGTGCGGGATGGGCATGTCTGGGAGGCTGTTGTACGGGACGGCTATGGAGGACGAGAGGGCTCCGTCGACTCGGAAGTTGTATACAATCTGTATGTCAATACCTTCGGTAATGGTCACATACTTACTGACACTACCAACAGCACTACATTGCTTCTGGGACAGGCTTCCGACCAAAAGTCCACGCAACGAAGGCTTGAGACATACCTTTCCGCCTCACCTGATCTAGACTTCTCTTCACATCTACAGCGTTCTCCATCCCGAAAAAGCCGAAACAATGGTACAAACACGCCGAGAGATCTATCATCCCGTGTGAAGATCGTGGAGCTATTTACACTCCACGTTCTTCCGCGCAACGATGAATGGGATTATGCTCGATCATTCATAATGAACAGTGATTTGCTGGACGAAGAAAGACGGGAAGCCTTCTTACAAACTCTAGACGAATTGAAAGACGTCGAAGAACTAGAAGAACCACCAAACGACGATATGATTGCGGAACGGGAGGAGGCTCGTAAACGTGAATATGAGACGCAAACGCAGGTGAATGCAGTTGCTGGAATGCGACAGGTCTCAGACGCATCAGTGGAACAACTGTCTAGTCACAAACGTTCTACCAGCGAGGTTGACTATGGCATTGACAGTCCCCGACATAAATCTCCACCAAATGGAGCAATTAATGGCGGCATCCAACTTCCAGGTCAAAATCCGACGAGGAAGATCCTCGCACCAAAGTCGAAACCTCCTCCCTCATCAATGTCAAGAGCGCGTGGCCGACAAGCTATTTCACCGAAGTCTGCGAAAGCAGCAAAGGCACACTCCACAGGTGCGCTGCCCCAAGCCAGAAACATGGTGAGATTATTGCAAAACCTTGCCAAAAATACGATTGGAAATTTGACGGGCAACCCAGCTGCTCTTCTCAAAATGCTCATATTTATTCTGGCATTGCTAGGTGTCCTGGGAAAGGCACAAGTCCGGGAGAGGCTACAAAGAACTCTCGGTGGTAGTTGGGCAAAACTCAAAGGTACTGTGGGAATGGGTATGAAGGTCAGCTACATCTGAAATAGGCGTTACTGTGGTTTCCCTTAGGAAGCTCTATCCACAAAAAGGACATGGCAATAGGGGAAGGCGTAGACTCTGTATCGTAGTATATTGGCTGCCAGCTGTAAGTTCACTTTGGGCACACGTTTCTACATTAGGCAATGTGCTGTATCAATTCAGAGTTCGTGTGTCTAATGTGATATCTTTGGGGGTTAAAGCTGGGTGCTGGAAGCGTACCAAAGACCCGTTCCGCTTCTTTTGAAGGAAGCATTCCACCGACATTTGTAATCATAGGCTTCGGAGACTAGGACGGAGCTATGCATTGATCAGCGTTCTGAAGCTAAATCAATTACCAATGATCCAGAACACCTGTTCCTGAGCAACCGCACCATGGACCAGGTTCAACTCTTTTCCGTGAAGAAGCAGGGCGCTGCCGCAATAACCGCAGCTCCCGCGAGAACCGCAAAGGCCGTAACGAGCGCAGTAACCGCCTAGCAGGGCAGGTATCAAGCGTAGTCTTCTACATAAAGACATAACCGTCGATCAAGATGCGTTGCTGGTTGTCGAATCTCAATTGTCACCCAAGAACTGCAACTTACTGAACTCGGTGTTTGTAAGATCCAGACACTACCTAAGTTGCTCTTACTATCGAGGTTTGCAGCAGCACTGGCTCTTGTGGCAGGCAAAATCTAAATTCCGCAATCCCCGAGGAAAAGTCATCATAACAGCCCGCCAAGAATTGCCGGTTCGTCATCCCGGAATCTGCATCAAAACTTATATGTCCCGTGCGGTCAATCCTGCAGGTACTTGAAAGCAGTGATCTGTACGCGACGGGCCAAACAATAGGAAAGAGGAGACTGCTGGGCCATGTCGCTTCCTTTTCACGAGAAAGCCACTGAGGCACAGCCAAGCGAAGTGGAACGAACGTCATCGATTTCCTCTGAGACAAGAAGAGAGGAAGAGGACGAAAGCAACCCTGAAGCCCAAAACAAGGAGCTTGGTTCAGTTTTGGGCCCATCCAAGTCTCATACTCCTTCGGCCAAAGATTACGAAATAGAGCGTTCGCGATCGTACCACAGCGCTCAACGGCAAGACTTGGTGGATGAGGATGATAGAGCTGCCATTGGCGACACAGATGCCGAGAAAGCTGTAGAAGAGGGCTTCGAGGTGAGTTGGGATGGCGACAATGATCCAATGAATCCGAGAACAATGTCAACGTTCCGTAAATGGGTCGTCACTCTCACTGTGTCAATTAGCTCTCTTTGCGTGTAAGACAATGGATCTGTTTCCTATGATATCGAGATGCTGATGGTTTTCGGATAAGAACAATGACATCTTCCCTCTATACGACAACTTATGACCAGCTCATGGAAGAGTTCCACACTTCCCAAGAAATTGCGACCTTGGGCCTTTCGCTTTTCGTCTTTGGCCTGGGCCTGTCTCCGATGTTCCTGGGGCCACTGTCAGAGGTTCGTGTTCTGCTAGACCTTCAGGACCGACCCTGGCTGACATGAACAGTTTTATGGACGACGGCCTATATATGTGATTTCATTCTCTGTGTTCCTAATATGGCTGATCCCTTGTGCTGTTGCAAACAACATGGCTACAATGCTGGTCGCACGGTTCTTCAACGGTCTTGCCGGAAGTGCATTCTTGAGTGTTGCTGGTGAGCAGATATGTCAAAGTCCTTTATACATTCATTCTGACTCTATACAGGTGGAACAGTTGGAGATATGTTTGACCAAAGCAGCTTGCAACTGCCGATGATGTTCTTTACAGCGGCGCCATTTGTCGGCCCCGGACTGGGTCCTATCGTTGGTGGATTTATCAATTCAAATGTCTCTTGGTATTGAATCCCTCTATATTAATAAGATTCAACGCTGATTGGTTGGAATAGGCGATGGTCTTTTTGGGTGCTTATGATCTTTGCTGGAATATTCTTGGTTGCTATCGTTGTCTTAGTTCCCGAAACTTATCACCCAGTGGTAAGTACAATGCCGATAAAATCCTTGTTATTCACTAATGTAATCAGCTGCTGCGCCGCAAAGCACGAAAAGTACGCAAAGAGACGGGTGATGATCGATATAAAGCGCCTATTGAGATCCACGAAAAGTCAGTCCTCTGGACTGTCGTGCGCTCCCTTTATCGACCATTTCAACTCCTTACCATGGAGTTTATGGTATCGAGCTTGTGCCTTTTCTCTTCCATCCTCCTGGGTATTTTGTACCTGTTTTTCGGTGCGTTTCATCTGGTGTTCGAGACAGTATACGGCTTCACCCTTTGGCAAGTTGGACTCTCGTTTTGTGGGTTGCTTGTTGGAATGCTTCTGGCCGTTCTATCGGACCCCTTGTGGCATATGAACTTCAACCGCCTCGTTAGGAACTACGAATCGAAGACAGGTAGACCGAATGCGGCTGAGCCAGAGTTTCGTTTACCACCAGCGATTGGTGGTGCACCGTTCACGACGATTGGGCTATTCATTTTTGCATGGACCGCGCGCCCAGGAATACACTGGATTGCTCCAATGATTGGAGCTGGCGTCTTTGGATTCGGGTAAGTTATTATAACCTTTTCTCACTGATCAGGTTCTGATTGAGGACGTTTTAGCACAATCCTTGTTTTCTCTGGTATTTTCACTTACCTAGTCGGAGCCTTTCCTCTATATGCGGCATCGGCGTTGGCTGCAAACAGCTTTGCCCGGAGCTGCTTCGCAGCAGCATTTCCATTATTTGGCATCCAAAGTAAGTTATCTCGAGAAAATGTTCAATCGCTAGGGCTTGCGCCGCATATTGACGATTGGCATATAGTGTACAAAACTCTTACATACCCATGGGCTTCTTCATTGCTTGCTTTCCTTACCTTGGTCATGGTTCCATTTCCGTGAGTTGATGGCTCATGCTTGAACATTAGTCCCGTACTAATTCTCAAGTAGATTCATATTTTTCCGATATGGCAAAAGTTTGCGAAAAAAATCCAAATTTACATCCAATCATTGAGGGATAATGAAATTTGCCGATGTACAGTCTAGCAGTCGCACCCTTCTCGTGCCAGATAAAATCCTGCAATGTTGTTACACAGCTTCTTCGGCATTTCCAACTACTGGCTGATTCCAACTTTGTTCCTAACCAATGAGAAGGCTGTTACCGCGCAGCTATCCGTCTACCTCGAGCAGAACCTGAATCATGCCACTATCTATTTTCAGAATCTCAACTCCATAGCGGATTGTGTGCGGGAATGGTGTGATCTGGTATTTGTGTCAGCGGTATTATTCGGCGCATGGCAGCGAGTCATTCTGCACATGTATTATTCCACTCAGTCCTTTTTCTCCCATGCTACTGAAAACGTTTTATCTCGACCGGTACTGAGGAAGATCGAAACCAAACCCCTTGAAGCTAGCGGCGTCCTCCATTTGCTACTCTTCGAGTATCTACGATATCCTTCAAGATGACCACTTTGTCTCACCCACCACAACGGCCAATGGAGTACGAATACGAAGCCCCCAGCAATCTGGGTAATACAAAACCGCCTTTCCATCTGATTTTACGTGAATATTCCTTTCTCTACCATGGTACTGGACCTGTCGCTGCAGTCGAACTATTCATGAGGTTTGACTTCCCCATCAAGTCTAGGCCTACGATGATCAGCAGAAGTTCAATCCTGCATTCGAGAGACTTCGTGAATTGTCTTGCATGCATCTGATGAGTTTCTCGGAGCGGCTCGCTATTGCGGTCCGTCAATTGTCCACCCTTGGTCCCTCCTGGCGGTACTGAATCACGCTTTGCAATGCATCGTGCGAATCTCTGCATCGCGGACCAGTGGATAAAATTGCCGAAGCAAAATGAATCTTTGACACCAATGACAACATAACCAGCTAATTTGACGGACAATCGCCGTCTGTTGCAATGGCTTCCCACTGTTTAGCTAGGCACAAGTCAAAGATAGATTGCATTGTGAAACGTATCGCGATCCGATAGAAGAGAATCGAATCTTGCACATCGTACATCTCACCATCTGCTAGGATCAATCAGTCGGAAAGAAGGCCTATGATTATACTAGACAAGGTATAGGAGGCCTAGCACTCCTCGAACACACCTAACGCAAATTTCTGGATCTGCGCATTCATACTCCTTATTATGCATTTACATACACGTGTCATCTGGCAAAGAACGATTCTTCTATTTTTATTGTACATATCCTGTACATATACATATGAAGACGTCTTGGATCGTACATATAGGATACATACATGGATTACTAATATAGGAGGTCTCTAGAGTGAATGATATCGGAAAGACGGAACCACGTGCTTAGTTACTCTGAAGAGCAGAATCGTGTAGAATAACACCGTGGTATGCTTTTCTATACTACACACAAAGACCAAAGTTCATATATTTAGGCCCCCTGGTGAAATCATCCGTCATTATATATATTGCAAAATGCGGATCGAGAGCGACCCATACTCTTCATCAAACGCGCCCTGTCTTGCAATCTACTCATACAGCACATGTGAATGATGCAAAATATACTCGATTTTCTGAACTCAAATCCGAGCAGGGGAAAGAGTTGACCACCATCTTTCGGCTTTTTATCAAGGGGCAACGTAGGGTGAGATAAGATACAAGGAGCATCTTGAATGGATAGAGGTGAGATAAAGCGGAAGGAACTGATTTGAAAGCAGGATGAGGAAACTAGATAGGGGAGTTGGAGATGATGAGGCATGAATGCGACTCAGGAGCCTGTTAGAGATTGATTGTATTGTTTGGAAGGAAATGGAGAGGATTTTGGGTATAGAGGGGGAGGGGGTTTGGTTGGTTGCGTATTTGATAATATGTGAAAAGGTCTCGGGGGGATTTTCTCTTAGAGCGGGAAGAAAGGGGGCGATGATCAAGTGAGGTAGGTACAGAGGGGAGAGGTATACAGTCGCTAGTGCTATGTGAATTGGGGGTTTCAAGGGGCAAGGGACTGAAATAGAAGTGTACAAGTCGTACTGGAATACAGTAGAAAGTAAAGGTCAAGGGCTATGGTGGGTGGAGGCTGTTTCGATGGGATGAGGGGGGCATGCCTAATCGTCAAACAAGTGGAATGCTACATCGTTCGTTATGGAGAAGAAGTTGAAAGACAAGTGAGAGGGAAAGATTAGAAAAGCTTCTTTGCCAATTTTCGCGGGGGCAAAATGATCATGCGGTGAGGTTCTAATGGCCATTGGCATTTACCTCCCACAAGGATGGGGTTCTCATGGGGTCCATCCAACGCAGAAGTTCATTCGAGGGAAAATAGACCTCGAGAAAGTGACTACGTCAAGGAGTCCTTATTGAACCGGTTCTTGCTTTTTTTGTCTGTCCAGAAATAGATCCATGTCGCTCCCCAATTGTAGCACGCGGGCTGGACTATAGACTCAAAGTCTGTTGATTTCCGGAACCCATGAATCGACTGACACGTGGATAGTCAGCAGTCCGTGGCCAGAGTAGAAGTGAAGCACTGAGACATCTGATTACCATGACAGGATAGAGGCTACAGGTCATCGCCATAATCGGCCCGGAGCTACATGATCAATGGAAGTAAAGAGCCTGAAGAGACCAACGAGATGGGTAATGTGAAAGTTTCAGGGCCAATTGAGGAGTCAAAGAGATCTCATCATTCCAATTGACGGCCGGAGAAAGTCTATAACATGATCGGATTGGTAATGTTTAAACCCAAGGTTCAGGACATGGGAAAACCAAAAGGACAGAGAGGCGGTGAGGACGTAAGGAAGCAGCGAATAGAAATGTAACCTGCGATAGACATCATGTCCGGGAGCACCTGTATAGACCCACAGGCGTAGATCTGTTGGCTATGGTGTCCTTATCACGATTATCAGTAAAGAAAGTGATGACAGAGAAGACACCGCAGACTGGAAACAGAACAGTCTACTGAGGGTGACCTCGAACTGATGACCTACTGTAAAGAAGTTTTGACAGTGGCCAAGCGAATCCTTTTTTTCAAAGGAAATAGTGGTGTAGTGCACTGAATCTTCCGGTTTGACTCAACCGTTGTTGGAAACTTAACTGTCATGCATGGGGACGAGTGAAAGGGGGACATTGGGCCAACAAGAAAAGGAAAAAAGCTCATATGCAAAGTTTGACACTGTTGGGTCCTCGTACGTACTATGTATGTATGACTTGCAGTTATCAAATTCGGTTTAGTCCGCAACGGCTATGGGTGTGCTTCGGCCATGTTATCTCACCATGAGTCTCGTGGATGCACCCTACACTTGGACAAGACATTGCGTGTTTATGGTAGACAATGGCTCTTTCCATGCGTCATCTCTTTCAACGGTCTCCGGGTGGCCGATGAAGTTCGAGTCCGTCGAGATGGCATCCATGGTTGGTGAGGCCGTTGCGGGCTAGTGAGGTCCAAGCATAAATAAGCCCATAACTGAACCGTTTGGGTAGCCTTCTGGGGAAAATGCCGTTTAACATACCCTAAGTTGGTATGGCCTTGGAGCGGAGGAGCCACGAAGGGGCTTCAGACATGATCAACAAGATGGTTGCCAATTGTCTCACTCAGTCTAGCTTATGACAAGTAAGGGGCGATTGGCTTCTTCGAGTTGGGCTCGTGGGCGCCTAAACTACTCGTGATAAGAGTGCATAGAATCATCTGGACGCTAAAATTGTCATACTGACCAGATCGACAAGAAGGCCACAAACATCATCGCATGTGAATCTAGCCCAAGTTAAAGACTCGATCTGTGCTGAGGATGTGCAATTTCGCTGTAGAAGCATTCCCGGATGCCGGCTCGAGGACCTTTGTCCATGCATTACCCACTCCCTGGGAAGGGTCGGACCTCGTAGCCACGATCTTGGGCTAGCTGAGGCTTTACCTTTGTGACACGGATCCACACAATCTTTTATTGATAGAACAATTCCAAATCCTATTCTTAATGCCTTGTTAGATTTCGAGGGTGGAGTAGTAAACGTCAAGTCAGGAAACCCTGGGGTTCGTAGATCTCACCTTAGGCGAGATATATTAACCATGATACGAAGCAATGACCAGGGACCAGGGGCTTGGAAAGAGAAGTGGAATGTGCGGCGGCATTGTGCATCTCGCCCCCGGGCTGCAGTTTCCAAGAAACCAATAGGAAAGTGATGGGCTGTTTGCAGGAACAAGATCAGCAAAGACTCGAAATTCCGTGAAAACAGGTGTCACAAAGCTGATACCAAGGCGAGCCGACCTTGAATTGTGTGGGTAGGATTGGGCCAACTCATTGAGCGAAACTCTGGAAATCGCATTGACCCTGCAGGAATGCTGCATGGCTGCGTATCTTGCTTATGGGGGTACAAATGCACACTGCAACAAACATGTAGGCGATTTTCAAAAGCCACCCTATCGAGTTAGCGGGTTGACTTGCATATGTTCCCAAGTCATCACCGAAGCTTTTGCCCAGTCCACAGTGGGCAAGCGAATTCAAGTAGACGGTGTTACCTTGGTTCGGCGAACATCATGGACATTTCTTAGCCAATGGGGGATTTCTGACATTAAATCCGCATCTGTCATATGCACAGATCCACACTCGAATCGAACCCAAAACTGGCCAACGACTCAGTGTGAGGAATGTGGTGTGTTCATCTATTTCGACTCAGCACCGTATAACGTAACAATGATACTGATATCGCTGGAAATTTGCCCGGCCACAGCCGGTCCTTTTGTTGCACAATCTGGTGAGTTGTAACCCATGGACCAGACAATTGGGATTGCACAGTTGTTCGTGGAGAGAGATAGGAGAATAACTGCTGCAATTGCGACGCCTCAAGCGAGTCCCCATTTGGTATTGGGTCAGGCTTTTACAGAGTACATATCTTATGCACCTGACCTGCATATATATTGGCTAAGCCAAGGAGACAGATCCTGGTCCATGACGATCCTCTCGTGACAACAAAGCATGAAGATCTATGAGATTTGGACAGAGTTCTCGCGTAGCCGGCCTGTGAGGTACACATGCAGACATCAGTGATGCCCAACCCATCATTCTTGACGATCGAAGCCAAGGGATGGAGAGAATGGGAGGGAGAGAGGTAGCATTTGTGTAGTTTTCCCTTGATCGTCAGGTAAAGAGAGGCGGTGGGAAAGCGGTACAGAGAGGCAAATGTGCCCAAATGGCAATTGCGGCTGATCTTCATCAACTTTTGGCTCGACACAATGCGCGATCCCATTATTAGATGCTCCGTTGCTTGGCCATGTTCTTGTCATTGCCCATCAGCTCGGATTAGGGCGGCTAGGCACAGACTCTGAGTACCTCTTTCCTTGCTGTCCTGGCCAGACATATCCTCTAGGGTCCCTTCCTGCAAGCGATTGATCGCCCAGGGCTCAGTGTCTGATTTACTCTCGCTCGAGGTCCTATGTTGTACCGCTGCACCAGATCAAGCGAACTTCCGAATCTTCTTTCGAGCTCGCTGTCCGTGGAGGGAGGGTCTCAGCCGCTGCCTCTTGCTGTTAATCTCCAGTGCTAACCTCCGCGCCTCTCGCTCTTAGTTTCTGCCGCTCCACATTTTGCGCACCGAGGTTAAGTCGCCTGATTGACTCACCCACATTCCCCTCCTCCAGCTTTTCTTTCAGTCCATTCAATGGCACGAAACCAAACGAGTTTGATGACCGCTCACTCACTCATTGGTGGAGCTCTTTTTTCATTGGAACTGAACCACTCCGAGCTTTCCTGCGCGCACATACGACCTTCTTTCAATCCACTCTGCACACCTCGATACCTACACACGGAGTTCTACATAATCGTGATGCAGCTGGACCACCCTTCGTGAAATTTACTTTCTGCGCAAAGCTGCCTGCAACTGTCACCATTCACCCCATTCGTAAACCAACCACCACCTGCGATAGGCTCCATGCACCTCGATACGCCACTTCCGTTGTCGGTCCATACCTCCATTTTTAGCAAGAATCGTCGAGCGCAAAGGAATTGAGGCTTTCCAACACCTGGCCTGTTAAAATACACTATATCACTGGGGGCTCAAATGGTGCGGCGAAGAGAACACTGTTTCTGCAATACCTGTGCTCTTCGGCTTTTTCCTGTACGGCGCATGTTTCACTCCCATTCGTCGATCGCGTGATCCGCCTTGTGCTGTGAGAACTCGGCCCTTCCGCAAGCACGCATTGTGACTGTCACCCATTCTTGTGATCCGGACCCGCCAAATCGGTCTGTTCCTGTTCCGTCAATTACGACTAGTAACGGTGATTCTGGGGGATACGGCCTCGGAACACCCCAGTTTCAGACGGTGGAAAGACGCATATCTATCTCCAGGTCGTCTGGAAAACGCCTCCTGGATACAAACGACGTAATTAAGTTATCTGAACCGGATTTGTAGCCCACACGAGAGACCCCTGGCGGACGTGCTTATCCTATTTGCCCTTCCAAGTGTATTCCTAAACTTGGCACAAAGGACCCCACCTACCAGAAATATAAGATTGGTATCATGACCTCCGACTCTGAAGATGATCACTCTCAATCATCCGCTGCAGAAGATAGTGGTGGTGAACACGGCGGCGATATGGCTCAACATCGGGATAAGGATATGTCTGGCCAGAACGGTGCAAAGTCCTTCACGAATGCAAAGGATCCGATGCGCCCGAGGAGGAAGAAAGCACGGAGAGCTTGCTTTGCCTGTCAGCGTGCTCATCTGACATGTGGTATGTCCATTGTTGACCTGTCAATTCCCACCCTTTAGAAGTGGCCGTCTTGGAGATGCTGATACTCGAAATAGGTGATGAGCGCCCTTGTCAACGGTGCATAAAAAGAGGCCTTCAAGACCAATGTCAAGACGGAGTACGCAAGAAGGCAAAATACCTTCATGATGCCCCTAACGAAGCCCTGATGCCCGGCGCTGCCACGATGTATAATCAAGGCAATCCTGTCAGTCGTGAACTGAGCCTTCATTCAGACCATTCTCAGCCATCACATCAGCCAGACCAATTCTTCCAACCCCAGAACGGGCAGACCTACAATGTTTACCAACAGAATAAAGCCATGCCTCCCCCAATGCTCCAAGATAGTTCTATAAATCCAGCCACATTTGCGCAACAGTCTCCGATCAGTCCCCCTTTCAGCATGGGGTCTGCCCCAGGTGTATCCGCGCCAAACCTTACGTCGTCTGCCCAAAACACGCCTAATCTACAGACAGCATGGAACGGCCCCATGTTTGACCATCATGATCCCTCCCTTTTCAACTTTGATCTTGCAAGCATGAACTTTGGTAATCACTATGGTGCCTTAGAATTTGGGATGCTCGGTCATATGGCTACAGGCGCTGGAGAAACGCCTCCGAGTGATACCCATACTCAGCGTGGCTCTGTCGGTGCTGGAACCTATCCTAACGCTTTAGGCTTTGGCAATAGTCCGGGAAATGGAGCCTATAATTTTGGCGACACGCTCATTTCAGATTGGCCCAACGACCAGAACCTGTATAACCAGCAATTTCGCAATAATCAACCACCCAATGCCTTTGCTATCGAAACAAATCCTGCAAACTTTCAGTCGCCTGATTCGAACGCGAGTCCACAAGCCATGATGAATCTTAAGTTGGAAGATTCTCCTAATATGAGTGGGAATACGTTGAGACCAAATAACGGGCCTTTGATCTCCAGCAACAACCAGTCAAGACCTCTTCAAGTCCGTCAACCCCATCCAATAATATCCACCCCAAACCTGAAAGCATCTGTTTTGGCTGGCAAACGACAATCTCGTCGTGATCCTTCACATATCTACACCGCCGTGACAACCCCTTATCCATACACGACTGGGTTCCATAGCTTGATCTCTTTCCTCCAGAAGCGTTTTGCTTCATCTCCTCAAAAAACCCTGCAAATCGCCAAATCACTTGCCTCAATCCGACCGTCTTTCATCGCCACGACAAAGACCCTCAATCGTGACGATCTCGTCTTTATGGAGAAGTGCTTTCAACGTACACTGTGGGAATATGAAGGCTTCATTGAAGGCATCGGCACGCCCACTATTATTGCTCGTAGAACCGGTGAAATTGCCGCTGTTGGCAAAGAGTTCTGCATTTTGACTGGATGGAAAAAAGAAGTACTTCTCGGGAAAGAACCAAACCTTAATATCAATCGCGGAGCAAGTGCCGCGACTACCGGAGCTTCTACATTAGGAGGAAAAATTAGTGGTGTCAATACTCCAGTGCCGAGAAGTCTAGCAGCAAGTGACGGTCTGGTCAGCGACGGAGGTAGGACCCTTGGAAGGACGCAACCTGTCTTTCTCGCTGAACTGCTGGATGATGAGTCTGTTGTTGAATTTTACGAAGACTTTGCGAGATTGGCCTTTGGTGATTCCAGAGGCAGCGTTACTGGCAAGGGCACCTTGTTGAAGTATCGAACGAAGGAGGATCTAGATGGCATCAATGATATTGCGGATAAGCCCTCTTTCAAAAGGTCAAGCAATGGTGCTTCCAGGAATGGCATCGCTGGAGAAGGCGGTATGCAAGAGCTTGGCATCAAGAACGGAAAGGTGGAATGCACCTACTGTTGGACTGTGAAGAGAGATGTGTTTGATATTCCGATGCTTCTTGTCATGAATGTAAGTCTTTCCATCCCCAGATCATTCCAGCCAAATTCTAATGTCTCCGCAGTTCCTCCCCATCATATAATTGGAGTATTGGGAAAGCATGGGCGAGATCATGCTGCTTGGACGGATTGAAGTCCGGGGACTTTTCCAGCATGGAGTTTACGGTGATTAAGGGATATGAGAACTAAGCACGGAGGGACCGACTGGGTAGAGGACCATGCAAAGTACTGGGGTTGCTATTGTCTTACTGGGCAGCAAGACATCATTGCCGGATCTTAATACCCTTGTACATGTGGGACGTGGGCAGGATCATATTTGTACTCGCGCACGATAACGAATTTTCTTAATGACTTCATATTACTGTTGGATATTATTTTAATTCCGACTTGCTAACTTGCTAATTGTCACTTGTCTAAATTCTAGTCAATATGTGATCTATCATCTATCATCTGTCACTTCCATTTTACCTACAACGGACGGCTTCATGTCAACTTCCCCAGACTCCACTGATCCAGCCATCCGTCCTTCCATCCATCCTGTCTCTTTGACAAGAACACCCATAGGTCAAAACTGGTACCCATCTCAACGCCTTTTTTTTATATTCTCACTCTTGGACTTCCGCTCCTTTGACCTCTCCGTCACCTTCTTCATACTTGATCTTCCCCTCCGCGTCCCTCTCCACCCATTCAAAACCATGCAACCATTCCCCTTCCCGTTCTACAAGGTCCTTGTACCCACTTCGCTCCAGGCTCCGCTCCGCAACTTCACAGTCCGTTCTGATATCTTCGATCAAGGCTTCGAGACTTTCATAATCATATTCAGGGCGAATGAAGCCTAAGATGAGGAGATTGAGGGGAGCGCCGTAAAAGTCTTTGTCAAAGGGTCGGAGGATGTGGATCTCAATTGAACGTGTTTTGTTGTTGTAAAAGGGATTATAGCCGATCGAGAGGACGGATGGAAGGATGTGAGTGGTTGGATTTGGTTCTGATGTGCGGGTTGTGGTTGATGTGGTAGTAGCATCGGAGGTAGTATTGGCGAGGGAGGAGCTTGGGACGGATAGACCGACGTAGCCATAGTATACACCCGTAGAGAGATCGGGATATGTAGAAAGGCCGGATGGAGGTATGTTCGCAGTTGGGATGCCTAGCTGTGGGACACAAGCGAGGTTAGTCAAACGTAGAAAACGAAATGGATTGCGAACATAGGAGAGTGCATGAATTGATCTGTGTCATGAAAGGGTGGGAGTCTAAGAGAAGATAGACAGTGCCTCTGCAAGAGCAAGACTATGCACAACGCAACAGTGAAGTCCGTGGATGAGTTGTCATGGAAGGGTTGAATTCAAGCTCTCCACGAAGGAATTGGTGTGATAATTGGGATTGAAGAGATCCCGAAAAGGCGATCCAACCCGGGGTCGTGGTGTAGAGAGGTCTTGAATTCAGTGCTCTTCGAAGTGATGGTGTGTAGCTCATAATGAATTGGATGTATGTCTCGAAGTGGCCATGGAATGTGTTCACGACCCTTCCACACGTATGGTATGTAACAATGCATCGTTCGCACCTTCTGCAGCTGTTGTGCTGCAAGTATATCGAATGCATCGAGGTTAATGACCCATGAGGTGGAGACATTACCAGTGGTGTGTTCCAGGATGCAGAATGCGAGTTCATGGTGGAACCATATCCAGATAGTCTTTCACGTAAATTCTGTCTCCCAACATCTCGCAGAAAGCCACTGGAAGAGAAAGATGTGTGTATGGTGCTTCGGAACAAAGTAATGCGATGGATATTAAGATGCATGAGTGGCAAACGACTGGCGGTGAGGAAGCCTGCATATCTGCTCTTGTTACAGCGACAAGGTCCAAAAGTCCCCGAAATGCAATCTGTATCCTTTCTGCTGGGACATAGAACCAGAACCAAGGTCTGAGATCGCACCGTCCCGCGCGCTTCCAAGATCCCGGGACCAGCTAGTAACTCGACCCCCGCCGTGTGTGACGATGAACCGAAGAGCCAGGAGTGCTAGTAAAAGGAAGCCTGGTTGATGGTCCGGATAGCGAAGTATGGTGATCTTGGATTATTTTCTTCCAACTGAATGTATAGAGGTGTAGCCAGATTCTGGTAGTGACGCAGATCTTGTATTGATACAGAGAATCGAAAAGAGACGTGTAGAACGAGAAATGATTGACCTTACCTCCTTACTGCCTCTACCAAACCCTCTGATCACAGGACCTGATAATCTGATCGGGAACGGAGATGCTGGGCCTGCATCGGGGCCTGCTACAGGATCCCGCTTTCCTTCTGGGCGACGCATGGTTATTGCCTGACTATATGACTGGAAATGCCGTAGAAGGGAAGATAGGCGCCAGGGATTGCGGTGGGGTTCGAGGGGTATGATCTCTATTCCAAGGTAACTGTCTGAAGGTGAGAGGGAGATTTGCCAAAGGAGAGACTGATAGGATGGGGTCGCTATAGCCTCAATGTAAAGGATTTCGGACCAGGGACAAGTAATGGAATGAGCGTTCTAATATCGATTTATTCCTCAGACAGAAAGTAAAGGAATGATCGATCAGCATTGCCTGACAAAGTCGAGAGAATTGATAGGGAAGCACTAAATTCTTATCGGAGATTCACTTTTATTCCAACCGTGGATAGCGGAGTGCCCGAAAAAAAAAACCGTGATAGGGCAGATATTGAAGACGCTTGAGTTATGACAAGCAATACTACTATCGACTATTTGTTTTGAAGACCAAGAGAACAACATGATTGTTAATATGTACAGGTAATGTACAATAGTGTACAATGCGAACGTAGATGCCGAAACTGCCAACCAATTCTGAAGAATTATTGGATCCTTTGTGCACAATTAAACCCATCATCGATCTCGGATCCAAGAGTCGTCATTCATCTTGCCCTCTCTCTTCGGTCCCTCCTTAGCCCAAGTATCTACAATCCCAGCCTTGGGGTCTTCATCCGGAAGACCCCTCGTACGTCGGACTTTCAGAACTTCTTCTCTAACCCGTTTCGTACATTCGATTCTCAATGCAACCGCTTCATCTCCATACATAGTATATTCACCGAGGAGACCTAAGCCGCGATCCCATCGAGATGAATATCCCTCAAGTTTCCTCTCTTTTTGTACCAGCTCCTTCCACTTCCGACGCAAGTCGCCAAACACGCGCTCTGTATCGACCCTATCTCCAAAAGTGACGTCTATTTTCTTGTTCGCTCTAGGGATGAATCTCGGAAACGTTCGTGATTCATGCATAACTTGGTCCGTGCCTTCTATAAACATGGGGACAATGTCTGGACATTCGTCAGGTTCGAGAATGAGACGAGAAACGCCCCATTTGAAGTATCTCATTGTCTTGTCTGTGCGCTGATGGGTCATGCCTTCGGGAAAGATGTGAACCCAAGAATAGGAGTTGGATGCGTAGGCGGAAGGGGCTAGAAAGTATCGGTCGGAAGAGAAACAGGAATAGGCAGGCGAGATTGGGGTCTCAGAGAATGGATCGACGCAAGAAATAAGGTATGAACTCGACGGTGATGAAGCTTGTCTATGATGAGGGTTGCGTTCGAATGCATGATCTGGAATCTTTGAGAGCAATCGAATGGCTTCTGTCATGGTCGGTTGAAACAGACCGCCATTGGGGTTGTGCGCAAGTCGAACGACTGGAAGTGTTTGTCCTAGGGTAAAGAATATCGAACTGAAAGCGTTATTGAAACATATATCATGCGCACCAAGAGACCAGCGATGATTACTTCCGAGTTGCAAAGTAAAGGCAGCTGGAATTACGCCCCAGATCAAGGGTTCGTCCATGACACTGATATGATTAGAGATGGTAAGAAGACCCCGACTCCTCCTTTCCTCCATCCTAGACTGTAGCAACTGTAGGAAGCCATCGAGTCCATGGACATCTGTGGAATTGAACCCATGGAGAAAGGCCTGGGATAGTAATCCGACAGATGTGATCACACCTGCAGATACAGAACGCCAGAACCAACTGGGCCGTTCGAGAGTAGGCGTCTCCGGAGCGCCAGATTGAGGGCCGGAGATTGACATCACTACTATCTATGGGCCATGGGTTCGCCTTTGAGGGTGTGGGCAATCTTGGGCGAAGGCCACAGTCGTTTTGACGATGGTTCGAATGCAGAGTTTCATAAAATGTCTTTGACCCCAAAGTTTTGCAATTGCCGCGGAGGTTTTGGTGGAGAACTCACAGACCATCCGCCATTTGTTGGAGATGCCTTCAATTCAGTTGCGCGGAACTTTTTGAACTTCAGCTCTTTGCTCTGAATGAACCAAGGCTTGATTCGACCGAGTAACATCGCAACATGTTTAAACCTACTGCCGCGTTATCAGGCGGTCTGTTATGGTATGTTTGATTGGTATCCTCTACAGAACAACTAGCTTATATCTATTGCGCAGGAAAATTCCATGGCGTCTCTCGGCACCTCAAAAAGCCAGGCAACGGAAGAGATTACGAGCGGTTGATCAAGTAGTGGACGCCTTATCTACTGCCTTAAAGAACAAAGGGCATTCGGCAAAAGCAATTGAACGATGGTACCAGGAGATGCCAAGGGAGGAAGAAATGCTGCCGAAAGACAAGTACACTATCTTTGATCGCAAGGAGAAGAAGTATCGCAAGGGCATTCACAGTACGGCCGCCGTTACGAAACTTGATCATGCTGATGCTAACGAACTATCAGAGCTTCCAAAGTGGACAAGAGTGAGCCAGAGAGTGAACCCACCAGGGTTCTAAATCTTTACTGGGTCGGTGTTGAGGCGTTTGGGTTTACACCGTATACTTTGCTTTGCGTCGCATACCCAGGCGTCAACATGTATAGTGTAAGAGGCTTCTCTGATAGGATGTTTGTATACAATCAACAATCCGATTCTCACACTCAGCTATACCAACTCTGCTTTTGTGTTGTAGACTGGTCCATGTTACTGATTTAGGTCTACGATACTACCGACAGCGATCATTGAAATACGGGCCAGACAAATGATTCATTGTCCCGTCACATCGAACATTGACAATGAAATTAACCTCCTGGATCTTGATAAAAGGAAATCATGGATCAAGTGAATGAATTTCTAAGTCATGAGTTACAGACAGATTTGCTGCTGAGGAGCGATGAAATTGATAAAGTCATCGCATGTCAGATACGACCGTTGTGACAAGACAAATCTATGCCGTTAAAAGTCTTATATCGGCATCATTTGTTTTACACACCTTAACGCACGTTACATCCTAAAATATGCCCAACAATAGTTTCCCGACGGCTCATCAAAGGGAGCTTCTTTAGGTCGTGACAAATTCCACTCTTACTTCTATTTGGTTCTACTTTCCGAGATAGAAGCTACCTGAGTTTCTAGACTCCTCGAAGAAGACGCCATAAGACTAATGCTGGGCATGCGAACTCATTTGCCATCAAATACGGTAAAATCTCGCGAAGGATTAAACCTATGATAGATGATTGCGAGCGATGGCAAGCATGTGGCGGCTTCACAGACCGGCGTGGTCATTTGTACAACCGATCGCCGCTGGATCGCTTATTTTGTGATGGATGCGATACATTCTAAGCGATGTTGCACGAATACGGACCTATACGAATCTAATGAGGTTGTAAAGGGATGGCAGTGCTCACCTTGACCATATCACACTCATTACCTCACAAGTGAAGTTCGACCCAGTGCTCGGCTGCTGGCTACTACTGAAGACTTACAGAATTTGCCAATTCGCACGCCTTCATTTTGTGACTGACTAACTCGTCAACGTTGGGATAAAAGACCTCATCATGACAGCAATGCGGCAGCAGACAGCCATTGAGTAGTGGTGCAAGATCATGACATCTTACACACCCTCACACTCTCTCAGTCCACAACTAGAGCATTGGTCTGTGATTCCAGCCCATCTCTCACCCCAGAGTTTGAGCGAAATTTACTTCAGGCGGCATCATACCCCATCCATCTGCATTCACTTGCTCGGAAACTATGACACCGATGTCTTCTATTGTGTCTTGTCATGGCCCTGTCAAGAATCAGACATTCTTTGTGTGAAAGTTGTAATGGTGAGCAGTGGGATCGTGGCTGGGATATTGGCCCCCCTTTGCAATTGTCAGACTGAACGAAACTGGTACGGGGTCATAGGGTCTAGAGGCTATTGCAAGCTTTACGAAGGGTATTGTATGACACAGCAATAGACTAAATTATTAGACTCATTATCAAGGCAATACAGTATTTCATGGAGACGTTCCGGTAAAAACTTGGCAGTAGGCAATTATAATACATAGTTATATGTTATAGTATCGAGACAGAATAATCGATACGTATTGGAATAATGATATCGTGAGGAACATATTATGATCTGAATGCTGAGGGCCTGGTATGTATAACAGTAATCAGGACAATGACAGAGCTCTGTTAGGAGGCGAAAATCCCACCCAGTAAGATATAGATACCCAAAAATCACTTTTAGCATGATCAAACCGCATGTAGTCAATTATAACCACCCTCGTTGTCCATAATATTTTATTCAAGCGGTCAATTTCCTGCCTAGACCGAGTCCCAAAATCTTCGTCTTGCCCTTCGCACTCACTGGCACCAGCTCTTTCTCCTTAAGAAAGATCCCCTTACCCTTCTCAGCATCTTTCAATAGCCGAGTGAGGTTTCCGTAGCCCATCTTTCTCGCAAGATTTCTCGCCGTCAAGCCCCCGGCACGTTCAAGCAAGGGATCTGCACCATATTGTAGGAGAAGTCTGGCAGCGGGGAGGTCGCCTTCAAAAGCTGCAACGTGAAGAGGAGTGCAACCATCCGTTTCTCGGTTAAGCGGCGAAGCACCGTTATCAAGTAAATGCCTTATAAGTTCCATATGGATAGGGTTACCATCAGAGATAGCCGAGGAATTGGAAGGCGATGATGGCGACAAAGGGGCTGGAGAGGTAGACAGGTGACGGCGGAGGGGTTTGGGAGCTTGGTCCATGGCACCCATACCGGCGGCGAAAGAGAGAGCAGTACGACCATGAACATCACGGCCATCGATATTAGCTCCCTTCTCTAGCAGTAAGGTCACGCTGGAAATTTGCCCTGCAAGAACTGCGGTATGAAGAGGCGTACGGCCATCAGCCGTCGGAGCTTCAATATCTGCTTTAAAGGCGGGAAGGAGAAGCAACGAAAGAATGCGGTTATCACCATTCGTGGCAGAAAGATGGAGTACAGTTGGCTGCTGCAATGGAGGGATGAGCGGTCCTGATTCGTTTTCGGATGTAAATGCTGAAACTGAGCTGGGTGTTGCATGTGGACTTGTAGTCGAGGGGAACAGAGCGGTGTCAACTTTAGCACCATGGTGTAGCAGTGTACCGACGACTTCTTCTTGTCGAAATAGGACAGCAAGATGCAATGGCGTACAGCCAGCTGCTGTTTTTGCTTCACAGTTGGCACCTGCAGAGATGAGCGCCGCAACCATATCGGATTCTCCTCTGCTTGCTGCTATATGCAATGGAGTGTTACCAAGTCCGTCTTGACTATCAACCTCCGCGCCTGCGTCCAATAACGGTTGGATTATTCTAAGGAGCCCACGAAGGGCAATAATATGCAGAGCCGTTCTCTTGTCGGTCTTTGTCTTGGTATATACCTTAGCGTTTGCTTCTAGAATGATTTTGACTGTGCCGAGATGATTACGACTCGCCGCTGCCATTAGCGGTGTGAACCCTTCACTACTAATCAAGTCAAGGTTCTTGGCCTTGATGACGCGAGCCTTATTCTTCTTCTGACCATAAGTTACAGAAAAGCCGCGAATAATCTGTCTGACGATATGTTCTTCCCCGGTCTTAGCGGCCCAATAAAGGACCAAATCCGAGTCAAACGTTTTGGAGTTCGGGTCGAAATTATTGTGAATGAGAGTGCTTAACGTTAATGGGTCTTCACTTGCTGGTATGATGGGGATCGTGCTATTGCTACTGCGAGAGAAGGCCA
The DNA here is from genome assembly GCA_001006345.1 of Phaeomoniella chlamydospora. Taxonomy (NCBI): domain Eukaryota; kingdom Fungi; phylum Ascomycota; class Eurotiomycetes; order Phaeomoniellales; family Phaeomoniellaceae; genus Phaeomoniella; species Phaeomoniella chlamydospora. The sequence continues at coordinate 20,865 of LCWF01000121.1, read as the reverse complement.
GATTTAAAGAAGCTGGTTTCGAGATAATGTTGTCACCGTACCTTTCAGGCAAACATACTTGCTGACTCGGATCGGCAAATGGCCGTGAAGGCAACACAATAGTAGAGTCTCGGGATAACGAATGCAGAGAATCTGTGGCATCATCGCTGTTTCCATGGAGGGATTGCCTAGGTATTGGTTCGTGCTCTTCCGGGACCATGTCAGCAAACATCTTGGCATCCTTTTGGTCTCCCTTTCCCGCTTTTATGCGTGACATGAGCTGAGCGCTAGGATAGAACATTTTAGGTTCTGTTGCCTTCACTTTCCATCGTCCTTGTAATGCTTTCATGCAGTATGTCTCCGCAGTTGAAAGGTCATCAAGGTCCATGTAGATCAGGGCCAGTAAGTGACAAGAATCGTATCTTCGTAATGCCTCCTTGTAGCCAGGTATAGTGCCTGGATTGAATGGATTTAAGTTATTGGCAACTGCATAATTTTTCGCACGTTGGTGTATCTCTCCTTCATTCAAATACTTTCGGATATGGTCGAAGACAAAGTCGTCCTCCTCATCAATACCACCGTGATCGAAGTTTATTGTCGAGTAAGGGTAGTCACTGCTTACACTATCTCGAAGATATGAGTTTGGAGGTAGAGTGCTTGTACGTGAATTGCGTAATAGAGTTGGTGCATTGGAAGCCCATGTCTCAATCCTCCTTGCCTTGTCAAGCTCCAGTGGCTCACCATATTCGCTGCCGGTACTATTGGTAACGTCACTGGAACTGCTTTTAAGAGACCGCTCCTCAGCGATGGTAAGAGCGCTGCTTATGACTCTCTTTGCTTGATTTTCCAGGATGGACACGCTCGGAGCAAGATCCTTGGATCCTGATGCGGCCATTCTCTGCTTCCGTGTCAAGGAGTTGATTGAGTCTTGCAATTCGGAAATTCTGGGAAGTAATTCGTCAAGCACCAACCCGGATGTCAGAGAAGTCGTATAGACCTCCATCATCAACAGAGAAGTATGTAGTGAGGCCTGGTGTGTTTGCAGCTGATTTTTTAAATTGTTGATATCGTCAGACTTTAATTCAAGTCTGAATTGGCTATACCATTTTTGTAGGAGAGACGAATCGTCTTGTGGACGGGATGCTGCTATGTTCTTCTGTAATCTCCACAACGTCTTATGACAATCAGCAACCGAGCCGTTGACCGACTCCCAGAGTGCTTGGTCTCGCCGACTTGTACCAGACGCGTGTATATTGCGGACTATGGGGGTGGCTAATGTCTTTTTCAACGATGATAGACTCTGACCAACACCAGTAGCTTCGGAACTTAGATCACTGATATTTTGGTCGATATCCTTTGCTGCTCGTGCAAACTTGTAGAGAGTAGTTCCTACGTCAAAAGCAACTTTTGCTGATGCTCCAACGAATCCGGTGATGGATAAGGGGTCCATGGTTGGAGGTAGCCGAGTCGTGTGGATATAGAAGAATATCAAAGCAGTAAGGAGAGAGCTCTTTAGCCTGTTTGTCGCCTTGACTTGGGATCACCTCGGGCAAAGATCATCACAAGTCCTAGTAGCGACTCATATCAAGACGCAGAAGTGGACAACCGTCTGTCGATATGCGAATAGTTCCGGGTTATAACGACCAGCTAGTTTCTCGTTGTAGAGCACGTAACTTTCACCACAGCCAATTGAAGAGAGTAGAAGTCGTACTCCACATAGGACGCCTTTTTGGCTAGATAGACACGAAGGTCAATGATAGACTTTTGGTTGAAGCACATTTTAATAGATGTGATGTGATGGACTAGTCGGAGTCATAATTTTTAGTATTTCTACGTGTTCCGTAATTTGTAGGGCAAGGACTGAACAGCCTTGCGAGGCGTACAGGTTGGAAATATAGAGTTCTGATTGTATGTCAGTACAGAGGCCACTTTCAAATGGGTCGCTGCCTGGCCAGCGATTCCGGGATTGACAGAAGCTCAACCTCAGGACTTTCGGCAGCGCATAGCAAAGGAACTAGGTGTGACTGGCATACTTGTGGAAATGACAGCGAAAGGCTAACGTTAATTTCCTTCGCAAATTTGATCAATGGTCTCCTCTTGCTGTAGAATGTTTGGTAGAAAAATGGAGTCGATGAAGAGCACGGTCTGGGGGGATACCTTCCGCACGCCACATGTCTGTCCCCCAATGAAGAGGACGTCTGGTTTCAGATGCATGGTCAGGCTACATGGCACGAACTAAGCAGAGCTTCATTAAAGCTTCATTTGGTGAATGCGAGGAGGCGATTCCGTTGTCGGGAATGACAAGGATTGATGCGAACTTTGCTATGCTATCCATACCGAGTTCATGTAGTCTCGTACCACTGCTATCCGTAAGACACAAAATGATCAAACAACATTCAATCCTGAGGCTGCAGATCATCGTTCGCCAGTAGGAGTCGATCATGTCAACACGTGGAACTGTTGTAGTCGATCATTTGTCTTTCCGCTCAACGCCTAATTTAACTCAATCGGCTGTGGTGGTTCCGGTTTTGATTCATTCAACCCTTGGCGACATCTCCGATAGCAACATGCCATCCGGTATGGACTCTCTCCGAGCCCATGTGGTGAGTTATACGTTGCCTCGTTCATCACGAGAGGGTTTATGTACTATTATGGCAGAGCAGCACAAGCGGACCATGCTACCAGGGGCCACAATACATCAGTTATGTTTATCTCTCACATCAACCGTATGTCTCATAACGATGGTGGCTGAGAACCCGGTAGATCACACTGGGTCTCAACGCACAGTTCTCCATGTCCCAGATCCACAGTTCTAGGAAAGAGATCATCGGTGTCATCGAATAAAGTTGGCTTTGACACCAGGTACAAGTATATCTTCAGTAGTATGTTCTACACTATATCCGGCCTTGTTTCCAATCATTATGAGCCACAAAATTCGGACAGCCCTTCTGCTCAGCGAGGCGAAAGGACTTGAGCTTTCAGGTCTCTTGAACTAGACACATCTCTCACAATGCATCCATCTGGGTAAGTCAATGAAAAGTTACGCGTTGCTGGAATAACCGTTTGGCAAGAATGATGACATCCGCCGCCTTTTCTCCCAGTATTTCCGTGCTTCATCCACCCAGAAAACGCTACTAGCCAAGCAGAGCAGCTTGATCAGGTCTCCGAGGCCCAAAGCTTCGGTTTGAAACACGCTCTGCAAGAAGGGGAGATAGATGACACATGCTTGACCCAGGAGTGATCCGGCTACTGCGTAATTGAACATTTTGTTGCCGAAAAGCTTTAGTTCTCCTAATAGGACTGATTTGGCTTCTGATCGGCAAGTCAGAGCATTGAACATGTCAAACAAGACAAATGTTGTAAAGGTCATGGTGGTATCACGACGGGTAACGATCTTGGCATGATGAGTAGGTACGGTAGAACTCGCCGACGTAATGTCATTGGCGTCCTCGGTCATCTCTTGTATGTACACTGCAATTGTTCCCATCATGATGATGGCTGCAGATGTCAACACCCGACGGATAAGACGACGAGTCAGAACGCGAGCATTCTTTGCCCGCGGAGGTTGTGACATGATCCTAGGGTCAACTGGTTCTACACCGAGCGATTGTGCAGGCGGGCCATCCATCAAAATATCTGTGGTGAGATGTCAGCAATTGGATAATTCCTTTGGTTGCAGAAGCACTCACTTATCCATAGGATTTGCATCGCGTTGAGCGGATTTTTGAAACCAAACAAGGTGCTCAAGAGAACCAGCGATAAGGCGGCGACACTCGTACTTAGCTGGAAGGTGATGAAATTTTGAATGTTGTAGAATATTCCTTTACCCTGTTCAATGGCGCGAAGTATGGTTGAAAAATCATCATCTGTAAGAATCATGTCCGCTGCTTCTTTGGCGACATCTGTTCCAAGAAGACCCATGGAAATACCAATATCAGCCTTTTTCAACGCCGGTGCATCGTTAACCCCATCTCCTGTCATGGCGACAACGTCACCTCTGGCCTGAAGAGCTCGCACGATCTTCATTTTGTGTTCCGGACTCGTACGGGCAAAAATTGAAGTCCGAACAATGGCATCTGATAATTCTGCTTCAGTCATATGGTCCAAGTCTTCACCACGTAATACTTGATTCCCTCCTGCAGCAGACGCGTTGATTGGCATACCTAGCTTCCTCGCAATAGCAACCGCGGTTGTCTCAGCGTCTCCAGTTATCATGATGACTTTGACACCGCCGGACATGAGTCGCCGTATAGAGCGATGGACGTCCTTTCTGGGGGGGTCGTTCATGCCAACCATACCTGAAAAGCAAAGGCCAGTATAAGTGGACTCATCGTCGTTGATTTTCTGTGAAGGCGATCGTTCTAGGTGAGGACGTGGCGTATTGCTTCGGCTCGAATACCCGTTCCTTTTCGCTGTTGCACCACTTGCAAACCCAATCACCCGCAAGCCTTCTTCGGCCATGGATTTAGCAGCATTGAATGCTTCCTTTCTTCTCGCATCGTCTAGGATGACTTCACGACCATCCTTTGTCAAATAAGTATCGCAACGTTTCAGAACTTGTTCCATTGCACCCTTGATGTAGGCAACCTCTACTTGACCACCGTAATGATAGCCCGTGGATTCCTGGATAGTGCCGCCAATAATAACGCCCATCCATTTGCGTTCCGAACTGAACGGTGTTTCCATGACACGAGGACCGATTCGTTCACGTACATCGTCTTCCCCAAACGCATCAAGAAGATCTAGTACAGCTACATCGGTCGGTTGTCCGACCCATCGACTTTTGACAGATGAGGAAGACGAGTCTTGAGTCGATGACAATATGGCAGCAGATGCTGCAGTTGCAGGTGAATTGGCATTGGCGCTCGAAAGTCTCGCGTTATTAGCAATATTGCCAACACGGAAGATCGTTCTCGTTGCGGGTCCAGGATGATTGAGGACATCCTTTTCGAGATCGAAAGGCATGCCTGCATCGAAATGCCACATCTTTGTTACTGTCATATGATTCAAAGTTAACGTTCCAGTTTTATCGCTGCAGACAACGTTGACCGAGCCCAACGTTTCCACACTGGGAAGTCGGCGAACAATAGCACCCCGTTTTGCCATTCGGAGAACACCAAGAGCCAAGGTGACTGTAACAATGATGGGAAGTCCTTCAGGAATGGCCGCCACGGCAAGTGATACACCGATGGTGAACATATCGAGAAGATTTCTCCCCTGTATAAGTCCGATAACTGCAATCAATCCGATGACAATGAAGGACATGTAGCTCAATTCTTTTCCAAGGCGATCCATGGAGAGTTGCAGAGGAGTTCGGGGGCTCTCGATCTCTTGGAGAGATGCCGATATGCTACCAAACTCTGTCCGGGCTCCAGTGGCAATGACTATGCCCTCACCATATCCTGATCGAACGAGAGTCCCCATGAAAGCGATATTGTGTTGCTCATTAAGGCGGACATCAGCACCCACAGTCCCAGCTGCTGGCGAGGCGAACATTGGGGATCTAGGAGGACTGATATTCCCACCTGAACCGACTTGAGATCTCTCTATGGCGTCAATGTATTTAACTACCGGTTCATTCTCTCCTGTAAGGTTTGACTCATCCAGAGTGAGGTCTGCTGCTTGCGTGATTCGAATGTCTGCAGGGATTCGGTCGCCAGTAGAGAAGAGAACTAAATCTCCTACCACCAACTGGGTAGCCGGGACTGTCATTGATCCCTTCTCTGGCATCGGAGATCCTCCATCTGCTAGGGGTTCCAGTTCTACATCTGAGCCATTGCGGCTGAGGGTACTTGTGCTTCTTCCCATTCGTCTCAAGTGCGCAAAATGAGGTACCAGTTTACTCAAAGCCTCCAACGATTTTTCGGACCTGTATTCCTGGACGAATCCAACTGTGACAACAATAGTCACTGCTAAAGTAATACTCACAGCATCATCGAGATTTCCCATGAAGAAGGAGATGGCGGCAGATGCCAGTAACAACAAAATGAGGGTCTCTTTGAACTGTTTCATAAACCTTAACCACAACGGCTCGGGGTCCTCGTGCGGCAACTCGTTTGGACCATCTCGAATCAATCTGGACTGCGCTTCGCTCAGCGACAATCCATGCGTTAAGGAGGTCGAAAGGCGATCGGCGACATCTTGCGGTCGTATTAGGGAGTAGCTAGATGATAATGACTGGTAACATTTAGTCAGATAATCTTTGCAAGCCTCGGACCCCATCTCTGTTGACTTACCGAAGATTGTTGACGTTTGTGTCCATTCTGGGAGGGAGTTGGAGGTCTTAGCTGAGCGGTCGATGGGTTGTACACCGGTAACGAAGGGGTTGAAGCTCTTGACATCCTCTCATGGCTTGTCGACCGTTCGCTGCGCAATCATTCACCAAGAGCAGCGCATGCTGCGGTCCCCTGTAGAAAAGTCTGAGAAGTGACTGAGAGGGAATTGCCTGATGCGGATATATGCGCTTGACAAGGGGATTTGGGAATGAGGCTTGAGGGCGAAAAGTAAAAATGACGTCGCCCACAAGGATACCACAGCGAGCGATGTTCCCTCTCCTAAATAATGAGCTCAGATTTCCATTCAAAAAGTATGGGAATTAATTGTTGTATATACAAACATGGAAATTGACCTTGTAGACGAACGATTAGAAGAAGCGCTGGTGGAGAAGCTATGAGCGACGTGGTCTGGAAGGCTAAGCTACTTCGTGATTGGTACGTCTTTGTTAAGCTATGGAAAGCTTGAAACACCATTCGGAACGCGACTTTGGATCAATACAGGGGAGGGGAGCACGTTGAAATTCCCCAATGTCTTCAAAGAAATGTATTGTAATTTTACAAGGATTATATCTTGTGAATGCAATCTCAACAGGGACAGGTCTAATTATACTTATTATGTGTTTCTTGCCTTGGAACTATCGTTGTTCTTTATGAAGAAGACGAACTGATAGTCTCAAGCCTCCGGGGCCATAGAGGTGTCTGTGGATGATTAGTGGGAATTGAGGGTAGCACAGTAATAAGCCACTGCGAGAGACCGTTTAGACTGTACATTAGGCAGGTTCTATGGGAACTTACCTACGTAGGTACAATAATACAGAGGATGCACTTGAAGATGATGAGGTTTCCTACATACCTACTAGGTACCTACTGAGGTATAGATATGTACAGTACCTACGGTACATGCAATATGCCGATCTCCAAAAAAGAATTGATTGTGTTAGGGTGCGATGAATGCGGTAAACACGCTAACACCAGAACCAGAACCAGCCACTCGAGATAACTCTTTTCCCTGCCCACCTCATGCAATCAACCTCCATCATCACATCCACCACGACCACACAAATAACTTCACCGATTTATCATCAGATACCATCGCTATAATATACACCACCCTCCTAACCATCCTATTTATACATCGTCGCGGTACCCGAACCGCTGACTGGTGATGATCAACTAAGAGCGGTGTCAACAAACAGCGCGTCACGATCGCATACGCGCAAATCGCATCAACAATTGCCGTCCCGACTCTCATCTCTTAACTCCTTGGGAATTCTTGACGAAACTTGCGTTTGAGGATCGCATCTTTCTGCTTGATAATATTTCGCAATGTTTTATCACGAGAAGCTGTTGGGCTCGGCTGGAGCTCTGGGCCGAGTATGGATTGCAGCGAACCTGGAGCGAAAGCTGTCGAAAACCCACATATTGCAATCCGATATTGAGAAAGATGTGCAAACCATTGTCGATCCTGGGCAGACACCAATGGCATTACGTTTGAGCAGTCAGCTCTTGCTGGGTGTGGTCCGAATCTATGGGCGAAAAGCTCGCTACCTCATGGATGATTGCAACGATGCATTGGGAAAAATCAAAATGGTATCAGTACCGGCGCGAATGCTCCATTCTATCTTGCTAACTTTGTGATAGGCTTATCGGATAACTAAAAACTCGAACGATTTGGCCGAAGGTGCTAATCAAGCAAAGACAACAATTGATTATGAAACCACCGAACCTATCGACTTCTTGGATAACATTGATCTCGACAAGATCCTCGCACAACCATTGAATCTAGGCAACGATGAAGGATTGAAAGACTTTGGTATGGATTGGTCAAGCTCGTTGCTGCCTGACACCCAAACATCCAGTTCTGTGGAGAGACCTCGCCTAGAAGATGATCTTGGACTTGATCTTGATCTTGGCGATGATATCGAAATGAACGACACATCTATCAGTATTGAAGCCGGTAGAAATGCTCCTGCTCCTAGAACCGTTGGTGAAGATCTTTTCAGTGAGGACAACAAGCTTTTGGATAATGATGACTTGGGCCTCGATTTCGGTAATGATGATATTCCAATGGACGATGAACCTACTCTCGATGCTCCGGCTGGAGCTGATCAACTTGACCAAGCTCTGGCCGCCGACAATGATCTTGGCATCCTTGGTGTTGGTGACGAAACCACTCTGCCTTTGGGAAAGACGCCCACTGCACCAGGTGAAGCTGAAAGGATTCGAGATCCCGCATCTCCCTTGTCCGAAGCTCCTGCAGGCCTTGAGCGAGATCTTGACCGGACCTTTGACGAACCCGAGGAGGAAGTTGAAGTTGCAGCTCGTCAACCTCAGAAGAGTCGAAAGCGCAAAATGATGGTTCTAGATGACGAGACTGTTCTTCACAATTCGCAGATCAAAGAACAACAGAACGACCGCTCGAAGATTCTCAAACCTGTTAGCTTTCTACCGCGTGACCCGTTATTACTCACATTGATGAATATGCAAAAGAACGGTGATTTCGTTTCCAACATCATGGGTGATGGTCGATCACGTGGATGGGCGCCAGAACTTCGAGGCATTCTATCAATTGATGTTGTCCGAAATTCGAGTGAGCTTAAGAGAAAACGAGATAGTGGCATTTCTGATATGGACTTCGAAGATCCCGCGCAGAAATCCCCAAGGTTGGAATTGGACGAGAACGAAGACTACGAAGGAATGGATGAAGGCATTGGCATGGGTGGAGACTCGACCCTGAACCAAACACAAATCGAACTTCTTCAAGATGATCATGCGAATCTGCTTAGCGACGGGATTGCACCTCCTGGTGTGGATGAAGAAACTGGGATAGACGGTGGCTACGATGGGTTTGAAGATACTACTGCTCCTCTAGTCCATCCAGCTGACAGTGGACCTGTTTCTGAAGGCACAAAGCATGCAGTTCATTTACTTCGAGATCGCTTCGGCACACATGGAGCAGATGGCAGCCCAGCATCACAAAAGAAGGCTAATGTCCTCTTCCAAGATCTCTTCCCCGAACAGAAGACGAGCAAAGAAGACGCCACGAAGATGTTCTTTGAAGTTTTAGTCTTGGCTACTAAGGATGCTATCAAGGTTGAACAAAGTGATAAATCGATTGGTGGACCTCTTAGAATCCGAGGTAAGCGTGGTCTTTGGGGCAGCTGGGCTGAGACCGGAGCGGGCGGTGAGATTGAGAATGAGGATGGTGCAGAACCTGTACCGTCCGTAGCTTAACTTTGGATTGGAGTCTCTTGAATGGGTATCTTGGGTTCCAGATCGGCGTTGTATGAGGGAAGATACCACTGGAAGTGAAATTGGAGCATTGCTTATTTGGTTGTACGAATATTACATTTCACAGGATGAACAACTTAGGTAATCTTACAAAGGTTATCAAGACTTTTCAACAGAAGTATTATGTTGTTTTGAGGATTGTCAAATAATAGTACTGGTGGTTCTATTATGTATGAATGGAGCATTGAACCCTGAAGATCCGGGGTTTTATTCATCTCCAACCTTATAACAGAGCAACGACACAAAGATTATCTGCAATTTGAGATGCTCTGCAAGCCTTGGGCGATCACACACCATCGTTCAAGCATGAGCACACTATGTGGAGGAAACATCGGCATTGGTAATACATATAAGAACTTATAGGGTCTATCGAGAAGCAGACAATGCAGTAGTAGGTAAGGTAGTAATGTCACAGGGCTTTTGCGCCAATAGTTTCAGATGTGTCAGAAGTTCCAGACACGAGTCGCACAAAGGACACGAACAATTCACCACGATTTTTCAACATCCACCCAACGCTCTGACAATGAAACCTTAGAATCATCTTTCTGTGGGTATGAGTTAGCCGTACGTCTTCGTGGATCGTGTTCGATTGTTGAATTTGTCTTCGTAGCGATCCCTAGCATAAAGACATTATGTCCTGACATCCAGCCATTCGACACCATATATTTTCTTCATGCTACCGCTTTTTTGTTTCGTGTATCACAATCTGCAGGATGCCTCTTGGTTTCGAATGATCCATTCTCGCTCCTCATTCCTTATTGCCTAGTAGTCAATAAGACGCGTCAATTATCGCCCAGTTCAACAAATCTTCTTACATCTTGTGCATCTTCCCTCGTTGTGGACTCGGCTGCTTGGCCAAGCGATTTATGCGTTTGGCCTTTCAATCCTTACGACCAACTTTCTTACCCCAGCTCTAGTTACGGAGCTCTTGCACTGCCGCATTCGTTTTGCTCTTTTTGATCATTACCTTCGGCTCATATTCTGATTTCTTTCTGTTGTCTTCTCTTTGTGCTGGAACACTTTGTCTACGAGATATCTGACTATACTCTCCGACCTTCGCAGGACGAGGTACACTCCTTTGAGAAAACTACGATCAAACATTGCGAAACGAGATATTGAACTTCACTAGCTAATCGAAATGTCATTCCTTTCCCGCCTCAATGTTCCCTTTCTCACCATCGAAACTCGTCGCAGGCTGTCCGAGAACGACCGCCGCTGGCATGTCAAGCTTGCTTTTCGGTTAGCGGCAACCGTCTTGAGTCTCATCGCATTCTCTCTGTTTGCTGCTGCTATTCCTACTTGGAACGCAAACTTCTTCCATGTGGCTGGCCCTAGCAAAGGAGATTGGCAAGATGGAATGCCAATTGCTGCTGTAAGTCATTACTACGTCCAACATTCCAAACATGTATCTGTCAGGCAACAAGATGCCTCCTGGCTTGTTCTGGGTATTATCTGACTGACTGACGATGTTAGCTTGCCGTTTCTTTTCTGTTCAACGTCTACTCCCTTCTCGTCACCTTCTTCATTCCTCTACCTCGCCCACATCCAATTATCAACCTCACCGTTTCGTTCCTGGTCTGGGGCCTCCTGATCCCATCCATAACTTTTGCCGCCTGGGGTGGTCTTTTTGAAGTATGGCGTCCCGCAATCAAATCTTCAGACGGTGAAGTTTTTTGCAATATTTTGAATACCTTCGCTAAGGAGTGCAACCCTGTCCTTTACTCGGTCGGGGGATTGGAATTAGGAGGTGTGGTTCTGAGTTGCTTGGTTTGGGTAGCAGAGGTCGGATTATTTGTTTTGGCGATAATGGAGGTCATGGCTTGGAAGCAGGGGAAGAGTTTAGGTGGCACCAACAGCGGACGCATTGGCAAAGGTCAAGGTCGATTTGTTGAGTTGGGAGACAGACATGCATCCGCTCGTGGAGGCCTCCAAAGAATTGACTCGGATGATGTGGCCATGTTGAAAGAATCTGGTATAATGCAGGTTGAGGTTCCAAGGAAAACTTTCGGGAGGGGACCAAGTCGTTAAGACTTTCGATGAGAGTGAACCAAAGCGTGAATCAATATGGGAAATTGCGCATAAACCGACATGTGGTTGGATCAATTACTGCACATGGGTGCATCAGCACCCCGACATCATCAGCTGGCCGTGCATAACGAGACCTACATGGCCTCATATCTTCTCAACCCTAGACAGGGCATGCTGGCCATGGAAAGATTATGCATGTGACACGAGTAATGATATAATGTTGTCGGATGGGCCAGAACCAGAGACATTGCATTCAACGGTGTTGGGGTCAACTCACTCGGCAAACGGTGAAGGTCTGATGGGTTTCGCATTGGGTGTGATTACGAAGTCTACGCAGTTGGTAGTTCAATACCAGGAATGAGTATATTCCAACCAAATGACAAGTACGGTAGATATCCTTCCACATTGTGCGTTCGCGCTACGCTATTTGGGTATAATGTTATATCAACGATCGAACTGGCCACAGCAATAACCCACAACGAGATGTGGACATGCATCTCTTGACATAATGAATAATATTATACCAGTCAAATGGCTAAAATCACATGATGCTCCTTTACTGCTTTTCAGAAACCGACACGTTTCTTCTGCGCAGGCGACAAGGCCAGTCATATGGCACAGCGGTGAAATGGTTTTCGAATTTCCAGTCTTTCTTTGGATCAACCTGCTCGATCTCAAAGTCCCGAGTTAGGGTTGCAGCGACCTTTGTAATTTCAAAGTGTGCTAAATTTCGGCCAGGGCATTGGTTGTAGCCCGCTCCCCACTGTATGAAACAGAATAAATTAGTATCGTAGAAGCAAAAATGTGACAATAGGAAGAAGAGTGAAATCTTGTGAGTAGAGACTGACGTGGATGAGGAAACTATCCATCTGCTTAGCTCTGTCTGCATCGAGCCAACGCTCTGGGTTGAAAGATTCGCAATCGGGGCCGAACAGTTCTGGATTCCGGTGGAAGACCCATGGATTCACGCTGAGAATGGTCTGTGATAGTTGATAATCAGTCTCTATGGTGACAAGATAGGGAGCATGGGGAAAGTTCAACAACATACACCCTCAGTGAAGAAACGTCCTGCAATGGTAATCCCTCCGGGTGGAACGACACGCGATAGTCCAGATGGCACAGCAGGGTGATAGCGATAGGTTTCCTTAATCTAAAAGGAAGCAATAAATATCAGTATCCAACTCATAATCTACGGCGAAGACTTCATAGACATACACAAGCTTGCAGGAATGGCAACTTCTGGCCCTCGTTATACGCCACGATATCCGAAAGCTCGCCTCGCGCCTGGGCAGCATCAATTTCTTCACGCAAACGCTGAAGGTGATGAGGATTTCGAAGGAGGAAATAGAACAGGCCTTGAAGCGTTCCACTGGCCGTGTCAGCACCGGCCCCAATGTTGGCTACCGCGGCACCGAATATCTCCGATTCGGCCATTCGGTCAGGATATTGTCGGCGGACGCCTAGCCATCTCTCCATCATGTCATTACGGACTGCCGGGTTCTTGTTCCGCTCATCAAGAGCTGTCAGACAGGTATCAAAGATGTGCGACGACGGTTGCAAACCCAGGCGACTCAGCAAGGGATTTCCAAGAGTCCAGTTGTGGAGCCAGACGTAATGACCCATGATAGCAATATAGAGAGCCAATGCACGAGTGTTGGAAATAGCATTCCGGATATCGGTACCTGTCTCCACGAATCGGAAGGCTTTGGAAAAAGTCACTTCTCCGACGACGTCAAAAGCAAAGTAGTTGAACCACTTGTCGAATTCAATTGGTTTTCCTTGCTTGGTAAGCCTATCAAATTGCTTTTCCATCGTGTCTAGGATGGCGTCAACGTAGGGTTCGGATTTGATAATGTTAGATAGAGCGTAGCCCGAGGCAAGATTTTTACTCTTCTGGATATGCCTCTTGGGGTCCAGTTCAGACATCTGATTGACATAGTGATAATCTGGCAGGCTAAAGATTGAATACCATGAGCCCTAAGCGTTGCCATCAGCTTTGTCCCATTTGTATTCTACCTCGGACGATTCCATCTCCGAGAATGTTGGAACGACGAACCTTGGCAATATTTGCGTGAAGCAATTGTTTCACTGCATCTGGGTGAGAGACGCTGACCTCCTTTTCCGAGATCCGGAGGAAACATCCTAGCAATGGGTTTTATGTAAGCGACATTTTAATACGGGTAATAATCGCCTGTAGCTCCACGGGTACGACGACATGCAAATATTTCGGATGAAAATGTGATATTAAAACCAAGAATAACAGGAGATATCGGATGAATTACCATGTTCGCGATGAAGTTTGGTCACTTCAAGTTCAATGTGACCTTTATAGAGCTGGTAGACCTGCCACAAGCTGGAGAAAGATGCGACGAAGGGGCCAGGGACATCTCGGATAGAAGTCAAGTACCGGCGCTTCACAGCAATAGATATCACAATGGCCACACCAACGACAACTGCAAGGAGGATATTGTGCGTGGATATGAAGGTGGAAGGAACGAACGCCATGCCCAAATACAATACGTGCTCTGATGGTGTCTTGTTAATTTGTTATCGAAGTTCTTTACTGAGCGTGGAAGCAGCATGCTTTTACAGTCCGCCGTCTAGTATTACTTCAATTGAGAAGACTGAACTTGTCTGATTCCTCGGGGCACCAATAAGATCAGGCTAGTTGGAAATTAGGGATAACAGGGCGAAGTGACACAAGATCAGGTTGATACCTGTCTGGCTTGTCACTGCACTCTGAGTAGTTCTGTCGGAAACCGGTGCTGTACAATTCCGAACACACAGTAACTACATACTATGGTAGTAATTACTACTGTGGAGGATCTTATCGTAAAGAGACCTAGGAGGAATTTAGTGACTGAAGTTAGATTTCCCTCCTTAGCAGGAGAGACTGGACGTACAATACCCGTTGGATTGATGTACGCGGTGGTATTTCCTATTCTTGTTGACTAGGGTTCTTGCGAAGCCCACTTAGAGCACATAATGCCTGTTAAACTGGTGTCAGTGCGCTATCACCCATGCGTGCCAAGAAATGCTGCTTATGGATTCCCTTTCAACTGCCAGGAAACAAGATTGAAACACCCCCTTTGGTGGCCCTAGCAGTGCTACTCTGTATACTATGTAATTACCTCGAGGAGCACAGACTGACACAGTCAATGGTCGATAATTGTATAACTATGTTTCGACCTTGAAACTCCTTTCGACAATAGTATGATTTATACGGAGTGCATCGTCCTTGTTCGTGAAGACATCAAGTACCCGGGAGTCTAGTCAGTTGGACAAACCTGTCAGTACGCTGTGGATTGATGTGATCTTCAAAACGTCCCTGAAATCTGTAGTCGCTTCTATCCGACTCATCGACGTGGGCTGCTCCTATCCACAGCTTCAAAGTGGGACTCGACTCGTGTCAATTCACTCCTTTGACACCTGCCAATGAAAAAGGGACTCGGAAGCGGGAAGGGATTGCAAGGCTAAACGGTAATACATAGTACTATGGTACACAGCGACCCGTTTCGTGCGTCTACGCAGAGTATTGTTATGAGTGGGATAAGGAGTCATTGCCTATATTATTGAAATCGATAACACTTTCGATCGGCTTGGCTACCTTGCTGTCTTCCGTACTGCTTTGACACAGTCACACCAGATTGGATAATAGTTGAAAGTCTGCAATACAGACCAAGCACCCTTGTTTAGGTGCATCAAGTGTGTACTCAGAGTACGTTGCCTCCCACTCTAGTTCCTTGGAAAACGGGTCAGTGGCTGAAGTCCCAAACGAGCTATCCCAGGCTGTTGGTTTCCTAGTGTCAACCGGCCAACAAGATAAATCCAAAAAGAGGAAGTTTGTCGGCTTGAGGGAGTGATCGGCAACGATCCGCTCGAGGAGCCGTGCCTGCCGAGTCCCGGGGATTGAAACTTTGCTACTTGAGAATTACCGTTGAGTGTAACCACGAAATATGGAGGCCAATGTGGCTCGCTTCTGTTTTACAACCCCAGTTTGGTAATAGTGTTGAGAGAATATCTTTTAATCGACTACTTGAAGTATTGGAATGAAATGCTTTGACCTCGTCTACGAGTAGATCAAAGTGATGAACGACTGCGAAACCCACAAGACAGATCACACTATGAAGTACGATCGAGTCGCAAAGTGCCCTGACAATAAAAAGGATGGAGAAACCGGGAAGTAATATTACCGAATTCTGCTACTGTAGGTTATACTACTATGTATGTAGTAGTCCACTCTGAGCCTGTACCACTTTAACCCTAGGAGCCCAACGCCAGTGCCCGGGGAATTCTGGAAACTCACCACCAATCTGTCTACTCAGAGTAAACGAATGTTGGTCGTTGTTCCAGGGCCCACACTAGAGCAGATGCTAATCCTCTGAAGGAATACTCTACTCCTGTATTGTGCAGATCAAGAATTCCTCTGCGATAAGTTCTTTCCATTCTACAATACGAAAGGACATGTTTGACCGGGATGCCTCTCCCAGATTATCAAACACATTTTAACCTTGTCAACTACCCGTCTTTCCAGGTACTTCGAGGTCCAAGTGGTGAATGATCGACTACGCCATTCAGACTTTGGAGTAGATAAAACACGCATACTCTAATGGCGATCAAAATCTGATGGACACACTCTGTGATAAGCGTCACGTCTCTGATGGAAGCAGTAGTAAAAAGGCATCTACTACGCTTTATGCTCGCATTGATTCTATTTGCGTTTCGTTTCCACGCTCGCTCACCGACGAGGTGACTGTCATTGGTCACTACCAGAATGGACACATCGACCATGTCTGCTACTTTTCTGGCACAAGACCGACGTCCTCAAGCTTACATCGGCATCGGCGTTGTCACAGCTTTATCGGGTGTCGTGGTGCTGGTCCGCTCATATGCTCGATGGCGACTGATCAGGCACTTTGGATGGGATGATGGTCTCATCTGTCTTGCGATGGTAGGTCGACGAAACGGCCTTGACAAGATGGGGTGATTGCGGCAACATGGACTAATTATCAACAGGCTTTTAATATTCTTATCATGGCCCTCTCTTTCCAGGTCTTGAAATACGGCGCTGGTCGACACATCTATGTTTTGAAAACAGCAGGAATGGTGCAACTTTACAAATGGCTTGTCGCCGCTCAATTGGTATACATGCTCGCTCTTTACGTTTGTCGTATTTCCGGATTAGCATTCTACGCTCGCCTCAACCCACTTCCAAGATACAGGTTATATCTTTGGATATCATTCGGCTTCGTCACCGCTGTTTATATCACTCAAACACTCATCATTGCTCTACAATGTATCCCCCTCGAAGCTCTATGGGGAGCAGCGGAGGGCAAATGCATGGGATCGAAAGCAGTCTTCATCTCGACAGCAGTAATGACTATAGTTTGTGACAGCCTTGTTTTGGTTCTTCCCCTCAACATTGTTTTTACCGTTAAAGCATCGTTGACTCGGAAGATCAGTCTTGCCGTCGTGTTATGTTTTGGTGTCTTGTGAGTATTATTCCTAACTCTCTACTATGTTCATTGCTAATCGTGATTCGTCCAAAGTGCTATTGTGTAAGTATTCCGAGGTTTATTCGATCTGGCGCTGCATCCTATCCCCTCCAATCCTACCGTCAAGCTATTCAACTCGAAGCTCCAGCTTTCCCACGGTAAGATTTGAAAGTTGATCGTTGACTGTTTCCGCAGGACATCCATTTGCCGCATTTTGTCAATGATTCCTGCCATTACAAAGGAGGATGCCACATGGTACTTTTCGGTCGTCATGGTCTGGTCCGATACCGAAATTAGCACGGCAATTATAGCTCTATCCCTTCCAGCTCTCAAGGGTCTGTTTGGTCTCAAATTTGGTGGCAGATCTCTACCAGGAAGCAACGTAATCGACGGCAGCGGTCATGTGTCCTTGAAGCAATTGCGGTCTAGCGGTGCGCGACCAAATGTTGAACGACGTATCTTTGAGGGCAGCAACACGCGTCCCAACCAGGCCAGTGTCACCATGGGTGATAATACAAGCGAAGAAATACTGTGGACAGGGAAGGAAGATGATGGAATTCATGTCAAGAAAAATGTGCGAGTAGAGATTGATCATTATTCAAAAACGCAGGCGTAAACGACAACTATCATGTCAACATTCAGTGATCGAATTTCAGCACTGTCACACTAGGCCCCCGACAGATAATGTATAAAAGTTGATGTACAAAAATTGCTGGTTGTCTACGAAATTAAAAATGTTGAAAATACGTCTGTTCGAGATGCAGCAACTCAACAGCCTGAAACCGTCGAGTCTCACATCGAGACATGCTCAGAGTGTGCCAAATGTTCTGATACTATTCAGCTACTTTCGATTCGATCGAGATGTCCAATGTATTTGGTAATCCTTTAGATGCTGCTACGGGTGGCGATTTGCATGAGGTCATCGTTTAGAAGAGGTTCCTTTTCGAAGCCATGTGAAATTTGATCCAACATTGCAACCACGATACTCGAGACAGGAATCGTTGGAATGGATCGTAAATATCCGATGGTATTGACTCCGACGTTTCTGAGGGAAAATCCGGAGGAAGTAATCAAACCTGGTTTTACGGCACACACTTCGATCCGACCATTAGTCTCCTTCGCCAATGCAAGAGCACGATTCTCGGTCTCCCCCTATATACTGTTAGAAAGTCGTAACCCTGATTCAAAAACCTACACGCATCAAACAATATTCCGGTTTCCACTTTGGCGTCGTAGTCTGGTCACGTTCAGCGGCCATACCACTCATGTATATAAAGCGAAAAGGCCTTGTTTTGCCAGGCGGTGTTGCAGCGCGGATAGCCTCGAGGGCAGCCAATGGATAATCTTGACAGACGCGGCGGACCTCTTCAAAATCATGAGTAGTTGACTTGGTCGGTGTGATTGCGACCGTCCTTTGGAAAGACGATTAGCATTCGAATTGCGTTCTCAGTATACCTGCATACCAAATGCAACCATCCGCAGAGGAAAAATGACGCCTGACTTCTTCTGAGTAGCTTCCGTAATTTTCTAACGTGAGGCTTTGAAGTTTGGAAGCATCGGCTTCGACGTCCAGGTCACTGGGTGCCTTGATTGGTTTCCGCGCCAGAGCTATCACGGAATTGATATTTGGATTGTTCAAACATTGCCGCACAATTTCCGTTCCCACAAACCCGGACGCTCCGGTGACAATAATCTTCATGTTCCAAGGTGTCACAATGATTTAACTAAATTCACAAGAGTAGCCAATTGATCGGTGACCTCGGATCTGACGACTATGAGAATGCGAGGACTTGGGATGGGAAGGTAATTCATCATGAAGGGGCGGGTTAGAAGAAACAAGAGATTAGAAACTGGTTGTTCTGGAAATCTGGTATGGTATTGTTGTTGGAATGTTCCTGTATGTAACTACGGATTGCTCTATATACCAATAATGCTGTATTTTAGGAAGGAGCATTCCAATAATACCATTAGGGTGGGAGGAACGTTCCATGTCCCTTTCACAGGGTTGCGGGAGTGAGATAATCAAGTCGAAACTCGGCCCCCAACTGATCGTAACGGTACAGGTCAAATGTCATGAAAAATATTCCCGGCAAGTTTGTCTTGAAGTCCCTAATTTTACGGGAAAAGATGCGGAGGACATCTGAAATAAAATTACCAAATCAGAATGTAAACTCGATGTTAACAAATTTGAGTTCCTTGATACATTGATTAACAGCGATCATAGATGTGTGCATAATTAGTATGTGAGATCCATTTATTTCCTTGATGGACACAAGCTTGCCACTCGTCACATGCAGGGATCAGGCGGTGAGGTGTAACTCCCAATTGTTACTGATCCGATACTCCAACTACCTTCCGCGTCGTTGGAAATAGAACATCATAGCGGCCGACACAATAAAGCCTCTCAATACAGTACAGGACAAAATGTTTGCGGAAGATCTTCGCAAACAGGGCAACGAATTCTACAAAAAGCTCCAACTTCCGAAAGGTAGGTCTTATTGAGTTTATTGCAATAACATCATCGGCATTGACTGTACTAGCTATCTCTTTGTATATCCAAGCCTCTGAGCTCGAACCGACAAACCCGTTACCTCTATCAAATCTTTCAGCTGCATACTTTGAGGCTGGAGATTACGATAAATGCATCGACGCCGCAGTGAAATGTCTGACACTGATCTCCGTTGACGATGCGCTATACGAGAAGGTTAAATCTCGTCAATTACAGGCATGTGTCTACGCTCATCAAACAGATGCAGTCTCACATCCTGCCAACTATCCTATTCTCGCTGTATGGACCGATTTATTGGAATCGGAGGCCAGCTTCCAATATTCGGAGTCAAACATGCAAGACTGCCGACAGCGACTGTTTCGGGAAATCCCTATCATAAAACCATCTCTGTATGTCTGACCAGCCTTATAGATCATGATATGACTGACCATCTAGTCGGACCGAGCTGGAATATCACCCTTTTGGCCATGACGAGCCTGAATCCCTGGTCGACAAGACGCTTTTTTCGGTCGTCGAAAATGCGGACATATCCCTGCTTTTTGGCGGCATAGGGGATGCTCGAAATCTATTTGCAACCTTGACTGAGATTGCTTGGACAGAGGCCGAAACTCCATCCAATAGATCATATCATATCACGATTAATGACATCAAACCAGCTGCCATTGCAAGAGATCTAGTAGTGTTTTTCCTTCTAAACGAGCTCCTTCCACTCGGTAAGGACCCAAAGAAAGCACTCGTCGTCATGAACACGCTTCATTTCGTCTATTCAGCTCCAATCATGCCACAGCTTGCCTCCAAACACTTACAGAAAACGATTCACATGGTTATTCAAGCAATTGAGGAATCGTCTCTCCCATCATGGATAAGTCTTCGACCAGGAGTTGGAGAAGAATTACTGCCAATTCTTCGTCGTTGGATTGGCGATACGAGCACATTATTTCCGACCGAAGATATTATAATAGGAACAGTGTAGGGTGCCAACATTCCATCTAAATAAGCTCGAGCCGAAGGAATGATGTCAAAAGCCTGTAAGATTAAATATAAATGCTTTACAAACACAGCTGTCTTGTTCCCTCCTGATAGCCTTGCCAAGGCAGAAAACCCAGAACTATTTGACCTAATCGAAAAGTATCGAAAGACACAGAAAACGAAACTCCTCGGGAAGATCAAGGATCAAGTCACTTACAAATGGCAACTAAATATTACTATGCTTGATACGGAATGGCTTTTATCCGGAGATCACATAAAGTCTATACTCCCCGATCCCAGAGAACTTGAAAGCAAGTGG
>LCWF01000120.1:2325-94569 GCA_001006345.1 Phaeomoniella chlamydospora | reverse complement strand
ATAAATAGTATATATATTTTAATTATATATTTATATGTAATTATTCTAATAGATATTAGTTTATATACTTAATAAACACGTCCGACAAATCGATATCGGTAGAAAACAGTATTAGATATTATTCTATTATAATAATAATATATAACAGATACCTAATAGAAAAAGCTATATAATATTATAGATAATAGATAAATAGATAGATATAGACTATCTAATAGACTTAGACGGCTAAGATGAATTAGATTAATTATATACTATATACTATCAAATAAACTGATTAACTAGAACGTAGCTTAAAGAGTTATAATTAATAAGATAGATAGTATATCGTAGATATACTCTTACTCAGCTGAACTTCCTTTCCGGGCTACACCCAGATCTGCTCAGTACAGGCTCAGACTGTGACAATTATACACAGTCTAAGCTCTTTTGATAGCTACCCTAAATATTTTAAATAAAAACATCAGTCGCTAGTATCTTAAGTAATATTTTTGAGCCATTCTGGAATTGCTCTCTTAAGAAACTTCATGAACTTCCACATGCCTACATTCAACTCCTTATTACCCAGGCAGTCTGTCACAAGCTCTGGAAATGCAATTCCTGCCCCAAACAGTGCTGGTACAGTTCCACCTTTCAACGTTGAGAAGTATCCAGTGACATTGTTATATATAAGACTGAAAGTCTCAATTGGATCACCGCCTCGAGTTAGAGTTGGTACGGCATTCCGGGTAAATCCTATAGCGCTAATAATATGGGTACATCCAGGTAAATGCTTTGCGTATAATTGCTCTTCGCTGGCGACGTCTCCATAACAATCAAATGTTGAAATATACTTCGTTGCTTCGGAGGCGTAAATAGCATCGTCTTCGAGGTAGTTTCGGGCGAAAGATGCGGCGCATCCCTTCAATCCGGTATTGTCATGTAGTATCCAGCCATTTTTGTATTCCGCGTACTTTAAAGATTTTCGTCTGAACCAGCGGACTTGAAGATGGGGATGTGTGGTGGAGGCAAGATTGAACAGGTTGAGAAGTACCAGTATAGCACTATGAGATCCTCCAACGACTGCTACAATAGCATCCTTGGGCAACATGGTGACCAAGTTACTGGGTGTTAAAGCTGTCTCCAGAGGTAATTTTGTCATGGCTAGGTTGTAGACAGGTGCTGGGAGAGTTGAAGGATGGGAACCCGTGCAGAGGACGAGACCACGCCCCCAGTATTGATGACTACCACCATTTTCCAAGTCATTTGATGTATAGACCTTCCAGCGGGCTGACTGCAAGCGATAGGCTCAAATTAGTAATTTTATACTGGAATGGTCTTCATAAATCAAAACAAACGTCGAGAATGTCATGGATACCCAGGGTGGCTCCCATCGAACATAACGACGACTAGAACGACAAGAAGAAACTCACCATGTTATCCCAGTCTGCTGCAGTAATCTTTCCTCTCTTGATATCCACACTAGATGAGTGTGAAAGTCCCTCCGATAGCATAACGCAAAGATCCGCAGCGTATGATAAAGAACATTCTTTGCTCTCATCAAGAGTTTTGATTATAGTGAATGCGTTTGGCTGTTTAGATTTTGCAATCACGTTTCGGAAAGGTCCAAGTGCTTCAGCATACTGTCTGAAGAAAGTAGCTCTTGTGTTACTAAGAGAACGTCAAGATCAGGACAAAGGAGTCTATTAATCAAGGCGGACCTTGGCACTTCTCGCCAATCTTTACCTATACTCCCACCTTCGAAGCTGGGATCAACCCATAAAACCTTCTCATAGGGATGCAAGTACTCCAGAATGGTTCCAACAGCAGCAAGACCTGCAGGTCCTGCGCCAGCAACGACGAATGTGTATGTCATTGCAACTCTATTGAGAGATTGCCTCATGTGGCTTTGGTGTACTTTGTGAATTCTACTAAGTCAGAAGCAAACCCATGTTATGATCACTTAAAGAGCTCTGATAAATCAACTGCACATAATGGAATGCATTTGAAAGCGAGGAGACACCTCCCTCCAAGAAAGTTGTTCCAAAAGCCGGCGTCTATGTATACATTGCAGACTTCGGCGAACTACCTGCATCGGTGGGTCTCATGTTTGATTCTGATAACACACGAGTTGAACAACAAATATAATTCCCCCGGTCATCAAAGACCTAATTACAAGTAGTGTTGTTTACAAAAGGTGGTGAAGGGTTGGGCAATCGGCGTTCTGAACACCCGGCTAATGCCGATTACTGCAGGAAGTGGTCGCCGTTGCCAAAGTGGGTCCCCGTCGGGGAATGAATTGATTGGCAATGCTATAAGATACAATCGGAATGCACGATATTCTATACCTTTACCTTGCCCTGTGTAGTTTCAGCTCCGAGTCAAACTACTCCGGCGGTATTGTTTTATTCACAATGGTGGCAGCAGTACTGTTGAATAGGACCAGCGACGTGTCGCATACCTATGGCCCCAAGCATACCGAACCAACATCAGGACGATACCACTTTCATGATTTGGTCTCGGATATTGTGTGCTACCTAGGTGATTCTTCTGGAATAGACTCAGAGGATATTGATGTGGACTACGTTAAGAATTTGTTGAGCATATACAAATCATGTCACAGTGATTGGCAACGGTATGCTCTCAGGCAGGCAGGCAAGAACTACACTCGGAATACCGTCCAGAACATCAATGGCAAGGCCAACATAGTATGTGCAGGTCCCTATATTTGCAGGGCAGTCCAAGTGACTAACTTAACTGTAGCTATTGCTTGTCTGGGAACCGGGGAAAGGCTCTCCGATTCACGACCATGCAAACGCACATTGTATCATGAAAATCCTCACTGGAAACCTCAAGGAGGAGATTTTTGACGTTCCATGCCGTATAGATGGTGACAATGAATGTCTGAAACTCCAAAAAGAGACGGTTTATCGTCCTGATCAGGTCACTTATATCTCTGACAACATCGGATTGCACCGAGTGTCGAATCCATCACGAGACCAAGTCGCTGTTTCTCTCCATTGTACGTATAAAGAATTTAATATCCGAAAGAGCTTGTCCTTATGATGAATATACTGACTTGAGACAGTATATACTCCCCCTCATGCTGCGGATTTTGGGTACGGCATTTATGAGGAGGCGACAGGGAGGCGTAGTCAGGTGACTATAGCTTGACGGTTTCTATTCGGAAATGTGCTCTTGCTGGAATCCAAGACATTCGCCGGAGTGAGCAAGGTTGGAATTAAGGTGGGCGTTATTGATGACTCCAATAGAGCAACGTAATGATGGCCATATCGCAGGCCAGTGACTTAATGAGTAATGAATAGGCTTTAAATAGTTTCGGAATATATCATTCGGGTATCAAAATGCATCATGTTTTGCAAAGCCTGTATATCAAAATTTTCGAACCACGTTTGATCATCTGGGTCAAGAGTAGGAGCTGTAATCATATCTTCTGCTGTCATTGGATTTCCACGGGATTTCGGTCTTTCACTTTCGAAAACTTCAACAGCGACTTTCTTTAATTGTTGACAGACAATTCGAGTGAGGCTCCATGTACGTCTTAATGACTTCAATACTCCCAAAATGAGTATGATGCGATCACGATGCTGTTCTGCGCATCGCCCATTATGGGCTGAGCATGCAGATAATTGAACCACCGCACCCAGCACAAGACCACATATAAAGAATGGAGTGTGACGCTGATTGGGCAGACGTAATGCGGCTAAATTTGAGAGATGCTTAGAAGCTTCAATGGCCTTAACTGTGTGTATGTGCTGAGTGGAGGTTGGAGGTGCCTTCAAATCTTTTTGGCTGCCTGTGATATCAGCATTGGCTGCTAGAGTATGTAGTAGGTTGCTTCGTGGGAAATGTAGGTAAATGTTTGCGTATTGAATGATCATATGAGCTTGGAAAAGGATCTCATCAACCTCGCCAAACGTATTGATTATCTCTGATTTCGTGTACGGGAGGTGTAACACCCATCCTGCTAAAGCGTTGTCAACAGCTTGTACCTCATCGTCATTGACCTCCTGATTTGCAGTGAGAGCTAGAACTCTCGCGAGAATTCGTACCGCGTCTATGCGGTAGCAAAATGACGAGAAATTGATGTCATCGTCGACGAAATATCTTCTGTTAAACTGAGAGAATGACGGTGATTGAGAAGCACAAGCGCCTTCCGAGTACAGAGACTCCTCACAAGGCAAAAGGACGTCCGGATCAACACTGTTCGCGCTGAAACCAGATTTCCGCCAAAGTGCGGCCATGTAGCCATCAACAACGTAAAGTTCCCACCATGTTCTTCTCAAACTTTCTGCTTCTATGGGCAAACCACCAGAGTGAATTTCCGCAAAGTCACGCTCGTTCATGCCGAGCTCAAGTGCTAACTGAACAGCAGCTGCCAAGATCCATTGAGCGTTCTTAATGTCGTTACACCCATTTAGGGCTATTGAGTAAAGCAAGCGAGCCTGGACCATACAAGGTGATTTAATATCGGTCCTGCAAAGCTCGGCCATGATGCCAGAATATAAGGTGGTGGTAGGGACGGGCAGATAATGGCTTCCAATGTATTGGATAACATGTTGGAGATAGTCTGGGTAGTTCCGCGACGCATGAACCTTCTGTGGAACTAGGATCGGATGTGCAGGATGGAAATAGAGATAGTATAAACTGACATGCTTCTCCGTCTCTAGCTTCGAGGTCATTGATCGTTCGTTTCCAGCTGTCGAGCATGCCTGATTTTCGGTTTCGAGAGTGTTGTCAGAGCGCGAGGCTGTCTCCAAACTAAGCATTCCATCTGTAGCCACCCCATAAAATCCTCTGACCTCTGGTGATCTTGGATTCGAGTTATCAGTTCTCCGGGGAGGTGCATCAGATGAAGGCACCCTTGTACGTGAAGACGTTAAGTTATTGTTGGTCTTCGCAGAGCTTTCATGGCGGTGGCCTCGACGAGATGGAGTAAAGGTACACCTAAGATTATTTGCTAAGCAGCGGGAACATGGTTGCTTTGCATCACACCTAACGTGTCTTTTCCGGCACTCTGTACATGCAAGAGGTACTGGACGAGAGCTTACTCTCGGTGACTGAGATGGAGAAGGAGATTGCGTGGTCATGGTGGAGGAACTCGCCCTCCCTATTTGGCCTTCGTATCGGCGTTTCTCGACATTCGGCAAGGTCAACACTCTCTGGTTAACAACTGGGACTTTGTTTTGAACATCGTTCTAGGTCCAACGGCTGTCAGCATTTACTTCGTGGAGGTGTACGTCTAATTGCATTCGCCGTTATGGGAATTACTGTTCGGCGTCTTCCCGGGCTTTACAAATTTGCGGGACAGTCAATGTGGAGAACAAGTACATCGACCTATAGCTTGAAATAGTTCCCCATTTCGGCTCCTATGGCGCTGCGGAATGCTCCTCCACAGCATTCAGCGATTTCACGGCTCGGTCCTTGAAGAGTATTGATATTAATAGCATTCAACCTCGTCTCAAATAGTTCTTGGACAGCGGTGTCTGGAGATGATACTTAGTTCTATCTTACTTCGAGACGCATTGATTTGAATTAGGCGAACACCAATTGCTGAATCTTGTCTATGTAGCACGAGGGTTAGCAGTCCACGTAATCTCTATCAACTTGATGATCCGAACTGCAACTTGTTGAGTTAGATCTTTTTATTCCTCAGGAGTTCAATCTAAGAGAATGGTCTACAGGAGGATTGGCGACTTAGAGCGAAATGATATAGTCTACCTACGTCATAGTGTATCTCTTTTCCACTGAAACTAAGGTACCTTTTTATCTTTTGCCTTCATCTGGAAAAATGTTTACGCTTGGCCTGATACAGCTTATCGGTCTGTCACATTCTGGCAAAATTTCGTCTCGGGATCTGCTCAGTGTCAAAGGCACCAAAGTTTTGAAATTTAAGTCTCTTGAAGTAGTTGATCATTTTGAATCTTCAGGCAATACACCATGTTTTGATCTAAAATATCAACGTTCTTTTGCGCAACATAGCCAAAATCATCAACGTGCCAAATCTAACGATCCCTTCGTACCTTCTACAACATCGCAATTGTAGCCTTACCCGATTTCCACTTGGGCACAACTCGCGCCTCATATTACTTGTACCTCGTCCGATCGTACATTTCATCCCAAGCCTCACCCTATTTCGCTCTTCACGTCAACTCGCCACTTTCAGCCACCGCGAGCGATACCGCTACTTTTCCGCGGCGCAGCCTTTACACCGCTGCATACGGTCGAAAGTATGGATCGAAAAAATCCAACGTCAAGGACGAAGCCAAATGTAGGGCGTGGAAAGAAGAGACCACATCCCAGTAGTAGTCGGAAGTCCACCACTACATCCACGAACCATTCTCGACATGGTGCGGCTCAAGAAACACCAGCAAGAGTGTCGACCCCTCCCTTGTTGGCTCCCGTTCCACAGGATACTCCAAGATTTGCAGACCTTGCTCAGGAAAAATTGGTTCATCCGATACTCCTAACTACTATCGTCGACGATCTCAAATTCGATCATATGATGCCTGTACAGGCAGCTACACTGCACGACCTTTTGCGAGAGAAGGTGGATTGTCTTGCACAAGCAAAGACCGGCACTGGGAAAACCATAGCGTTTCTTCTCCCCGCTATACAAAACATGGTCATCACACCCCGAACCAAGAAATCGATTTCACTGTTGGTTTTGTCACCCACTAGAGAACTTGCCATGCAAATCGCGAAAGAGGCAGAAAAACTGTTACAACGAATGCCAAATTACAAGGTTCGGACTGCTATTGGTGGAACAAACAAAATCGCAGAAGCTTCAAGCATACTCCAAGGATGTGATATACTGGTTGCGACTCCTGGCAGATTACTGGATCACTTGTCGGATGAGGAGATGAGGCTTCGATTGGTGAATCTGAAAACACTTGTTCTGGACGAGGCAGATCGAATGTTGGACATGGGCTTCTTGCCAGATATCCGAAAAATCCTTGGCTTTTTACCAGACAAGAGACGCATTCCACGACAGTCAATGCTTTTCTCTGCCACCCTTGAAGGCCAGATTCAAGACGTTGCTCACCTCATTCTCAATGAAGGTCACAAATTCATATCTACGATTACCCCCGGTGAAGCCGGCACTCATGAACGCGTGCCACAACGTCTCGTAGTTGTACCTACTATGACGGATCTTGCACCTGCACTAGTTGCCAGTGTTAAAGTCGAGTGCATCAACCCCTCGGACTTCAAGGCCATTATTTTCGCACCGACAGCTGCGTTGGCAGATTTCTACGGCCAGATTCTGCGGGCACAAAAAGGACTGCCGCCTACGTCAATTCTACATTCGAGAATCAGCCAAACCAAACGTACACGGATTACTCAAGAGTTTCGAGAAGCGCCCAGTGCGATATGTGTTGCAACTGACGTAATTGCTAGAGGCATGGATTTCCCTAATGTTAGCCACGTCTTTCAGATTGGCTTGCCTGCTGATAAAGCATCTTATGTTCACCGACTTGGTCGTACGGCTCGAGCCGACGCAAATGGACGCGGCATTCTACTTCTCGCCAAACCAGAGCAGGCATTTCTACATCAACTCAAAGACGTCACCTTCCAATCTAGTGAACCACTAGTGTATAGCAAAGCAGACATTGACCCATTGCTATCACGAGTTGAAAACAAGGAGAAGGTATATCAGTCTTGGCTAGGCTACTATAAGTCTTCTACAAAGCTGCTGGGTTGGTCTCCGGCGGAGCTCGTTCGGCAAGCCAACATCTTCGCCCTTGAAGGTCTCGGCTGTTCAGAAATCCCAGCTCTAGAGAAGAAGACGATTGGTAAAATGGGGTTAAAAGGTGTTTCCGGTCTCGTTGTCAAACCGAACGCTCCTGGTTCAAACGATGACCGGGCTCGTGGTGGGGGGGAGGGAAGAAGGACAGGAAGATAATAGTTAGAATCAACAGCGCTGTGGCCATGCAACTAAGATGCACCTCATACGCCTCAATTGCTCCCGAATTTCGTATCTTCGACTTGGGGCTGGTGTCCCGGTCCCTTCAGACAGCTCATTGTGCGTGAGGTGGAAAGGAATGTCCTGCAATTTTTCTCAGCCAATCATCATGCATTCAGCAATGAAAACGATGCCGAATGGTGCCATAGCTTGTAAAATACTAGTTGTCCTGCTACAGTCGCCGACTGCTTTAAATAAAGACGAAGACGGGGATGGGTTTAAGTTTACGTGGAATCGCTGGGTCTAGAGGCATATGGAAGGTCCAAGCAAAAAGCACTTGACTAGTCCCAATATCATCTCCCGTTACAAGTCAGCTCAGCTCATTGTATCATAATACAGAAACTTACCGTCGTTCCTAAACTCGGGACATGAATCATCACTCACAGAGCCTGCAAAGGTTCATGATGAGAACCATTGTTGGAAAATGCAGCATGTGATCTAAAGTGGTACACATGACCCGGCCATGAAAGAGTTGGGTTGTCAGATGCCAAGTATCTAAAGGCTCCAAGATTGGCCTAAGCAACGATGAAATCATTAAGAATGGTAGTCGACAATGCCATGTGACGAGTACACTAGCCGATCTTCTAACACCTTGTGCACTAAATAGGAGATTTACAGCCTTAAATAGAGAGAAAACATGGTCACTCATTATATATGATCCTGGTTTGTGGCCAAGAACAGGCATGGCAAGAGAAAGAGATTCTGTGGGACGTTTCCTCTGGTACTACATCTTACCTATTGAGCGTACTCTGTTACGACCCTTGCTGGGAACATTGAATAACACTAATTCACAGCAGTCCGAATCAATTACAGCTTGGTTAACTCTGAGTCCAAATATCATGCCCACCAGTGGAGTCTATTATGAGAGCTGCAAGCAAATCAAGTCCATCCAGGCCAACTATGACAAAAATTAGCACGACAACCTATAATACTTGACCATTCGAAAGATATCCAAGGACAAGGGCAAAATATGATGCTTTCCTTTGCGAGATGCGGTCTAAAAATGAAAGTCCCTGGGCTCGGACCAATTAATATTCAGCTATGAACAGCCAAATTAACAGGGAAATACCTTATACTATCGAGTGATTCGTCACCTCACAGGTACTGTCAACGAGACCATCCAAATCTTCATCATCATTATTCGCAATCTACGTTCCAACATCAAATATAAAAACTCTCGATATTATCTGCAAGGAATGTATAGGTATCATCCCGAAAGTCATCATCGATGTAGACCGAGAATGTTGGATACATATTGATGAGTTGTTTCGACGTGCTCCATTGAGGCCAATCAGCATAGGTGCTCGAAGTTCCGTTGTTGGGATCAAGGGTGTTCACAAATGAGAGATAGTAGGCATGAAAAGCGCCGGAGGCATAGTTTGACAGTATCCCATAAAACACCTGCAGCAAATCACTCCCGTGGAACGTTCCAAGAATAGGGGTACCATAGTCGTAGGAAGATATGTATGACCAAAATGGGACGTCAGGCTTGACAGTACTGGCCTCATTCAAGAAGGCTCGGCGTGACAGAGTAAAAGTTAAGTCTCCTAGGATGGCTGCCAGGACTTTGAATTCGGCGTACCAGTTATTCAAGGTTCCCGTACGAAATGGGGAGCCATCCGAGATGGTTGGATAGGTGGCAATTAACTCCTCAATTTGTGAAGTGGTTGCAGAATGGAAGAAGATCGTTGATAAATAAGTGACAAGTTCGGCTGTTGTGGTGATATTTGACTGGAAAAGGGCGAAAAGAGTCCCTTCATCTTCTTGGTCGCCTACGATGAACGGAACAGAAGCGTATGTTCCAGCCTCAACCAAAAGATCAGGGGATTGTGTAAGAACTGTTCCATCCGGTCGAGGAAGATATGATAATGCAACAGAATGGTAGCTGAGGATCCCGGGTACGGAGTTCGTAGCATTCAGGAGAGTCTCATAATCCACGTTTCGTAGACACTCCAGAGTATCTGTTGCTAACGAACATCCAGCAGCATCAACCACTGCATCATAAACATCCTGGCCCTTAGGACAGTCAACGGGATCCGCTGGAACCACTGTACCAGAATTCATGATGGCGCCGCGAAATAACGCTTTCCCGTTATAAGTATTGTCTCCATCATAAAGCAGCATCTGATCTAGTACTGAGATAGAACCAGCTGATTCTCCCCATATTGTGACTTTGTCTGGATCTCCACCAAACGCTTCAATGTTGTCTGCAACCCACTGCAGACCGAGTCGTTGATCGAGTAAGCCAAGATTCGCTGATCCGTCTGCGAGAATTTCTTTCCCTGGCAAGAATCCAAATCCACCTACTCGATAGTTGACTGCCACATAGATTACGGGCTTTCCTTCGCTAATTGACTCGCTCACCCAAGTCGTTCCATCATACATAGAGTTACTACCCAGCTCGAATCCTCCACCAAAGATCCAGAACAACACTGGAAGCTTCGAGGTGGAATTTACTCCGGCTGGTCTTTGTACGTTGATATTAAGGCAGTCCTCGCCGGCATTGGTGATAGTCTGGAACAACGGAGTGTTCAATAGCAAACCGAGCTCCGCTGTGGGAATCAAGCCGTCCAAGCCCGCATTGTCGCTGAAGTAGAATTGTGGACAAGCTTTACCATATAATGTAGCGGTAATTGTACCCAAAGATTCAGTCAAAGCTTCAGGCGTTTTCAGTCGTAGAGATCCAACTGGAGATTTTGCAAATGGAATCCCGAGAAATGATTCAACATCCCCGGCATTCCCGATGATGGTAGCATCCGGTGAAGGTATAATCACAGTTGGACTTGCAGCCCTGATCGCCGGCGCCGCAAGACAAGCTGATACGAAACCGAGGAATGCGAGAACAACAGCCATAGTTGGGACGGTAAACTATCCTCGCAATACCTACAACGACCGTGCCATATCTTTGAAAGGTCCTCACAATACTAGAGTATATAGTATTTCTTCACATCACATGGAGCTCCATGTTGCCTCGGTGAATGTCCGGTGAAGATCCCCACCGAGGCAGCAGTGTTCGCTCTGTCTCGATATCCAAGCTCTTCAGCTTTTATGGATGCCAATCAAATCGTTGATCTCAACCCTATGAAAGAGGGGTAATCGACCAATCTCCGTACTCGGAGTCCTGCTGCAAGGGGTGCGGGAGGAGCCGACAACTTGACCGTTGGGATGCATTTCTCCCTCTCTAACGGTGAGTTTGACAGGTCATATGATGTGTGAGGTCGTAGTCTTTCACACTTGAGGTATCTAACCCATCACGACGATCTTAGTGTGAAATAATCAACTCAGGAACAATGCTAGCGCTCGAATCATAATTGCGGGGTAGAACCACATTGCCGGCACTCCATGAGAGGCATCTCATCGATTGGATTTTAGGGGACCTCGGTGCATTCCCAACCTTAGTGGATCTCTGTCGATGGTAGAGAACATTGTTCGTCTGTTAAGACTTGAAGGTTAGAGGAAGCAGAACAAATGAGGCATGGTCAAGGAGATGAGCGAATAAGCCAAAGACCCCACCTCTCAGAAGCACAGGATTAGAGACCGACTACCTCCTTTCCTCCACGAGTCCGTCGAGCTTTAGGACATAAATATCTGTCGATGATAGCCTCAATGGTCCATCATATATCCTGCAGGCCGTCTGCATCATGATAAATTCGTTGCGGCTTGAAGAATTGAATTAGTTTGATCTGCAGATACTATTGAAGATCTTCCGGCCCACAGTGGTGAGTGTAAACAATAATCAAGGCTTTGGAGTGGTGATTGACATACGACACTTTATAGGGTCTATGTAAGTCGTACTGAGGGATGTCTTCATGGTTCCCTCCCGAGTATAACAAATTATGCAGTCTGGATATTTTTCACATGCAATCAGACTATTGAATTTCTAGCCTAGATTGCCTATCTTGAATTGGAATAGCAAAGACGAACCATCGTTATCACTAAACTTTAAGCCCCGTCTCTTTTCCCTTTTTGGTACCCCCACGGGGAAAACAAATTGCCTGTATCCTATGACTCTTGCGGATCTTCGACTGCTAGATTGTGCCTATTAATTTCTGATCGTCGCATTACGAATACAGCAGTCAGCACGAGGGACAGGGGTGCTCGGCATTTGGGGTATGATATCTTAACAAGATCTCCAGACAATTGCTGAAATTGCGCACAGCTACTTGCAGCATCGTTCGGATACCAATTCTCAGATCGTCAAAGTATCACATCTCATGGATTTTCTGCAAGATGGCATGCCGCATTATACTTATCGTGAACAGTTGAGCTGCTCTTAAGGATCTATTCAATAAAAGTCTTTGCAAGTTCAAAGTCATTGTGCTCTATAAACTTTAACGCTCACCTTAATTCAACCAAGCATAATGACGATGACGCCCTTCCATCGACCTACGAGGCTCCTGGCAGCTCTTCTACTCGCCGGGATCATTTGTCTCGGCTCGCAGTACTTTGGTATTTCTTGGCATCCGAGCTATATCTCACAGCAGATACCAGCGGAGTACTCGCCAGGTGTGTCTGATGCTACCATTGATCCAATATCATTGGTTACCTCTACGGAGGCGACAATACCAATTCCGCCGGGTTTCATAGAAGATGCCCATCTTTTACCGACAGCAGATTCGTTCTTGACTCATTTCAAAGCCATAACAAAGTTGCCGGGAATGAAGATGGCAGAAGCCAAATCTGGATGTAATTGGCCTACCGATACAAAAGTGAATTTCCAATACGCCGAGGATTCCGAATGGGTTATGCAAGATCGAAAGGACGAGGAGCTTGAAATGCGGAGGAAGCAATGGCAGGACTTCGTCAACGACGAGCTCATGCCCTACAGACCCTACAAAGACAAATTTGATGGTCGCGGCATTGTCGTCGTTGCAGGACATGAGAAGAGTATAAAACGCGTGAGGGTCCTTTTGCGAGCTCTTGAGAGACTTGGCTCTCAGATTCCGGTCGAGATTCATTATTGGGCCCACGAAATCAACGGCACTCTCCGGGAAGACCTCGCCTCGATGCGGCCAAAGATGTTCTTCAACGATTTGTCGGCACCATCAAACATCTTTAAGACTGCTTATAATTACAACTTCAACAACTATCAGTTGAAGACCGCCGCTGTTATGAACTCGCGTTTCGCAGAACCACTTTTGTTAGATTCTGACAACATACCTGTTATTGACCCAGAGTCATTGTATGAGTCCTCAACATACAAGGAATACGGTACCTTGTTTTGGCCTGATATTGCACGAACACGCCCTAACAATCCGATGTGGGCCATCACGGATACCGCATGTCGTATGGATGAATTCGAACAGGAAAGTGGCCAGATGATTGTCGACAAACGAAGATTTTTCTACCACTTACAGCTAGCTGCTTGGTTCAACAACAAGCACCCTACTTACTACAATCAATTCCTGCTCGGTGACAAGGACATGTTCCGGTTCGCGTGGCACGCTCTCAAGACAAAATATGGGTTTCCAGGCAAATGGTTAACAAGTGTGGGTACTCTCTCAGATGGCTATTACTGCGGTCATAGCTTTGCACAACACCACCCAAATGGAAGCATTGTACTAATGCACGGTGGTCTCCTCAAGATGATAACAAAACAAGCTATGACATGGTTGAGAGAGAGCAGGGGAGGCATCTTCCAAGCCTACAAGAGGAGTGAGTATGATGAGAAGCACGAAGTGAGTGTTGATGTTGGTATCAAGTGGGATGCAGCACTTTATCTACCAAACAGGCCTGCCGATCTCCCCATCTCATCCTGCACAGATATATACGATGTTTCTCCCCAACCACTGGACGACCTGCTTCCTGGATTTGAGAAGGTATACGAAGACATTGGCGGTTACTGGATGCTGGAAGATTGAGTCTTACTATTCAATGCATTTGCAAACTTTGATATATTGTTTTGTTAAGATACCCAAAGCGTAAAGCTACGTACAGATAATACTTAAAGATGTTAAGCTAAAGCATCTGCCGTAGAATTCTCTACTGGTTCCGCTTCTCCTTCACGCTTCGCCACTCCATGGCCAAAGCGCCAATTAGACTCAATGCCGCCATGGCGACAGCAGCATACCATGTCTGGGTCAGAGCACGATTGTAGATCCAAGTGACCATGGGACCGAAGCTTAGATTTGTAGCACCGGCATTGAGAACAACCGATGTATCCACTCCGGATACCCCTTTCAATCCATGTAGCAGTCGATTCAAGAAGATGTTTTCACCAATGGTCCTAGTCTGAAGGTCTTTTGACCGTAGGATAAGACTGGCATTGCCTTCACACGATTAACTTATCTTGCAGATGGCATCGTCCCTTAGTTTGGAGAGACGGTGTTGCGGTAGATTCTGCACCGAGTTCTAACTTCTGCTGTTGGATAACGCTTTGGTCCTTCAACAATTGAACGAATTCTTGTGTCCACTCCTGGCATCGTCTCAAGGGAGTTTTCGGATCGATCCTCTTGGGCCTAGTGAATTGCTTTGCTGGGGGAAGATTTCCCTTGCAGATCAAATCGATTCGTGAATAGTTGGCTGTTGTGACCGTTCCGAGAAGTTTCTTTTTAACAAAGGACACCGAATCTTCTGGTCTCTTGCCGGGCTTTGAATCATATGTCATTCCTCTTTGGATATCGCCCGTGACTTGAAAGTCCTCTTCCTTCCTCCAAAAGTAGCTAGAGCAAGTATAATTACCACATGCAACTTCGTGGTTGCTCCATTTCGACGTACTCCTGAAATTACTCTATTCTTGGTTCAGGGCGCTACTGCCTTCAGAATCATTGAGTCCAGTCAGGTACGGGATCTAATAGGCATTTGCTCCCTATAGACTATAGGAAGTTCGGCGGCTAAAGACAGTCATCTGTGATGTAGGAAAGCATGTTATCTGCGAAATGGGTCGTATAGTGAGGTTGATCCTCTGTAGCAGCGTCGAGCCACATCATTTGGTTCGGTCTACAAAAACATACTAGTGATTTCCGTACAATGAATAGGTTAATCACACTCTGTCATAGCCAGAAGGGGTTTTGCCCTTCTGGTAGGTTAGCCTTCATTGCAACGACTATTTGCCGCCCGCAGAATACAGTAGATGAGAAAATGAGATACTAGGTTCACGGCACGCCAGGGGAAGCCATGACGTAACATCTCTATCCTTCTATTTGTGGGTGCCTCCAGATATTTGACTTGAACACAGTCAGTAAGGGGGATAACGAATGTCCGCTACTAGAAACTGGGGAGGACTGGTAGATCGCAAGGCGAAAGCTTTGCTGAATCTGGCCATGTACACAATATAGCGATCAGAAACAGGTAGATGATGCATCGAATAACGTTGATGAGGCACTTTGCGTTCACGAAGCTGTTCGCGAAAACTAGAGATCTGGGATGCTAGGAGAGCCCATATTTGAAACGCATTGGCAAAGTCAGTCAGTCATCAGCGTCATCCTCCTTCCACTGCCTCATTTCGCCGCCTCCGTCCATCGTCCGTTTCCTGAACTCATTTGGATTCGGTCTACTGCGTCCTGTCTCCACAGGAGCCTGATTTGTCTCCTCTCTGGGTTGCTGCGTGCTAGTCCTCTGAGTATTACGGGATGCACGTGGGGGATCAGCGTTCCGTTCGCCCCGTCAACGATCCAAAACGGCTGCCGTATCGCTCAGCAGTGATTTTCTGAAGGGTCTCCTCGGTCGTGGAGCTGAGCAATTGCGCTGATCTACCAGTAGACAATGCTTTCTGGACATCAAAGAGATCTGCTAAGGTAGTGGCAAGAATTTGATCACTGTCCTCATCAGCAACGGCCTCCCCTACCTTATAGATCTTCTGATGAGAATCTTCATTCGAGGCCCTTTTGAAAACCTCAATACATTACCTCGATATGTCGATTTCTTCCTACAACCGCAGTTTTTCATGATTGCTTATAGGATTTTCGCCCCCGGTTAACTTCGCTAAGCGTTCTCGCAAACGCCCAACGATCTCGGCAAAACTGTCTCGATTCTCGTCCAAGGCCTTGCGTGTTAGCAGCTGTGCCTGAAATTGATACTAAGAATCTGTCGAGGAATCTGTACCCGTCGGGACAGCAACGGATGGTTCTCGTTCCGTCAAGGACTCGATGTAAGACTACGCATTTTCATAGATGCGGAGGCACTGCTTAGTCACCGCTTTCTCGTCCGTCAGGTCAATTCCCGTGTCGGAAGTTGTTGCGCTTTCTCTGGTCAACAGCACCATCTTGTCGTCGATACACTGCAAGTGAAGTTTGAGATTGTATGTGGTATCTTTAATCAGCTCACTGTGCTCCTCAAGGGCCTTTTGAGAAAGTTTGGCTGTGTGCCTGTCGTAGGGGAATGGAAAGTCAGTGAATGTAGAGACGAGAAAGATGATAACCAATATAGTGATGGCGCCCAGGCCCACTACGATCGTTGATTTGTATCCCATCACCGTATCCATGAATTTATTGATGTCACCTTTCCTAAATTCCACCTTGGTCCAATCTCGGACACTGGTCTTTGACTTTTCGGTGAAAACTTTCATGGATACCTCGAAACCGCGATATACATGACTGCATCGATCATAAAGACCTTTGAGAAGCGAGAACATTGATGTGTCGAGGAATGAGACTTGGCTCAACGTTTCCAAGATATTGAGGAGGTCTTCGAGCTCATTCTGTTAACCTGCCAACGTCTTATCGCAACCTTTGTATCGCTTGACAATCTCATTGAGCGACCTCGTCGACGTGATAGCGGCTGCGACAACCAATACGAGGGAACCGAAATGCACCAACGTCATTTTGCACTACAAGCAATTATTTCATGGGATTTAGCCATGGAAATCATGCTTGGTGAGTTGTTCCCAAATAATGTCTGATCTATTACTCATATTGCTGCAGTCCCGGTTGATTCTTGCTTCTCAACAATCGAAACTCCTTCTCGCTCACATTATGCTCCGCTATGACATTGAGCCTATAGTTGAACGACCGAAGAAGTATTGGCTGAATAATACTGTGGGTCCGGATATGAGTGCAAGACTTCGAATTCGTCGAAGATTCAACAACGGTCCATGAATGATACGACAGGGATATGGTTCCACGATGCATTGTTACACCTTATTTAGCAAGAAGCCAGAACTCATCAAGAATGTGTTGCTCATGCGAACTAACATATAAAATGAGCCTGAATGGATATCAACACTGATAATAAGAATGTTGTCAGGATCGATCGATTAGTCCATACATTTTGTCGATGGTCTAGGTGTCGCCGTTGGCAGCACCCTCTTAGACTTTCGCGATCGAGAATCCTGGTGGCTTGCATCTTCCCGACCCAATAGACAACCTCATTATGGTCCAAGAGTCGTATATCAGAGACGTTACCAATGACTGAAGATTCGAATCGGACCGGATTTTGTGGGGTAGAGATCTCTGGCGAAGCAGTTGCAATAGCCAATTGACCTAAACTCACATGTAGCATTTCGAAGCTGCAACTCTCAGGGCCAACCTTCTATTCGAGTGCAGACACTTGACGGGAATAGTTGGACTTCCGAGCATGTACTCTGTTCAGCATCAGCGATTTTGATCAAAGGACCAGTAGGGTTCTATCCGAGAGGGGAATGAGTACCTGGTCATTGACATACAATTGAAATGGCGGTGTTTGGCAATCGCTGTGATATATCATTATATACAAATCAACCAGGATCTCCAGATTGTGGTCCCTCCAATAGCCATTTTTGCAGGTGTATAACTCCTTCTGTAGCCAGATTTCTTCCTGTCGCAAACAGCCGGATCTGCAAAGTTGATCTGCATGACAGTGGTGCGTTGGGACCTGTCCGTCCTAACCTAATTTATTGCCTCGCCTATCGACATTGACGTGTGTTGAGGTTAGCGATGGACTCTTCTCGAGTTCAAGCTTGACCTAATATGTAGCTCCCGGTGACATTGGTGGTCCGCTTTGTCCATTGAAAGGTTACCTCGGCAGCGCCAACAGGCAAATTTCGATAATACAGTACCATAGTATGACCCTCATAGGTTGGGCTAAGATTTCACATGGACTACACCCGAAGAACGTAGTCAATCCATCCACGCCAGCCACATGACAGCCTCCAGCGGCAAAGCACAAGTTTTGTTTTCCAGCTGATGGAAAGAAACAAAGCACCTTTCAGCGGCGCCATACAAAGGCGTACTACGCTACGGTTGAATAGCTCGACTTAAAACAGTAACTCTG
The DNA here is from genome assembly GCA_001006345.1 of Phaeomoniella chlamydospora. Taxonomy (NCBI): domain Eukaryota; kingdom Fungi; phylum Ascomycota; class Eurotiomycetes; order Phaeomoniellales; family Phaeomoniellaceae; genus Phaeomoniella; species Phaeomoniella chlamydospora. The sequence continues at coordinate 76,418 of LCWF01000120.1, read as the reverse complement.
ATGATTGATTCTCCTATAGCGTCGGGACCAGGAGAAATTCTGGACTACTCGACCATGATCCTCGACTTGGGGGGCGTCGATGGCTGGACCTAGGAAGATCACCTACAATTTGGTTGGCAATGGGCTCGTCATTAGCTCAAGCTAGGTGTTCAGCAAAGACTGCGAACTTGGATTAATCTCCTGAAAGACCCTTTTTCTTATTATATCCAAATCAGACGTAGGGCAAGACACATGAAACGAAAAGGAAATTGGGGGAGCATTAAATTCGGTCACCAGGACATGGATAGTCGATCTGTCATACCCAAATAATCTGGGGAATGGGTGCGACATATCATTCGAAGGAGCTGCACTGCGGTGAAGGAAGGGCAATTGCTGATCTTCGTGTAAGATTTGATGGCAAGGCACGAAGACCCGATTCTGGCTCCATGTGAGTGTGTGAGTGAGTGAGTGATATTACCCTACTGTACTATGTATCTTTGATCAAGGAGCTTGTAGCGTACTGCTTTTTTTGCGAGCTTTTCTTTGTTGGTCATGCTTAGGATGCGACTTAGCTGTTTGGCGGGCTGAAGCGGCGTTGCCGTTTTGAAATTAGGGTTACCCAGTTGGGGAAGTGTAAGAGCAGAATAGTGCAAACAACCCAAATTTTGGAGGCAATATCTGACGGTGAGGGCTTGGTACAGTATTCTCATCACCCATCCCGATCGAAAAAGTAGTCTGATATTTCGAATTCAAGAGCTTTCTTGAGAGCAACCATGGACCAATCCCCACACCCAAGGCTTCGACCACCCAGACCTCAGCCATCAGACCTTCTTAGGCATTTGTAGTAGTAATTACATGTAGTTGTACTGTACAGCACCTGAAGTGCCGACATCTACCGAGGTATAGTAATTTTATACATCTTGCATGTTGTTCCTGCAGTAGGGCAAAGCTCGGATGCTCTATGGTACAGTACAATACGTAGGATACGTAAGCTCGATTATCGATGCGAGTATGTGCGATGTCGCAAGGTTGCTTGCAGTACATATGCCGAGAGGGCAGTTCATCTCCCACTGGGCGGATTGATATTCCAAAAATGCAACGATCAGTACTCCTCTTTGAGGATATTGGCTCTATTAGACAAACCCAGCAGGAAAAGTTGGCGAAGGGATCTAGGCATCTTCCATCGGCTTTTCCCCTGGCACTAACATTCGAGGCTAAAATAGCCTTGGATCAGCCCAAGCACGACCCCTTACCTGTTCCCCTTCTTTGTCCAATCTCTCCACCGTGGACTCCTCACCGGCACCAAAGTATGCCAACACCATGACCACCGTCGGCCCCATCGTGAAATTGGCCATGTCGTCGTCCACCTTCGACGCCGCATTTGGCAATGCGCCCAGGACTACGCTACGGTTACTTCGTCCTACCTAAGGACCACAGTGAATCTGGTGATTGCTGGCCAATGCCATGCACTTGGTGGACACGAAATGGACAAAAAATCAATATCGCTTCCCCCACTGGCCCCAAATCATCATCAAAGAAATCAGTTACGGCGCAGTTCCGTGTGCTCCGTTCTGGATGGATCTTAACGTTATGCCGTGGGCCATGTTGGTGAGGTTGTGAGAGAGCCTTCATGCAGTCCAGTGCCTACCTGCCTAGGTATGTATTGTACCTGCCGTGCAGTACATAACACCGCGCGCTGCTGCTGAACGTGCCTCCGTCTTTCGTTCCTTCCTCACCTTCGTACTGTACTATATAACACTTCTTCATCAAGTCGCTCGTTTTTCCCAATTTCTGCTGCTGCTTCATTCGTTCAGCACAGTTTATCGATACGTTTCATCATTCGATACAATTCATAATACAACATGCGTTTCTTTCTACCTCTCATCGCCTTCGTGGCACCATTGGTTGCGGGCATGGCTTTCACCAACCCTACCGCCAATTCCACTCTCACAAAGGGCACATACTATAACTTGACATGGACTTCAGTCGACACCGATGCCTCCACCTTCGGTATCTATCTGGTCAACTTTGTCAATTGGCCTCCTTTCTACACTCTCGTGGCAACAGACGTTGAGACTGCCACTGGCAAGACCTCGGTTCGCGTTCCCTGCGACGTCGATTCTGCATATGGGTTCCAATTGTACGTAACGCACTATGTATCCCAAAATCTCTGGCTGATGAGTCTAGCAATGCGGTGAACGGCACCAATACCTACGTCATTTACGCTCAAACACCAGATTTCTACATCAGCGGTGCTGATTGCACGGATTCAACCACAGCGGCTCCGACTTGTGCAGCTGCAGCTACCGTAACCGTCACGGTGAGCAAATCTCCTGCCAATGCCACGGCCACTGCAAATGCCGAGGCAAAGTCCACTTCTTGCGGAACGGTTCCTAATACCATTGGATGGAAATCAGGTTACATGAATCCCGTCACCCTCTCCTCAGTCCCGACCGCAGGGCAACCACTGATTACTGCTACACCAACCCACCTCTCTGCCAAGCCCTCATATGTGGCTACCACTACTGTCTGGGAAACCGTCTACGCCGACGTGGCTGACTGCGCCTGCTCTGCATAAGTGAACAGTGCCTAGACATTTCGATAGCTTCGAATCGATAGCAATATATTAGGCTTTCCAAAACACCATTCCCGCTCCACCTTCGTAGTCTGAAAACGCTCCCTTCACTTTGCATCAGTCGCTGATCAACCTCAACTGGCAGTCACTGCTGTTCAAATAATGCTTCGTATTTATTGCCCCTCCCAATTGCCAACGCCCACAAACACTCACAGTTTGCCTATTCCGAACGAGACATGGTCCGCATAGATGAACATCTAAAGCATGTCGAATTTGTCTTTTGTCAGCGTGAACTAAGCCAGTCAAGCATCTTGTTTCTATTTCGAGAGCCCAAGACATGTCTCGTTCCCCATGACGGCCCGAAATTACCCTGTAACTTCAAAGTTCCCACTTGGAAAATGCGAGAGCTATGAATAATTTATGGGATCTCGGGGACGTGGACAAACAATAATTCGAGCAGCCTAGCCACGTCAGCAATCAGATAAGATGGAGTTTATGACGTCGAATATAGGTGATAGCGACGGTTCTTTCAGGGCTAAAGCGGTATGCAACGGCAGTAATGATATCCAACAGCAAGCATCATTCAGACCTCAGAATTTCGTCTCTTGAATGTAGGATGAGAATCTCAATCCTCAAGAGATGTCCGTTGGGTAGTGCTCGCATTCTCCTTTGGGAGACCACCAGCATCTATGGAGCAGTCTGATTCCCTGGTTAACGCTCAAGCCTCCGACGGTATCAAATTTACCACTGGTGATCCTATCATCTACCTTTTTGAGCAAGTAATGTCATGTCCCTTGAGATGCCTTGCTTTCGACTAGGTTGGCATCTCTTATGTCTTCTATTTTGACTATACTTGATACTCAATCGCACTCACTGCCTTCGTTATCCCAACGTCTCAGCAGACATTAACTCTGCTATGGATTCATCGGACTTGCTGCCTGTGGATCTCCTTTGTATCGCTCTAAAACATTCAAAACTAGTAGCATTCACAGGGTTCTCCAACACGGAACCGTTTGTATGGCTGTACAGTACGAGACGCCGTCCTGTTGACAGATTATGCATGAATGATGTAAGCCACGATTGCTACAATATTTCATAACGACCATGTAGGATGACGTCTTTGATACAAAGACCAGATTCTGAAGCATACATGCATGCTCAATACTTCAAACGCTATCAAATATTCCTGTAGCCTAACTTTGGTATGACATCTGGCTCTTCTGAGCATTCCTGTTTTGTCTAAGCCCCGAATCGCTTCTCAGCCGCCTTCCAATTGACGACTTCCCAAATTGCCTTGAAGTATTCTGCTTTGCGGTTTTGATATTGAAGATAGTACTGTCAATTGTCAGTCAATATGACATGACTAATCAGAGAATCAACTTACAGCATGCTCCCATGCATCGATGCCTAGTAGTGGCTTGAATTGTCCGACCACGGGATCTTGGTTCTGTAACTAGTAAGTATGATAAGTTATCTCGGGGTATCAAGCTTACCGCATAGGTTTTGATACCAATGTTTCCAGTTTGGGTGTCCTTAACAAGCCAGGCCCATCCACTACCTTGGATACCGGCGAGAGCAGTATTGAACTTGCCCTTAAAGTCCTCCAAACTGCCATAAGTCTCCTCGATCACCTTCCCAAGAGCTCCGGAAGGTGGCTCGCCGCCTCCAGCATTCTTTGGAGCAAGGTTCTCCCAGAATAGGGTGTGATTGACGTGGCCACCACCATGGAAGTTGATCAATGGTTGGAGAGCAATCTTGGCGGCAATGTCATCCTTAGCTTCTGCAGCCGCCAACTTTTCTGTCGCGTCGTTGTATGAGTTTACATAGGTGTTGTGATGCATCTTGTGATGAAGTTCCATGATCTTTCCAGAAACTGCGGGTTCAAGGGCTCCATAATCATCTAGTAACAGCCTGTCAGTCAGTATGCTCTCAATCAATGACACTCAGCTGTTCACGTACAGGACAGGTCTGGAAGCGTTGCTTTTCCGCGAGCGAACATGGTGCCGGCAAGACCAGCTCCGCGGCTGGAGAAGCTGGCTGCGCGGAGAGCAGCAGCAGCGCCACTTGATCTGAAGAGTGTGGTGGCCATATTTGATGTGTTAAGATTCTTCCTTTTCAATGCGAATGCACCGAGAATAGCAGAATTATCGAGCTTCCACAATCAGAGAAGCCTTGGGGGTGACCGGGCAATGCGGGTCATATAAGTAATTAGTTCAATTGTCGAACATTGGAGAATCAAACGTCATATGCGGATAAAGCTTGCGAGCTTCCACGAGCCCGAGTTTCTCAACATAGTAGCTGTGCCGAGAAATCAAGAGATGTTTCGGGTTCTACAAAAACATCTATCAACATTTGAAGATCTATACTACCGGTCATATGCCGGGCTTAGTCGCGCAACAAGTCAAAGCTGATTTGGCAATCGGCGCTCTTGCGTTCGGTGTTTGCATGCGCATGCGCACTCGGTGCCCTTTTTTTTTCACTCGGAGGCCAAGAAACGAGGAGATCCCTCCTAGCCGCATAATCTAGCCACCTCAGGTACTGCATACGACTTCCATCATGAGCAGCTCATCTGACGAGTCCAGCGACCAAGATGACTTTGTTTTTCCTTCAACTGATCCAGGAGTCGACGAGTTTGAACACCTCAGGCGGAAAAGACGCAAGACCGGCCGCGATGCGCGCGAAAGCGCTGCCTTGGGGATCTTTGGATCGGACAGCGAGGATGAAAGACCAGGACAGAGGTGGAAAACCAAAGACTTGAGGGGCAAAGGGTTGGGTTTTGTCAAATCCCAACAGCAACCAGAAAATATGGAAGAGTCCCGCAAACAGTCGGATGATGACAGCGATGCAATGAGTGACGATGAAGCCGATGCCACCACAACAGGCCTTGGATCAGTAACACCAAAAGGATTGGGCTTTGGCTTGATTGGCAACAAGCAGGGCCTTGGGGCAAATCGAAATCGAAATGATAGTCCTTTCGGCATGGCGTTCACTCCATCGTCCGCCCGGGATGCCTTCGTCTCGGCTCGTCCACCTCGGCCAGAGGAGCCTGTGAAGACAACTCCAACACGTCCGTCAAATTTCGGCAGGGATGGAAATAAGTCAACGTCTTTTGCGGCTAAGATGATGGCCAAGATGGGCTACGTGGAAGGTCAAGGACTTGGTGCGTCAGGGCAAGGTATCATCAATCCCATAGAGGTCAAATTAAGGCCGCAAGGTGCTGGTGTGGGTGCTGTCAAAGAAAAGACACAGCAGGCAAGGGAAGAAGCAAAACGAGAAGCCGCCAGACGAGGCGAGGTGTTAGAAGATAGTTCGGAAGAGGAACGCAAGCGCCGGCGAAGAGCCAAGGAAAAGCGTCGTCTGGAAGGTGGTAGTGGCGCCAGTACACCTGGAGGAAGACCTAAGATCAAATATAGGACCGCTGCTGATATCGAGGCTGCAACGGACGGCCTACAGGTGCCGAATGTACTCAAGTCTCTGGTTGATGCCACAGGACAGGAACAGAAGCTTCTTACGTCTGCTTCCGGGCTCATGACTCCGGGAACCACAACCAATGGAGACAACGAATCTCTGAAGATTGCAAAACGGGCAAAACGAGATCTTGAGGCATTTGCAGATGCGTGGACAGCGGAGATGGATAGAAAGAAGTTCATTGAGGCTCAAGAAGAACAAATTACAAGCGAGATTGACAAAGTGCAACAAGAGAGTGATCACCTATTAGCCATCATCAATTCCTTGTCGGACCTCAACATCGATCCAGGTGATCATTCAGCGTTTCAATGGGAGCAGGTAGTCGCCTCGCTCGAAATATTACAGCTCGAACATGCCGACGAGATGGATGAACTGGGTCTCTCAGAAGCCGCCGTTGCTGTAATTGAGCCCATGTTTCGCAAGGAAATGGACGAATGGCAACCTTTGGATCGACCCGAGTACCTTGTGACCACTTTACGAAGACTACGAACAATCCTTGGGTTCAGCAGTGACACGCCACGCCCCCGCCAGAAAGTCACTACGTTCTATGAATCAATGATAGTTTCACATTGGCTGCCAAGGGTTCGCACAGTGCTTGTTAATGAGTGGGATGTCCACAAGCCCAGTCCTGCTATTGCTCTCTTGGAAGGTTGGAAGGACGTGTTGCCCGAGTTCATATACGGTCAAGTAATGGATCAAGTTCTTCTTCGAAAATTATCTACTGCTGTCAGGGAATGGAAACCCCGCAGTAAAAAAGAAAAGCATTCTCGAAGTCCACCACATGTTTGGCTTTTCCCTTGGCTGCCCTATCTCCAGCCAGATCAACTGGACACTTCAAATTCATCGGGTCTCATGGCTGAGGTTCGTCGTAAGTTTCGTCACGTGCTGGATCGGTGGGACATATCCGCGGGAGTCATTGACGGCCTACATCATTGGAAAGAGGTTTTTCGCGGTGACATGGATGTCTTACTTCGCAATCATCTCTTACCTCGCCTTGCTGCTCATCTGCGAACTAGATTCGTGATGAATCCACAAGACCAAGATATAACACCTCTCGAAAATGTCTTCAAGTGGAAAGACATGTTTCGCCCAAGTATCATTGGTGAGCTGTTAGCCGTGGAATTCTTTCCAAAGTGGCATGAGACTTTATACATATGGCTGACGTCCGAGCCAAATTATGAGGAAGTTGGCCAATGGTTTACGTGGTGGAAAGAAGATTTCTTTCCGGCAGAGATTAGAGACGTGAAAGCAGTGGTTAACGAATGGGACAAAGGTTTGGAGATGATGAACCAAGCATTGGAGTTGGGAGATCGAGCTGCAACGGAGCTGCCGAGTCCTATTTCCACGAACGCCACGAACGACGCTCGAACCGCCGGTCGTGATACGACCCCTGACAAGATCAAGGGAAAGCTACAAGCACCGCCTGCTACACAGCCAGTGGAAGAACCCACTTTCAAAGATCTAGTGGAGGATTGGTGTGCTGCTGCGGATCTCATGCTCATCCCATTACGAGAAGCGCATGCTGCGACAGGCTCCCCGATCTTCAGGATCACAGCTAGTGCCAGCGGGAAAGGTGGTGTACTCATATATCTCAAAGGAGACGTGGTTTGGGCACAAAATCGAAAACGGACTACATGGGAACCCATCGGCTTGGATAACACGCTTATTGCCCGTGCAGAAGGAAAATAAACCAGTCGGATTGATCATAGTCCACAATAAAATACGTTTTTTCCTGTTTCGTCTATTAGCTCACGTACATCGCTTATTTGACATGGAAACCGGCAATCATGATGTACAAAATTTATTGCCGCAAGACTGCAAATGACAAGTTCTTCCTACCTCAAGTTTTGAATGACCATGTTGCCCATTGGAATCAAGTTGACCCCTCTAATCAGCAACCGCAATCGAGCCAAGGGCAATCGGAATATCTAAGCCAACATATCGACACCCAACGCAAATACACATCCAGATCATCCGTATTCAATAATTACTGTGTCGGACCGGCGTGGAAGTGTGATTCGTGGAGCATATCGTGCGGAGTGGGAATGATCGTCAAGGTTTCGGACACGATGGTTCCTGGTTGGGATGGGAAACTACGGACTTTTCTTCATTTCGGAACAATACGAATAATTTCTTAGCATAGACGTTTTACCTCGTGAAGGAAAGATAAGTCATTAGAATGATGGCGAGGAATATCTACTGTTATAATCAATGTCAATCAAAGAGTCTCTCGAAGGCCAACTTAATATGGTTGAGACCTGTGCGGATGAATAGGGTAGGATTCATACGCGAATATTTTTATTCCTTGCTATCGGACATCGCGAGCTTGTACACGCAACCAACCATATCAACATATCACTGTTCCACATCCACGAACAAATCTTATCCGGAGTCTGGGGACCTACCGGACTCGGGCTGATTTCTTTGGTTAAGCTAGATATCGTGTCCAGCAATACCCTCGGACATGGTGATTTGGCGGCATGTGGATAGATACGTCCGGTCGTTCAACCGCCTTTAATAGCCATGGTAGATCCCTCGTGTTATCCATGTGTTTCAAAGGAAAATATTCACTATCATCTTCTTGTTCTACTGTAACGTGGTGCATGTATCTATTTCTATCACCAGTGCTCAAACTTTTCTCATTCCCTCCTTTCTCATCCCGCAACATGGTCCAATCAATTAGTTCAGAACAGGCAAACGGCGTTGCCAACGGTGTTTCCAATGGAGATGTAAATGGAGTGAGCAATGGTCATGCAGAAGAAATTGCAAACGGAACACCAAACCATGTCGAGGCTCATGAAGAGCCAGTCCCAAGTTATCTGTTGACCGGGAAGGTAGCTTTGGTCACCGGAGCGGGAAGAGGCATGGGGAGAGAAACAGCCCTAGAACTCGCTCGTCGTGGAGCAAAAGTCGTTGTCAACTACGCCAACAGTTCCGAGGCTGCTGATACCGTGGTGGCGGAGATCAAGGCTATGCGCAAGGGCAGTGACGCGATCGCCATCAAGGCAAACGTCTCCAAGGTTCCAGAGATCGTCATGCTTTTTGAGAAAGCAATGGAATATTTTGGCCGTTTGGATATCGTGTGCTCGAACTCCGGCGTCGTCTCATTCGGCCATTTCAAAGATGTCGAGGAGGAAGAATTCGATCGAGTCTTCCAGATTAACACCAAAGGCCAATTCTTTGTTGCAAGGGAAGCTTATAAGCATCTTTCTGTTGGAGGGCGTATCATTCTCATGGTATGGCTATCCTGATCTCACTCTGGACATGTGGATGATTGACATAACCTACAGGGAAGTATTACGGGACAAGCTAAAGGTGTCCCAAGACACACTGTCTACTCCGCAAGCAAAGGGGCTATCGAGACATTTGTCCGATGCATGGCTATCGACTGCGGCGAGAAGAAGATCACTGTCAATGCTATTGCACCAGGCGGTATCAAGACCGACATGTACCATGCAGTATGCCGAGAGTATATCCCAGGTGGTGACAAGATGAACAACGACCAAGTCGATGAATATGCTGCTACATGGTCACCATGCAACCGTGTCGGTCAGCCTATCGATGTTTCCCGCGTGACGTGTTTTCTAGCAAGTAAAGATGGAGAGTGGTACGTCTTATTCATGACTTACGAATCATGTCTTTGGTACTAACGGTCTATTCAGGGTCAATGGTAAAGTCATTGGGGTCGATGGTGCGGCATGCATGTAGGCCAGGACGTATTGATGAAGGAGAGTTGCAGCTTTTGCAAAGTGCTAGCAGGAGTAGACTCAAGGCGTTGAGGGATTGAGTATCTCACGATTCTCTGATATTTATTTATCCAGTTCAACCACATGTGAGGGATGCTTTGGGACTCGTTATACTATTTAGATATGTCACAAGTTGAAAATGATATTGTTTTCATAAAGATGTCTTATCGTAAATGAGCAGTTATGGTACGTTCTGATAGGCTCCCATTGAGAAAGTTTATACCTGTCTGAATGAAATCATTTATAGAGGAGCCATAGAAATCATCATTTTATGCAAAATCCCCCCGCTCGGCCCTTAACTTATCATATCTCAAGACCGCACCGAGCAAAACTTGAGCACCAAGGGCGCAGTCTTCAGGACTGCAGTACTCTTCTGGTGTGTGGCTCATACCATTCTTCGTGACTGTAAAGATCATCGACGTAGGACATTTTCGAGTCAGGTAACACGAATCATGACCCGCACCACTGACCATGCGCTTGATGAGGGAACCATCTGATGCAGTCATAGGAAGATCTGCACAAGCTTCTTTCGCACTCGCTTCAACGGCCGCGATACAATCGGGATGGAATTCGACAGCAGGGCTGTTGGTTAACTCGGCCCATTCAACAGTACAGCCACGCTCACTTTCCTCTGCAGCAACTCGTGTGAACGCTTTGCGGCAGGCAGTCTCGATCTCAGAGAGCTTCGAATCAGAGTGATGGCGAATGTCGAGAGTGAATTGAACGGTGTGTGCCATAGTGTTGATAGAACCTGGTTTCATCTCAATGATTCCGGTTGTTGCAAGACCATCGTGCACTTTTGCAATCGAGTTCGATTCGACGATCATTTTTGCGGCTGATAGTATGGTATCTTGACGAGCATTGAATGGGGTTGTTCCGGCGTGACAATCCCTCCCGCGGACTGTGATCTGAAACCATCGATAGGCTTGACCACCCACGACGACACCTATCCTCCGTTTCTCGTCTTCAAGGATTGGTCCTTGTTCGATGTGAAGCTCAAAATGGGCGGCAATTGGCTGAGCTTCGAAGGACGCAGGCACTGAACCAAGAAACCCGATGCGTTCCAATTCTTCTTTCATCGTATGCCGCTTGCCATCTTGACTTGGCGTGATCTCCGGTAAAATCCATGCCTTTTCCAAACTATGGATTCCAGCATATACACCCGATGCGGCGCAAGTCATTGGAAACCGAGCTCCTTCTTCACTTGACATTTGTAAGCATAGTCACTCGTTGGATGTCTCAATTCACTTACTTCGTCCAATTGATAACACCGACACTACCCTCGGTCTCGTAGTTGTTCTCGTGAATAGTTCGTAATACTTCAAGGCCTGATGTCACACCAAGGATGCCATCGTAGCGTCCCCCAGTCGGCTGAGTATCTAAATGAGAGCCCATCATAACTGGAGGAGCTATGGAATTCTTCCCGGGCCGGACTGCCATCATGTTTCCCATTTGGTCCACAGTGACTTTGCAGCCCAGAGACTCGGCCTGCTTCGTGAACCAGTGCCGTACTTCCTTATCGGCATCATTCAGAGAAAGACGAGCCATGCCAGTCTCCGTCTCATGACTGTTGTACCGGTCAGCACAGTTATCACGATAAGGTATCTATACTCACTCCCCATATCTGTGATCCTTTCCATACTCACAGGACTCATGGATTGCGCTCGAAAGTCTGCTGCCGCTCACCTTCAGTGAAGAGAAAGGATGTTGAGAGGTATGTATCATTCTAGGGCTATTGGCAAAGCCATTGGTATCGGAGCTGTTGATGACCATAGCTAACCTACAGGCCGACGAGGATGCAACACTCGTAATCAAAGGCAATTTTGAGGTGAGCCTGTGCCCGATTGACGACAGACAGGCCATTAAGGAAGGGTTACATGGTATAACATACATTCAGTCTCAACAGACCATTATGTTGTGTAAAGTCTGAATCTTGTCGGATATCTGCGATGGAGCTTCACCGGAGAGTATATAATCAAAGTGTATCACATGCGCGAAACACCGCCGGGGCTACTCCATCCAAATTTACTATAGTAGGCCAATCTGCTGTAAAAATGAAATCATTCCGTAAAATCTATATTACCTATCGACGAAGCGTTATACTGAAGCCAAACCGTGGAAGAAGAGAAATGTCTCTGCAATATCTGCATTGGATTTAGTAATACGGAGTGTAAGGAAACCACCTCCACGGGGAATTTCAGCAGTACAACCTATACTATGCAGATGGGCAGTCGTCGTATTGGAGAAGTTGGTAGGATCCATCCAGGAAATGATGCAGCCATTGAAGATTTAGGAGTCATAGGATTATTGTCCGACATATGAGATGGTGATGGACATTACAATACACACGTTTTCTGTGAGGAAGTCGTCTCGGGCTTGAAGGATAGGATGGACGACCTCTGGGATCCACATTCATTTGAGTATGACGATTCGTTTTGCTGATAACTCAAATGCAAGCATTTATGATGTTGCACAATGTTTCGCAAGATATCATGATTTCTCTGCCACCTCGTCATGATATGTAAGATGGGGTCCCAAGGCAAAGCTCGGTAGGTAGCTGTTGCAGATGGGACAAACAATTAGGTCGCTCTCCTCATCCTCGACATCATCCTCGTCCCATTCCGCATCCAGTATTTGTTGACAATCTGAGTCGACTTGGTCCTTGGCCAATGATGTAGACGCGGTCTGTGAAGTGGCGGCATCCAAATCACGATTAGATTGAAGTTCGGGCATAGTATTAGTTACTTGGGGATCCGACACAGCAGTGTTACTGGTTAATAATTTCCATTCTTTTAAGACGTCTTCTTGTCTCTGGAACATGTGCCCAATATCACGGCCGCTGCTGTCCCTGTTGTTGCTCGCAGTCTCAGCCATATTTGTGCAGGCTATGTTTAACAAGCTTAAAATCCATCCCGACTTCTCAGGATGCAACTTTCTGAAACAACTCATCAGGACCTCGTTCAAAAGGCGGTTTGCCCTTGCCTCAATAGATTCCCTAAGATTGAAGACAAAGTTCGGCATAGGACAAGACCGGGAAATTCTGTTGAAAGTTCGTGGCCTTGTTCCGTCGGGATTTAGCGGTGGTCTTGGACGGGTGGACAATCGTAATGTTTTGGGATGAGCCAGCCAACGTCGAAGCAGTCCATTAGGAGCTTCGTCCTTAGTCTCCATTGCCTGTTTTGCCAGGTCATCTTCCTCGGTAAGATCGAGCTGCATACGTTTGATCAAACTTTGAGATAGCATCAAGAGTTCTTTCTTCACTTCTTCAATAGTGTCAAGACGTACATAGCTATCTTCGATACTGATCTGTGATGGGACCTTCTTCGCTTTTGCAATGTCATCGTCATCGATGCCGTGTAGAAGTCCCCAAACAATGCCGCCGATTCCCTTTTGGGATCCAGGCCCGGACAATGTGTCTTCTAACAAACGAGGGCCCATGCCTGGGTATAGGCGAACATCCTTCACCGTAATTTTCTCTAGAGTGCCTCCGTAGATTAGTCCGCGGTCAAAAGATGCAGGTCTCTCAAGTAAAAGAGCACGGATTTTTTGTGAGAGCTTGAAGCCAATCCCAGGAACCTTCCCAATATCATGGCCGTCCATGAACATAAGTGGAACACTTTCAGTACTCGTGGTAGACTCGTATGGGGGCAGCATAGTGGTCTGGTTTTTCGGCTTGTGGACATTACCAACCAATTTTGACAATATCTTGTTGGTGGATATGCCAACAGTAGCTATGTAGCCATGCTTCTCGTCTAATTGATAACGTAGATGCGTAGCCAAGTGAGATCCAAGTACAAGTCTCAATCTAAGGGTATTTTCGCTAGGGGAAAGCTGCACAATCTGTTCCCGAGAAGGAAAGGTTGGACCAGAAAAAAGGGAAGCGTCATAAGGGAATCCAACCGTTGGATCTTGCTTGTCCAAACAAAAGAAAGAATTTGTCAGATCATTCTGGTTCAGTAGATCAACATTATAGTCTATCATATCAGTGCAATCAAGGAAAACCTTCAAGAATGTCAGTATCAAAGATCGAGCAAAGGAAGAGGGACAAACTTCGTCGAAGCCAAGTCTTTCGACTCTGCCACTCCAGATACTGTCTCGAAGGAAAGCGTACAATAGTTTGGATGCATCACGAAAGCGAGTCAAGTCCTCGCCGAGAACAATGACCAAATCTGGACAAATCTTTTTGGCCTCACTAATCAACTGAAGCTTGGATAAGCCTCTCCGGCGAGCTTCGTAGTTGCATGTTACAACGATCTGCTTCTGCTGGACAGCCAAAGGCAGTGACTTCAAAGCTGGATCTTCTGCCTCAAAGACACTCGCATAGAAACAATCGTAGTCCTGCCGGAACAAAAATCAGGATACATCATTCTGTCGCCTGGCTGAGGGACATACAAAATGAAGGACGATTCGGTGATCATCCCGGTGCAACCCCGAGCGGTCCATTCCTCGTCAGTTACCTCCCACCATAGTGGCGCTCCCTTGATGCACTCTGCAGATGGCTATCAGCAACAACATGGCTGAGGGACATGACGCGTAATCGTGTTGGATTGGGCGATAATTGGCGTTTGTGGCGAGGAAAGAAGATTACTATTGTACAAGGGATTCATGATATACGATGTCTCGACCCTGGAGAGGCTCATTTTGAGTCCGATACAGAGTAATTAATTATCGGACACATCTTTGTCAGTAGCCTTGGCACTACTTAACACAAGTATCAGGCGGCCATACCAACAGCTTGCACGCAGTATGGTTGTCCAGAGAGAAAAAGTCAATTGTGTTTCAATCGTACTGGATTGTGCTGAAGTTGAACCCATCTGTTGAACAGTCAGTACCTTCTCACCGTGAGTACAAGTCAGGGCCGAAATTGACGACTTCTTCGAATCTAGCTGATACCTATCTACTCTGTATGCATTTCACTGGGTGGTGATTAGAGGATCATCCTCTTACTAATTGTCGCGCTATTGGCTATTGATTTCCGTTCAACGAAAGCAAGACACAGCAGCCAGTCTGTCAAATAGGAAGAGGCGCAGGTACAGCTCTACAGTTCTACCGGCCATGGCTGATCTATAATACTCTTTACTATTGCGGTAAACAGGTACGGTTTTTATCGACACAAACAGAATGCATCAGATCTCGGTAGTCGGCCCGTTCTGATGTACGTGTCTCTCCTATTGGTCATGTCATGCTGGTCCTTATTCTGGCACAGCTTTATTTAGAAGCATCCGCCCGGGGCCGAAAGGGTTGAAGCGCTGGTGGAAACGTGTAACCCTGGCCTTGTTGGAGCCACCTCGACCGCCACCTCGAGTCAGCTTCCCTTCATCCATTTGGTCAGCGCTTAACACAGAAAGTACAATGGACCTGCGTCGCTTGACTTGAACCTGGGCCCGGTTACTCCGCTAATTATGGCTTAGCGACTCTCATGTTGTCCAGATCCCTCCTACTTCTCAAATCCTTCAGTACTCAACCGCCGGCCAAGGAACTGTCCACAATGGCAATGCCAAACGGTTGGCCAGATGCAGATGGACTCACCAAACATCCTCGATACATGCAGTGTGACAACCAGAACAAACTCCACAGGTTTGCCCCCTGTGTCTTTTCCTCATAGATAATCTGTTAGATTGGCGTCACCCGCCTCCATATCATTTGATGGCGCAATCTTCTCTATTTTCAGCTGTTGGGCTCGAGGCGAGAAATTGGGGCCCTTGGTGTTGGTTGTATTTTCATATTCTATTTGTGATATCTCACATTATAAGCTCTCGTGTTGGAAAACTCGATTTCGTATTTGTCTTCCATTCCTCCATGTCGTGCATTTCTTTTAAGCTCTAGCAAGTCCGCCTAGCCTGGCCTGGCCTCATACTGTCAGAGCCTCTGTCAGCTGCTGGCCATTCCACGCTCTCTCTCTACGCCCCATTAGTGGAGGATGCCGTCTTAGTCAAGCAGGCTGCACACCTAATCCTTATGTGGATTCTTTATTGGGTATTGCGTTTCGTGCTCTCCCTATATTTTCTGTCCTTTGCACTGGGCGGTGCAGCATCATGTACACTTTGGCAATGCAGCCTTCCGTCCCTCATATACAGACACAAAACCACAATAGCCGGGGGTCGGTTCTGCAGGATGTCTCTGGAACCCCGCAAGCAGGTCAAATGCTACTGGCATCTCCATCCTCGCTGTCGCCAAATAAGCGGCCGAAGTTGTCACTTCAAACGTCATCAGTGCCTGTTGCTGTTGGTAAATCATCGACCGCTTTGTCAGTCACGATGAGTGCTCTGGGAGCCTCATCACCGACTGTTCGTAATACATTTAACAACGCCTACGATATTCCACTTCGACCATCACCAGTGGGTATCTCACCCATTTCCAATAATTGGCCTAAGCCAATGACCACGAAAAGAGAGGAAAGGCCATACGAGGTACCTCTAAGCGTTAGGGGCATTTTGAAGAACACACCCTGCATTCCATCCTTAAGAAGATCCGCATTGTCGGGAACAAGGAGTTCAAGTCCTCGCGCTGGTCGCCGCGTATTCTTTCCCGCGGTCAAGAGAGTGAGCTACCGCTCTCCCCTGGACGAGGAGATCAAGACGATCAAATTCATCGCTCGCCATTCGGATCTACCATCGGAGGACGAATCAGAAGTTGGTCCAGAAACGAACTCGTCTTCCATTCCCAAAACAGATTCCCCTACTCTCGACGATGCCGCATCAGGCTCAGAAATAACAGAAGAGTCTATCTCGGCACGAACGAGTGACACTGCACCTGTTGCTTCGGGTGGTGGTCGATATAGGTCTCCATTGCTCAAGCACGCAAAGAGGAAACGAAAGCCAAGAGAATGGCGATGGACAATTGGGCCATTAGAAGAGACGGGCGAAGAAGACGAGCGAAAGGGGGCAGCAAGCCCTGCCCCTCCTTTCCCTGAGTCATCGACTCGACCAGAGCTTACGATAGATACGAGCTCATCAAGTGAGGTCCCAGAGGATGAGGAATTTGAGGTTCGAAAAACACCCTTTCCATTTGAATCGGTTAAAGAGGGAGAGCAGCCCGACTAGATGATACAAGATTAGTGGCATCGGTTCTGCCCTTTCGTTGTTTCATCGAAAGAAATCGCGATCGATTTGCAGTCCGAAGATACTATTCGGCAGGGATTACATATTACTGCGACATTGGGCAAACGTAATTAACGTGTCCCGGCAACGTGGGGGACGCTACTGACAGGTGAATCTTTTCTTTCCATTGATCGAGCGGTTTGGCATTCATAAAACCGATCTTTATAGAAGCATTGGCGCATTATGGCGGGAGATATCCAAGGTAGTCACCGACTCCATGGTGCTGGCGTTGCAGAGAGTCATCTGAGCGTTAATTTCCATGGAGAAGTGCATGTACAGTATGATGAGATTAATGAAGAACCATGCAGCATGACACGAAAAATGTATTCTCAGTCTTGAATTTACTGTATTTACACACTTACCATGAAATGTGATAAATTCGACAATATCTTCAAAGACTATAACAGACCGTGACTCCTGGAAAGCCCTGGAGCAAAGCGAAGACGTTTTGAAAGTTGACGGGTGACACAGTGAGGCCAACGTCCAACCCCCAGCCAAGTGCCTTGTCCGCCCTCCTCAGATCATACAGTATTATAGCGCCTTAATTGGGTAAGGGGGTACATATAAGTTAACTACTGTAGGTACAGTAGCTAGGTAGCGAGACCCTTGGGGACTCCGTAGTGGCTCCTGTATTCCTGTCGCACAGTCAAAGCATCCACCGAAATCGCCCCATTCAAGTTTAACCGACCCGCTGGGGTTGATGTGTTGCCGGGGTCTCCAACCTTTTACGTCTCGGAATAAACACGCCTGAAAAGCAGTCTTTCACAAGATGAGCTTCTTCCTAAGCATCTCTCTCAAATCCGCATACAGAGATGACACTTCCTACAAGTACCTACCGATCCACCTGAAAAAGATCTATCATCCTCGATCACCTGATTCTGACGGCACAATTGCATCTGACATTCGCTTCACGAAAGTGCTGTACGCCAATCGTCGGGGCTGCTTCAGTACAACAGACCCTATAATAGGGTGCTCCATTACCTACCACAACATCGCCTTTGTTCCCGCCTGATACCCACACCGCAGAGACATCGTCATTCGGCCAAGCAACACCAAGCCGACGATCGAGTAGTTCGCAATTCTAACGTACCGAGTGCATCCCTTTCATTCAATAGACCAACCGTACAGGAATCTCCAAGACTTTGTGCACAGTCTGTTCCTCCAACATCCGACTTGGCTGACACCTACACAGCCTCGTTCTTTCTTTCACCAAGTCGACTTCAAACCACCACTCTTTTCTCAGCCCGTGTCCTCGTCGACGTCCGTTCGCTATCATTATCTCTCTCCTTCTTTTGCGACAAGCATCTCTTGCGCGATTTCGGCCTCTTCGACAGACAAATAACGGACACAATTCCTGGGAATGCTGGTGGTCGCAAGAGTTCTTCTCAAGGTGTAAGAGGCGTGATGCGCCTACCTCAAGTCTTTGTTTCGGTTCTCGTGGCCTCTTTTGGCTTCAGTGCGGATGTGAAAGGTGCGTTCGATCCTGCGCTTCAGAGATAGGCATTAACTTGGTTTGACAGCACATTCCAAGGCACGAAACCCACTAAATTATCTGGCCCTCGTAGAAAATACTCGGATAGAGACGCCGTCCCAACGTGTCCATGCGTTTTCAAAGTTTGATCTAACATTCGACCTCCATTCCGGTCAGCAGCACATTAAACTGAGCTTGGAGCCTAATCACGATATCATTCCAGCAGATGCGAATATTCAATACTTGGATGCTGATGGCAATGTAAAGCATGTTGAAAAGTTAGACCGAGAAGCTCATAAGGTTTTTCAAGGAACTTCCTGGGTACTGCAGAACGGTGGGCTCTGGAGCAACGTAGGATGGGCAAGGATAGTCGTCCGAAGAGATGGATCCGACCCCCTTTTTGAGGGTGCCTTCACCGTCATGGGAGACCATCATCACGTTCAGATGAAATCGAATTACATGGCGACAAAGCATAACCTCGATCCACTCATTGAAGAACATGACGACGAGTATATGACGGTTTTTCGTGATTCTGACATTGGACAAGGGCCCAAGGCAGATTTGAAGAAAAGGCAAAATGAGCAAGCCTGTCGCGCCGATCTGTTGTCATTCAACAATAATCCACAACATCCTGTACGTCGAGCTGTCTTGAAGAGAGATATGGGCTCGTGGGGCTCGATGTCTCTTGCATCGCTCCTCGGAAAGCGTCAAATCGATTCTACATCTGGAAGCGGCAACTCAGCTGGTGTCAACCTCAAATCCACGATCGGAAGCACTTCTGGGTGTCCTACCACCAGAAAAGTAGCCCTAATTGGTGTCGCCACCGACTGTACTTATACAGCTGCCTTCAACTCGACCGATTCTGTTCGGCAAAATGTTATCACGCAGATAAATTCAGCGTCTGATTTGTATCAGAGTAGCTTCAACATTACGTTAGGCCTTCAAAGTCTGTTTGTCAGCGATGCTGAATGTCCAACAACTGCTCCAGATTCCGCGCCCTGGAACTTGGATTGTAGTGGCAACACTACCATCACTGATCGCCTCAATCTCTTCTCCGCTTGGCGGGGTGAACGCAATGACAGTAACGCCTACTGGACACTCATGTCTACCTGTAACACCGGGGCCGAGGTTGGGCTTGCGTGGCTTGGCCAACTATGCACACGGGGAGTGACAACCTCAGAAGACGAGTCTGTCGCCGGAGCCAATGTGGTGGTTCGTACAAGCACCGAATGGCAGGTAATTGCCCATGAGTCTGGCCATACCTTTGGGGCTGTTCATGATTGCGATAGCGACACATGCGCTGACAGCAGTATTGTCAATTCTCAACAATGCTGCCCCTTGTCGTCTTCGACATGTGATGCAGATGCTCAGTATATCATGAACCCCTCATCGACTCCAGGTGTCACAACATTTTCGCCGTGCACGATTGGAAACATTTGCAGCGCCATGGGTCGAAATTCTGTCAACTCAACCTGTCTATCCGACAACAAAGGTGTCACCACCATCACTGGCAATCAATGCGGCAACGGCATCGTAGAAGATGGTGAAGAGTGTGACTGTGGTGGGACTGACGGATGTGGCGATGATTCATGCTGTGATGCAAGCACATGCAAGTTCAGGTCAGGTGCAGTATGCGATGATAGTAACGATGCATGCTGTAGCGGCTGCCAATTCGCTTCAGCCGATACAGTGTGTCGATCGAGTACGGGAGAATGTGATCCTCAAGAGGTGTGCTCTGGTAGCAGCGCTTCTTGTCCATCCGACACGACTTCTCCAGATGGCACTAAATGCGGAAATAGCACAAGTGGGCTTGAGTGTGCTTCCGGTCAGTGTACCAGCAGAGATTTGCAGTGCATGACAGTGATGGGCAGTTACACTAGCAACAACGATACGTACGCATGTAACTCGCAGACTTGCACTCTTTCGTGTGCATCGCCAGAATTCGGCGTTGGCGTTTGCTACTCGATGCAGCAAAACTTTCTTGATGGCACACCCTGCGCTGGCGGAGGAAAATGCGAGAATGTAAGTGTTGATCTCAAAGACGATTATAACTCTGGCTGACAGCTGTAGGGAAATTGCAAGGGTGCAACTGTTGGAGGTGAGGTTAAGTCCTGGATATCCGACCATAAGACACTCGTAATTGCAATCGCTGCTGTGGCCGGAGGGTTCCTATTACTCTCCCTGCTAGGATGCTTTTGGAGGCGTTGTATACGTCCTGCTCCAAAACCGCAACGACGCCGACATCATCGCCCGAAGAATACAGCACCCCCAGCCTGGGATGGTCCCATGCCTCCACCTATGCAGCAAAGAGCATGGGGCCCATCAGATCCTAGTTGGCAACCTCAGGGAGAACAAGACTTTGGCTGGCGGCCGCCGCCGCAAGGTCCTCCTCCTGCATACTCGTACCCAGGCCACGGTAGCACCCGGTACGCTTGATATTCTAGGTGGAGGCGTATTCTTTTTTGTTCAAGCGTTTCCTGTCTTAGCATTACTCGGCGTTGGAAAATGACCTCAAGCCACATCATGAATGATACCTTATATGGGAGGTCTTGGTTTTGTGATATCAACGGCAGGTCGCCGGTGTTAGATGAACTTGCATGCATACTATAGAAGTATCAGAACATTGGAAAAGATGACCGAAGCCTACATTAAATAGAATCCATAGTGACAATGCTTCGCCTACGAACTACATGACTTATGGTATCCAGGGATACGTTTACAAGTTACGTTGCACCCCAGTTGCATGGCTTCCCTAACGTTGCGTGGCAGTTGACGTGGCCTTGGCCCTGACCTCAATTTGACCTTACTGTGATAATTACTGTATAATTGTTAGCTGCTACGGTACGCTAGCTAACTGAGGAACGCGTTCGCGGGTACAATAATCCGGAACGCGTGAAGGCTTCAACTATCAAAGACTCCACCATCCAGATGCCCTTCGAGCAACAAACAAATCCATACCGATTATCAGTGTGTGTTAGGAAGATTTCCTAGGCAGTACGTAAAGATCAAAAAGTGCTCAGATACGCGTCTTGCTTTTGTGTGCTATCTTCTCCGCTTCCTTCACCACCGACCACAGACAACACCGACTTCTACTATAGCAACACAGACAATGGCTTCAACATCCCAAGCCGGTGGTCACCCTTCATTCCCTCCCCGAAGCTCATACGTTCCGTCTGGCAAATTTCCTGATCGCACGGCCGCTCCAACTGTGCCACCGTTTGGATCCTCGACATTGTCTAGACGAGCTGATCATGGCGCACAGCAACAGCAACAACAAGCGCGCCCGCAGCAGGGTGGACAGCAACCGCAGCCGGGTAGGGCAGGGTTCGAAAGGGAGTTCAATGCGCTAGAGGAGATACAGGAGGATCAGAAGGAAGAGATCAATGAGGCTGTAAGTAGTATTAGATGTGAACTCGAAGCTGTCATGCGAATGTTTTGTGGTTCATATGGCGGCACAAGGATTGCATGGGGTCTCGGTCTGACGACATTATCAATAGTTCCAATTATTTGATCTCGATCGTGACAAACATCTTGATTATCATGAATTGCGAGTCGCTTTACGCGCATTGGGCTTCACGCTATCTAAACCAGAATTGGTCCAGATCCTTAACCAACACGGCGTCCCTCGAGGATCTAAAACCAGATCACCGCAGGAACCTCTCCCGCATCCATCACAACTTTTAATCCCTCAGGCTGCTTTTGCTCAATTGGCCGCACAAAAGATGTTGGAACGCGACCCTCGCGAAGAGATTGAACGAGCATTTGAATTGTTCGATGTCAGCGGAAAGGGTTATATTGATCTGGACGACCTGAGGAGGGTCGCAAGAGAACTTCAAGAGACGGGCTTGGAGGAAGAAGAACTGAGAGCAATGATAGACGAATTTGATCTCGAGGGTATTGGAGGTGTGGGTAAAGAGGCGTTCATTGGAATTTGTCTACAATAATGGTTGGTTCATCTAGGGAACTATTAGATCAAGGTCTGGTTTGCTGCTTCCGTTTACTTCGATATATCAAGCGATGGCGTTTGGGAATGGGAACAGGTTTGAGCAAGCTTGTAGCATGACGGCGGATTGGAATGGAATTGGTGTACCTGCTTCATGTCTCCTGTCATACGACCTATAATCCTGGGAATACCCGAGCTCTGATCTACCACGGCAATTGCAAGGGTGTCGGGAGCTCGCTCTTCTTTCCCAAGACCTTCTCAACAGTTCCTATATCGGCAGGTCCTCTAGGTGCCCAGAATTGACCTGTTTTGTTGATATCAAACGATACGGTGAACTCGATGAGCGACTTGGCAGCTTCGTCTGGTGTTATTGCACCGCCCTCGTCCCAGAATTGGTCGAAGCCGACTGATTTAGTCATCTAGGAAGAGGCGGGGTCAGTATCATTGGCGGGAAATGAAGAAAATGGAGCTACGCGGATGCATAGAGAGCAACACCACGACATTCGAGATATGGCATGATAATTCTTGAGCAGCGTACCTCTGTCCGCATGAAGCCCGGATGTACCAAGCCGACTGCAATCCCCTTGTCCTTCAAATCGAATGAGAGTAGCTTGCCAACCATGTTCAGGGCTGCTTTTGAAGCGTGATGTGCATATTTGCCGCCACCTTCAGACTCGTCACGTAGTGTGATGCTGCCAGCCTCGCTGGAAACCAAGATGGCCTTGCTACCCTTTTGCAATATTCCTGCCTTCACGAGGGCTGCGACGATAAAAACTGGCCCAATAGACGATATAGTATAAGTCTTTATTTCAGCCTCCCAGTTTGGCTCGTCGAACGATTCGTCAGGAAAATACCCAGCTGTAATGACAACAATATCAATTGTTTTGCCCTTCAAGGAATCTGCGAGTTTTGATCCTGCAGATTCCGAGGCCACATCGATCGATGTAATCCAATGTATGTCCCCGTTCGGTTCGGTTGGAATCGAGCTGGATCGAGATGTACCATAGACGTCGGTTGAAGCGTCCTGAGCGAATGCTTTCACCAGAGATGCTCCGAGACCTCTCGTGGCACCGATTATTAGAACAGAAGACATTGTTCCTACTAGCTATATTCAATGGAGATAATTCAAGGGAATTTACGATCGTGAGAGAATGCGATTGAAAGGACCCTACAATTGCGTTATTCTATGACCATATCTCACAATATATAATCCACAAGTCAGCATGTGCTCCGTAAAGATACTGTAAATTGATGTCATCAGCAACCGCCAAGGTACTACCGTTGCCATTTCGGGGGAGCGCCATCATAAGGTATTTCGCGCAGCATCTGCTTCATCAAAACCTCATAAGCGAGTACCTGGCCTGTTGTCATCCATTGTATCACAACTAGCCCTCTAACATGTCTGAAGGAGAAGAGACGCCTGTGCAAAAGCAGGTTCGCATTCGTCGTGAGCGTAGGGAGGCGAAAATCAAGGCTGGAGGCGTGGATAGGTTGGAGAGAATAACCAGAGCCAGTGGGAGAACGCCAGAGTCGAGTAAGCAAAACCCAGAGGCCATGTTAACGTGCTGAGAATACTGACAAATATTATTTTCGCAGTACGACAGGATTCGCCTCTCTCATCACCAGGCGCACGCTCCACGATATCGCAAAGTCCTACACCTTCACCTCAGCCATCGTTGTCCAATGCAGCAGATCCAACACAGATACAGGCGCAGGAAGAATTCCTTCGTTCACTACTTCGACAACAAGCCCCGGCTGAGGCTGGCGCCGAACAGCAAGAAGATCCAATGATACGAATGATGCAGTCTATGTTAGGAGGAGATCCATCAGACCCAAATGCGCCTGAAATGCCATCATTCTCAGCAGACGATGTCTCCAAAGCTACTGGCATACCCTCCTTTGTCACCAATCTGTTTTTGGGCAAAGCACCTGAGACGGAGCAACAGAAGAGGCAAGTCTCGTTGTGGAAGATGATACATGGGGTCTTTTCAGTGCTTCTTGGAATCTACACTGTTTGGATGGTACAAACATCGATAGCGTCATTTGGCGCAAACCCTCCCACACCGCCAATGGTCTGGAACCCGTTTTTAGTTTTCGTGATGGGTGAGCTCCTTGTTGAGGGCACAAGATTGACCCTCCGGGGAATGGGCAGTCCCAAAGGGATTGGAGCGTGGTACCAACTTGCTAAGGATCTGGGTCGGGACGGTAGCGTGGTGGTCTTCTTCCTAGGTATCAGCATGTGGTGGAGCGGATGATGGTGATCTTAGATCACAGCTAAGGAATACAATATGTAGCCAAAACCAGAACTCTGGAATCGTATGAATCATCACATTCTTGCTGTGCATCGTTTCCATTGCCACGTACCTAGCATTTCCGAAGTAATTTATGATTACTACCTAGTAGTAAATGCCGAGAGTACCGTCTTCAGGGTACTACTGTACCATACAGAGTAGTACCAGAGTACAGTAATTACATGGGACGCAAGATCCAGAAAGGGCTAGTCTTGGTACTCATCAGGATTTGCCTCTTCCCGTTGACAAGACAAATGAACGCGGGGTTGAGCTTGGCTCCAAATGGAGCTTTTGTCGCTTATTACCATAGTACGCTCTGGGGGAAGAGCATGAGGTCATGTTGCGACAATGTAGCCAAACGATTTCCCCTCAGTCCGTGGATCTCGGCGCTCTCTTGGACAAGTTCATTGTTCCTCTTGGATGCTGCAGTGCTGGACCCTTTTGCTTATCTGGAATACCAATGCTAGCAGCAGCAGCTATTGTCAGATTGAAATGCGTTGGGGCATTGTGGATCTCAGAGAAATGAGCAAAACCACCGTCCGAAGTGGGTTCAATCCCGTAAGAGAATCCATGAAGCTGATCTAATAGTGGTACAGGGTTGAGAGATATCAGGTACGTAGGCACCCCGATAGTGCAATGCAGGCTTGGAAAGGTAGATCCATCGAAGCTGCGAGAGAATTGGTCTACGGACAATCAACCCTGGGTCACTGGGCCCCAAAGACATCCTCAATCATTAAGACTGTACTCTATCGCATATAACGCCGGGTCTACTCTACGAAAAAGGCAATCTTTTGAACCTTGCTTTTGATACCACCAAACTAACCCAATGGTGGGGTACTGTACAGACAAGGACAAGACAGCGGTCTGCCCCAGGAAGGACATGGATATGGATATAATAATCCTGTAGTATGGATGGATTCAGACCACGCAGAACAATGGCCGAGGGAATCTGATCGACCAGGTCCACGCCTGATATTGTACTCTGGAAGCACCGGCTACGTTTTCAGTAAACCTATTTCACCCGCTAGACCCGATCAGCGACGATTGGATCAATCACCAAACACATGATTTTCATCATTCCTGTCTCTCTCAACCACTTGCGGATCAAAGGAACTACCATCTCTTGGTGGCAGATTTTCCCCGCACCGCCGAGAACGCAAGCACGAATCCGTCGGAGAGCCAATGACAATCTTCGTCTTCAAGCTTCAGCTTTGAAAGTCAGATGCTCCAACTGGTACGTGTGCATCATACTTTCAAAAAACAGACAAGAACAGTGGCTGTAGTAGAGTCTAGGTGTTCGAAGTGTGTACTCAGTATTAACCGGATGTTCTGCTCTGGGTGGACTGAAAATCATCGTGTCGAGCAATTCCGATACAAAAGCAACCCTTCATACCCCCCAAAGCCCCGGGCTCCGTAAGCGACATGTTTTGATTACATTTCCCTCCAAAGGCCCTGGTTGGTTCCCACCCCCACTATCCCCGTCAATCCCAACCTAGTAAATCACAAGGAGAACTTTTGCTGGATAGCTCGTGCGGACTGGTGTCATTGACAGTCGGAAAGTCGCTTGACTATCCTCGGACACTCTGGTGCTCACACTTCCTTTGATCCTTAAAGTACCCGGTAATTATCGTTTCCTATTAAAAGGACGACTTCCTGCTGCAACCGTACCTTTCGTCTCTACACTCTACACACGTCCTCGTCTGCACACATACTCTCAGTTGTTCAAAACATGTCCGAAGGAGATACTAAAGCCCCGGTCGTGGTAAGCAAGCCCTGGATCTTTTGTCGCTGGCGCTGTCCCCATACCAATGCTGACTTCCTGCAGGCCGAGGCCCACGAGGTCGATACTTATCAGTGAGCTTCCCAGACGCCTCCTGTGGCGTGGAAATGCGCAAAAGCCCTATGCTAATGTTGCGATCGCAGTGTCCCAAAAGCCTTTTCGACCAAGGGACCCGGAAAGGCCCATTTGGATAACTTAGGGCACTACGAGGAATTATACAAGGAGTCGATCGAGCAACCGGACAAGTTTTGGGCTAAATTGGCCCGAGACCTCCTCACATGGGATCGCGACTTTCAGACCACACACTTGGGCTCATTAGCAGGCGGTGACAACGCTTGGTTTGTGGAAGGCCGTCTCAATGCTTCCTTCAACTGCGTTGACCGACATGCTATCAAAAATCCCAACAAAGTGGCCATTATCTATGAGGCTGATGAGCCGGGTGAAGGGAGAAAAATCACATATGGCGAGCTCCTGCGTGAGATTTCTAGGACCGCCTACGTCCTCAAGCAGATGGGTGTCAAGAAGGGTGACACGGTCGCCATCTACCTTCCCATGATCCCAGAAGCGATAATTGCCTTCATGGCTTGTACGCGCATTGGTGCCGTACACTCGGTGGTCTTCGCCGGTTTTTCATCGGATTCCCTCAAAGATCGTGTTATCGACGCCCAATCCAAGGTCGTCATCACCTCTGACGAGGGAAAACGTGGCGGGAAGCTCATCGGCACCAAGAAGATCGTGGATGAAGCATTGAAGAAGTGCCCAGACGTTACGGGCGTCTTGATGTACAAGAGAACCGGTGCCGATGTGCCCTTCACTCCCGGCAGAGATTTTTGGTGGCACGAGGAGGTCGAAAAGTATCCCAACTACCTCGCGCCAGAACCTGTCAACTCCGAGGACCCACTATTCCTATTGTACACCTCCGGATCAACAGGCAAACCCAAGGGTGTGATGCACACCACTGGTGGATACCTGTTGGGAGCCGCTGCAACGGGGAAATATGTATTCGATATCCATGACGACGATACATTTTTCTGTGGTGGTGATGTTGGTTGGATCACTGGGCACACCTATGTGGTATATGCGCCGCTCTTACTAGGTGTTGCCACAGTGGTCTTCGAGGGTACACCGGCCTATCCAAATTTCTCGCGATACTGGGATGTTATCGAGAAGCACGATGTATCGCAATTCTACGTTGCGCCAACTGCCCTGCGCCTACTGAAACGCGCTGGTGATGAGCATGTGAAGCACCAAATGAAGAAGCTTCGTGTGCTAGGATCTGTCGGCGAACCAATCGCCTCCGAAGTTTGGAAGTGGTACCACTCAGTGGTTGGCAAAGAGGAGGCCCACATTGTTGATACCTATTGGCAGACTGAGACCGGATCACATGTCATCACTCCGCTTGCTGGTATCACGCCCACCAAGCCTGGTAGCGCATCTCTACCGTTTTTTGGTATTGAGCCTGCAATCATTGATCCTGTCTCCGGAGAAGAGATTCAGGGAAATGATGTGGAGGGTGTTCTAGCCTTCAAGCAGCCATGGCCAAGCATGGCCCGTACAGTCTGGGGTGCTCACAAGAGATATATGGACACCTACCTGAATGTTTACAAGGGTTACTACGTGAGTTTTTGATAATCCTAACGGATTGTTATACTAACTAACAAATGCAGTTTACGGGTGACGGTGCTGGCCGTGATCACGAGGGTTATTACTGGATTCGGGGCCGTGTCGACGACGTCGTCAATGTCTCTGGGCATCGTCTTTCCACAGCGGAAATTGAAGCGGCCTTGATCGAACACCATGCAGTTGCTGAGGCTGCTGTCGTCGGTGTAAACGATGAGCTTAGCGGACAAGCCGTCAATGCATTTGTGTCCCTGAAGGACGGCAACGAGTCGAATGAACAGATCCGAAAAGACCTCATTCTTCAAGTCAGAAAGTCAATTGGACCCTTCGCTGCGCCAAAGGCTGTATTCATCGTTGATGACCTTCCAAAGACTCGAAGTGGTAAGATTATGCGACGCATCTTGAGAAAGATCCTCAGCGGAGAGGAGGATAGTCTCGGGGACACTTCTACACTGAGCGACCCAAGCGTTGTTGGAAAGATAATTGATACTGTAAAAGCCAGCAAGAAGAAATGAAAGGGAACTGCATGAGTTGATAGTTTATGATTTACTAAAGGACAGCCCTACGCTGAGTCGATATCCCATGAAGCTTGTGTAGAGTCCGGAAAAGGCTCCAAAGCTCTTTGTATTTGGAAATGGAACAACCTTGACCTAATATTACCAATATATCTAATCATTCTGCGATCCGGGTAGGCCTGTAGAATGTTCTACCAATCCGAATACATGCTATTTGTGAGCTAGTCATTCAAAAAATCTTTCAGCACGCTGGCAACACATTCGCAAGGGATTAATACGCACATGCCGTTAAACACAACAGGGGCCTACAGAGTAGGATATGCAGTTGCAACAGTAATCCATACACAGTAATTATGCGAAGTACTGTAGTTTTCAGCAACATCTTCAAACATACTGGATGTCGATGAGGAGAAATGTGGAGAAATGGAAACTCGACGCAGATTTGCGTGATTTCGCGTGGCCGGTTTTTGGTGGTTCACTTCACACGTCGAGACAATTTCATCCAAGCCCAACAAAGACCATCTTCAACTTGTACGCGACAGGCAGCCCGTGTCTCGTCCTCCACTTTCTTTCCACTGCGTTTCCCCATTGACAGACTGAGCTGCCGCATCACTATAGGTGCGCGTCCATTTCTGGCGATGGTTGTGTTTTAAATTGCTGTCATCAAAAAGTTGTTATCTCACTACTGGTCACTCGTCTCAGCTTACTGTTGACGTTGAGCTTCACGACCTAGCGGCCTAGGCTTCACCAGAAGGCTTGTTTCGTGGAAATACCTATCTGCGCCAAATTTCCGAAAAGAGGTCGCAACGTGAACACAATGTCATTCGGTGGGAGCTTCGGCGGCTTCGGCCAGAACACGTCGAACCAGAGTTCCGGCTTTGGAGGGTTTGGCAGTACAAACAATACCTCAACGGGTACGTGAAATTTTCAGCTGGTGTGAAGCTTTTTGTAGTTGGACGGATTGTGCCATTGTTGTTCTTGCTTGTTGTATATCATCTGGTCTGGAACAGCGTCTGATAAGTTTCACCAGGGTTCGGAGCTTCAAACACAAACACAAACACAAACACAGGTTTTGGTGCGAATACTTCCTCAAACCCTTTTGGAGGGGGAGGAAGTGGATTTGGTTCTAACACAAACGCTGGAGGTACGTCAAAACGCTTTTGCGCGTTGTTTTGGTCAACACGTACTTCTTCCTCGTTGCCTGGACGGATCTCTACGCCCCGCCTGCTGGAAATTCCTTTCATTTCATCAACCGGCGCAATTCGACCAACTAACTTTTCTACATCTGCATGATTGCTGGGACTCATCACCATGCAGTCGAATCATTCTCGTACCTTGCGTCCTTCTAGATCTATTTCATCGCTAACAACAAGATCCTCAGGTTTTGGTGCCAACACAGGCAACTCGCTTTTCTCCAACAATGCGCAGAACAAATCAAGTTTCGGAACCCCTGCTTCAAGTGGTGGCGGCTTGTTCGGTTCTACGCCAACAAGTACCAGCGGGGGATTTGGAGGGTTTGGACAGAGTAATAACAACAATACATCTGGAGGGGGATTCAGCTTTGGTCAAAATAAAACCACTCCCTTCGGGGGCGGCGCCACAACGGGCTCTTCTTCAACCGTGTTTGGCTCAGGCAGTGGCAGTACTTTCGGTTCAAACACCGCGAGTCCCTTTGGCGCATCGGGCACTGCCTTGTCTTCTCAGCCAGTACCTCCAAGTGAAGGGACTGGATCAACACCGTTTACACCATTTACAGAGAAAGATGGTTCAGGCTCTGCAACAAGCCACTACCAAAGCATTACATTCATGCAACCCTACCAGAAGTATTCTTTCGAAGAGCTTCGTCTAGCCGACTACAACGCTGGACGCAAGAATGCATCAAGCGGCCAGGCTGGTGCATTTGGTGCCAGTTCAGGCTTTGGTGGCTTTGGTTCCTCGAACACAGGTGGCGGCTTTGGCTCGTCTACAGCTGCCAATCCTTTCGGTCAGACCTCTTCGGCCGCCACCCCCTTCGGTCAGACTGCTACTGCTACATCCGGTGGATTTGGTTCGAACACGAATAGTGGAGGTCTTTTTGGTGCAAAACCAGCAACCGGAGGCAGTATGTTCGGCGGAGGCCAGCAATCAAGCGGTGCAACTTCTGGTGGGTTGTTCGGTGGCGCCACTGGTGGGTCAGCAGGTGGTCTTGGTGGCTTTGGACAATCAAACAATACAGCAACCAGCGGTGGTCTTTTTGGTCAGAACAACAACCAAACATCGAAACCAGGAGGGCTGTTCGGCTCAAACACCAGTACTACAGGAAGTACAGGATTCGGTGGCTTTGGTGCTAATAACAACACAAACAACACAAGCAGCGGAGGAGGGTTATTTGGCAACTCGACACCTCAAAACACTGGGGGTGGTCTTTTCGGCAGCGCGCAACAACAGTCTGGTGGAACAGGTCAAACCGGTGGTCTTTTCAACCAGCCAGCAGCGCAAAAACCTGCATTCGGAGGATTCGGGTCGTCCACTTCGCAACCCCAGCAGAGCGGTGGCCTTTTTGGAGGCGGCTCTAACACGTCTGGTGGCGGTCTGTTTGGGGGTTCTTCTCAACCTCAGCAGAGCGGAGGATTGTTCGGTAATACCTCCCAAGGGCAATCATCTGGTGGTCTCTTCGGCTCGCAGCAGAACAATCAGCAATCCGGTGGCCTCTTTGGTGCAAAACCTGCTGGGTCTACTGGCTTCGGAGGCTTCGGAGGTGCAAACACACAGCAGCAGGGTGCATCAGGGGGCCTATTTGGAAACTCTGGGAATCAGACCAGCTCCGGCTTGTTTGGCGGTGCACAGCAGAAACCTGCAAGCGGTGGTGGTCTTTTCGGCAGCTCGTTTGGCGGTGCACAGAATCAACAATCCGCAGGGAACTCACTATTTGGTGGCCAAAGCGGTTCAAATAGTCTATTCGGAAACTCTCAACAAAGTCAACAGCCTAGTCAGCCACAAAGTCTGCGCGCTTCTCTTTTGGATGGAAATCCATATGGAGCAGCATCTATCTGGTCTGGTCTTCCGGAACCTACCAAAGATAATTCAGGGCCTCTGGTCACACCATTGTCTGCGAGTCAGAAATTGAAAGAATCCCAATCTCGATCCTCTTTCAGATATTCACCTGTTTCCCGACTTTATAGCACACCGCCCCGCAGATCTGGATACGGTTTCAGCTATTCGACCTATGGCACCCCTTCTAGCGCGTCAAGTACGCCTGGTACAAGTAGCATCAGTGGTAGCATGTATGGCAGAGGTTTTACTGGAGGAAGCTTTGGGCGGTCTATGACCAAGAGTTTCTCATCGAGTAATCTACGCCAACAATACTCCTCTGAAGGTGAAAGCTTATTGACTCCAGGTGCGTTAGCACCAGGTCATTCAAGATATTCCAGCGGAAGCATCCGTCGCCTAAATATCGACCGTAGCTTGAAGACGGATCTCTTTGCACGCTCTCCTCTCGCCCTCCCTCCGTCAAGCTCGTCCGCAAATGGACTTGCTAATGGAGAGCATCAAGCAGAGTTTTCAGAGCAGCCGCAGAAACTCAAGAAGCGAGTCAGCTTCGATCAAACAACTTCAAGAGAGAACGGAACAGCACTCAATGGCGTTACTGGCGCTTTGGTGCGCACAGAAAACGAAGACCAGGAACCTGCCGCAGAGGACACAGGCATCTTGCGATCTTCACGTCGTAATACGAACGGCTCTACCGCCTCTTCCGATGCCACCAAAGAGCTTGCAGTCGTTCCGGAAGATCGTGCGACCGACAATGATGTCTCAAACATGCGACTGCCACAAGATGCGCCAGCCGTTGTTGATCCACAGCCTGGTGAATATTGGATGAAGCCCTCTCGCGCAGAACTCAACAAGATGCCTCGAGAAAAACTTTCAGCCTTCAAGGAGTTTACTGTTGGTCGCCAGGGCTGTGGCTCTGTGACCTTCAATGGCGCTGTGGACCTCACTAAAATCCCCCTCGATGATCTATATGGCAAAATCGTTGATATTGGCGTTCGATCAATTACAGTGTACCCTGATGCTAGCACCAAACCCCCTCAAGGCAGTGGCTTGAATGTGCCATCGATTTTGCGATTGGAGAACTCATGGCCACGTTCACGTGGCAAACCATCAGCTGCTACTAGCGGCCCCATTTTCGACAGACATGTCAATCGCCTCAAACAGGTCAAAGGCACCAATTTTGTGAACTACGAGACTCAAACCGGTATCTGGACTTTTACTGTTCCTCACTATACTCGCTATGGACTGGACTATGATGATGACGATGAGGGAGAAGGTGATAGCACACTCAGCTCTCCACCGGCTGATCTACCAGCAAATACGCCAACTTTCCATTCGGCGGGATCGATGGATGTTGATGTAACGCCGGAAGAATCAAGTATCGAAGATGACACCTTCGGCTATAAGAAAATTCTGCCTGGTGCCTTTGGACAGCAACCGGCCTACGATGAACCACCTGATATGGCACAGTCTTTTTTAGGTGATCGCTCCGTGGCTGTTGGATCTGATGTTTCCGAGCAATCCGATGCGGAAATATCAGATGACGAAATGGAAATGGCTGGTTCCTTTCCCCAGCCAGATCCTGCTACGGAGCAAGAAGATGAATCTACTTTCGGAGCGACCCATCCTCATCTTGGTACACCGGGAAGACGTGGCCTTGACCTGGAGGGCGACTGGGCTGAACAACTTGTACGAACCATCAGTCCTCGAAAACAAGATCGAGAGACGCTTCGAGAGATGCAGTCAAAATTTTTGATCGACATTGATTCTCCTCCAGCTTCTGTCACAAAACCGAAAACGAGAAAGAACGAGTTTCACACAAGCATCGACGTTATGAATTCACTTTTTGGTCAACACGAGGAGCGTATGTCAGAAGCCAGAAAGAAACAGAGCGTTGGAGGAAAAGGCTTTGAGGTTTGAACCCCTTCCTAAAATTGATGTTGACTGGAGATGCTTTTACGAGATAGCGTATCTTGAGCCGAATGTTGAGCTCAGTCATGTATCTAAATAGTAGCCCAATGACAAAGAACAGATTGCTGAAATACCTTTCCTCTAGTGGCCATACCCCAAACGTGCTAAGACGTTCGACGCTTCTGACCTCAGCGGCCAAGATTTGGCATGGCATGCTTCTTTCAAACCACGATGGACACCACTTAATGACGTGATTTACGCGTCAAAGTCTCCATCGCATCACTCAGACAGCCCTTGGTCTTGGACTGACAGTCCAGTCAATCTTGATGGCATTTTGAACGTCAAGATTTCCTCATTAATTGGAAGCTACGAAGAGGTATGTTCATTTCTAAGTTACACAACTCACTCTAATTTCGTCAGTCTTTCACTTCTCAACAAGTAAACATGTTTGATGTTATAGTTGAAGTCGTCAATAATATCCCCAAAGCTACGATGCGGAAAGTAAGCTTCGCAAAGCTAGCTCAGCAGGTGCAAAGCTATGAGCTTAATCACAGCAAACCAAAGTCTTCTGTCAACGAATTTCTCATTTGGAAATGCACTTCAATTCTTTTCGAGGATTATGATGACCAGTTTACGGTTGGCTTGACCGATGCGCAGAAGAATCAGTTAAATCACCGCATTCGCAAAGACAGAATTAGTCAATTGTGGGAGTTACTCATCCTGGAGAAGAACTTGTCACCGCAGTCGAACCCGAATGCGTCTCCAGAAGAGCTAGCCGTTCGGTACCTTTCCCTCCGTGATGTCGAGGGAGCATGCAAGAGCCTCCTAGATAATGGCGACTTTCATCTGGCAACATTGGTTTCAGAGATTGGTAATTCTGACCAGTCGTTCCGGGAGAACATCAAGTTCCAACTCGAGAGATGGCGTGAACAGGGTATTATTTCGGAAATGACGGACGAGATTCGAACATTGTACGAGCTTCTTGGAGGCAACACCACTATCTGTGAGGGTAAATCAAATGTCCCGAACGAGGATCGTGCTTCAACGTTCAGCATCTCTGAGCGATGGGATCTTGATTGGCTCCAAGCTTTTGGTCTAGTTCTTTTCTATGGTATCCTTCAAGACGAGCCCCTTGAAGTAGCGGTTGCCAAATACACCGAGAAACTTGAATCGAAAGAAGAATCTGCGTTCCCATCTGTGGAGAACATCGGTGATACATCGCGGATTGTCCCTTCTGACGCGGAGTCCCCATTCTGGGTTCTGTTGAAAATCTATGCTGAGACGAAGGGTCGAGGTAGTCAGACAAGTCAACATGTTATCTTGCCTCAAGCTATATCGCCATTATCCAAACCATTTGATTCGCGATTCACTTTCCAGCTTCACCATGCACTTGCTGCATCTAGTGACGAAATGCATGTCGACCAAGATCGTGCAGACCAGCTCGCCATGGATCTTGCCTTCCAGTACAGTGCTGCAGGGATGTACCTTGACGCAATCCACGCTGCTCTATTTCTTTCAGACGACCAACAAAGAGAGCTCGCGATTCGCAACATTCTAAACCACCATGCG
This sequence comes from Phaeomoniella chlamydospora, assembly GCA_001006345.1. NCBI lineage: Eukaryota > Fungi > Ascomycota > Eurotiomycetes > Phaeomoniellales > Phaeomoniellaceae > Phaeomoniella > Phaeomoniella chlamydospora. The sequence continues at coordinate 41,423 of LCWF01000120.1, read as the reverse complement.
GCTGTCATTCCTGAATATCTCGAAGGGCACGAAGGTTCGGCCCCGGAAAAGGCCCCAGAATGGTTTGTGCTGGAGAACAACTTGAAAATTCCCCGATTTTGGAGATGTGAAGCAAAAGCCCTGTACTACCGCTCTGTTAATAAACCAGCTCAAGAATTTCAGTACCTACTGCAAGCTGGGCTCCTCAATGAAGCTCACGATACAATGTGCCATCGAGTGGCGCCTCGTATGATCATCAACAAGGATTTCCAGCGACTATATATTCTCTTGAATCGTTTCGGTCCAGCTACAGAAGGTGAAGGCAAACCTGATATTTCCGTTCAAATTCCCGGATGGTCACTTGGCGGTGGTGTTTACCTTGACTATCTTCACATGCAAACAGTCAGCTACGGCAACGAAGCTGAAAAGAACAAATTGTTTGATAAGTCAACCGACCTCGGAAAAGTGGCGAGTAGGTTGCAAATTAGTCTTGCAGAGATGGGAAAACAGATCAAGAAGCGTCAAGCCCAAAACAAGGACGGAAATCAAGGACAGTTAAGTGCGGGCGGAAATGCGGAGGAAGTACTTGAAGCCATCGCTTGTAAGGAGATGGCAAAGGACCTGAGTGCATGGATGGTTAGATTGAAGAATGTGAGTTTCCGTGCCTCATAAGCTCAACCAAATCTCCCACTTCATCCGCCCCTTAATCGAACCCGTCTATTACATGTACTAACATAATGACCTTCGCGTCGCAGTATAACAATATTCTCAACCTCCCTCTCACCTCAGAAACAAGAAAGAGAAACACTCAGATTATGAGCATGAATTATTACCGAAGTATTATGGCCGGAGCTGGCAGATAAACCACTACCTTGTCTTACCAAAGGAATTCTTTCTCGCCTTCGGCCAACTGCTTAGCGACGAAGTAATGCCTCTCGATAATATGATGAGGTGGTACAATACAGAAGACGACGCAAATGACTTGCTAAAGCGACTACAAAGGCAGGAAGAAAAGTCATTTTGTAAAGGTAATATCGGACCGGGACAGGAAACAAGACGATACCAAATGATGTCCAGGAGGAACGGGAAAATGAAGATAAGAGATACAGACTGGATGGAATTCAGAACCAAGCCCACGGGAACACAAAGAGGGATATCATACAGACACTTACCCTTACGACGGAAAAAGACGACGTTTTCCTTACCATGGCATTCCCCTCCACACAATCCATCCTCAAAAGGCAAATAGGTGGATGCTTAGCATCAAGTGTCCATATATACTTACTTACCTTTGCCCGCTTGGCAGTTCTTCATTCTCCAAGTCTCCTATTCCATTCCATTCACTCAGCTTTAACTTACAATAGCTTAGGTAGCAAACAAAATGTCATGTACAGTAATCAGATAAATACCTAGATAACGAATTAACTCCCTAAAATAAAGTAATTAATATCCAATACTCATGACCATTCATCCAACCTAACGTATATATATCTCAAAAGAAGAACAGAGAATCAATATGTGAGATCCGTATGAAATTTACATCGACTGATTATATACATGGGATAGTTACATAAGAATACGGATAACAATTAGTATCTGCTTGCACTGGCTTTGGGTTTGGTTGCATGAGAAGGATACCCTATGATAGATCTTCGTATGAGGAAAAGACAAAGATCCAATGTTACATATATACACTATGCAAACTGAATGTTTCCTCTAGCTAGGTCGTAGTTGTAGAAGTTATTTCTCCTTTGTGCCAACAAGAAGCCTTTACTTCGTTCGCACTTTGTGTCTCCCTACTACTAATGTTCTGTTAAGATCAAGATACCAACAAAACAAAGAATCGTCCGTTTATACAATCTCTTGACCAGGAGCGATCAAATGACCCTTCTTATGCGAATCTGGTTCCCATCCGCCAGCCAAAGCTTGTCCACCATGCTTCTGAGAATATTCTTGTACGCGCTTTTCGAGTTCGGGTCGGAAATGACGGATGAGGCCTTGGATTGGCCAGGCGAAAGCTTCACCGAGTGCTGGTCGGACGATTGATGTCAGTAAAAAGGTTTTTGCGTGAGAGAAGAATAGGGAGAGGTAGCATAGGAGATCAAACTTACCACAAATGGTGTGGCCTTCAACTTGCTTGGTGAGTTCTTGGAGCATATCGATTTCTCGCTCACGGGCTTGACCATTTTCAAATCTTTGCATCATCTTCATCGTCCATGTGCTACCTTCTCTGCATGGTGTGCATTGTCCGCAGGATTCGTGTTTGTAGAAAGATGAGAGACGGGAAATCATTCGAACGACATCGGCAGATTTGTCCATGACAATGACAGCCGCAGTGCCAAGACCGGATTGACTGTCCTTCAAAGCGTCGAAGTCCATAAGCTGATCATCGCAGACATGCTTTGGTAGGATTGGGGTGGATGAACCACCTGGAATGATCGCTTGGAGGTTATCCCAACCCCCCCGGACGCCACCACAATGTTTGTCAATGAGTTCTCGAAGGGGTATTGACATCTCTTCCTCGACTGTACAAGGGTTGTTGACTTGGCCTGAAATGCAGAAAAGCTTGGTACCGGAATTACGTTCTCGTCCGAAGCTTGCAAACCATTTACCTCCACGCCTGCAGATTGTTGGTGCAACTGCGACGGTTTCAACGTTGGTGACTGTTGAAGGGCAACCGAAGAGACCAACTGCAGCCGGGAAGGGTGGCTTAAGGCGAGGCTTGCCAGCTTTTCCTTCTATCGATTCGATGAGCGAAGTCTCTTCACCGCACACGTATGCGCCCATTCCCCTGTGAAGGTAGACATCAAAATCATATCCAGTACCACATGCGTTCTTGCCAATCAACCCTGCTTTGTATGCTTCTTGAATTGCTCGTTGGAGGACTGTGGCTTCGTGATAAAACTCCCCCCGAATGTAGATATATGCGGCAGTCTATTGGAGAGGGTTAGCATGTCGAAATAGCCAATATGCTGATGAATTACTCACGGCATTCATTGCTCGTCCTGCGATCAAACATCCTTCAACCAGCTTGTGAGGATCCTTGCGCATAATCTCTCTATCTTTGCAGGTCCCTGGTTCACCTTCATCGGCATTGACTACAAGGTAGCGTGGTTTGTTATCTTTGTCCCAATCCTTGAAGTTCATGAAGGACTGCGACAATCAGTAATTCGCTCTCTCAATGTAGGTGTATTTGCATACCCATTTCAGACCAGACGGAAAACCAGCACCTCCTCTCCCTCTGAGGCCTGAAGCTTTTATTTCCGAGATGATCCAATCATGGCCCTTTAGCACGATTTCTTTTGTCTTGTACCAATCGCCATATTTCATCGCACTCTTGAGGTCGGCTCCATGATGACCGTATAGATTCTGAAATATTCTGTCCTGGTCCTTCAATCCCCCATAATGTCTAACAGGGGGAGTGTTGTCCTGAACTGTTGCAAATGATCGCGATGGTTGGGTTTGAGAGGTGGCGGAGGATGTTGTGGAGGTTGAGGGAAGAGCTCGATTGGCGACACGAGCGACCTTTGTAGTCGCTCTGGTCGAAGGTCTTACAATCATGATGTGCGAGCTCAATAGAGCTTCACGAAGATAAGATCACGCCTTTGGGGAAGGAGGGAGAAATGGGCGTAGAGGCATAGGGAGATATGGAAGATAATTACTTGAGGTCGCAAATCAAATCACTTTGCCGATTGGAGAACGGATTTGGTCCATGACATTCACGATTCGAAAATACTCCGCTCTGATTGGCTTACATATTTGTTACCCTCAGACAATTCATTGAACATCACAACTTTTGGAACACCTTCAATTCGTGCAACAATGCTCACCTTTTTAGAAAACTACCGAGTAGAATATCTTCTTGAGAATTGCTGTCGATATACAGCGATATAGTTATCATGGTAATAATCCCAGCACTCCATGTCCACCAATGATTGGTGAAGCATTTTGCAAACACGTTCTTTCCATCAACGCTCGTAATATCCGATCAAATTTCTTGTTCCTCAGCCTTGTTCTTATTAATCAAATCTTGGAAAATAGAGGAAAAGATCCATTCCAGACCCATCTGAGTCCAACACGTTTCCAGAATCACTCGTAGGCATCACCACACTTTCTTCTTCAACAATAGACCAAGCCCAGCAAATGAGCTCTTGTGACCAATTTTCTTCTGGTCGTATATTGAGTAACGATTCTAGAAGGGGCAGGAGTTCCTCCGTAGGCAATGTAAGATCGGTGTTTGTGACGGGATACCACCTATCCAATTCACCCAACCATGCTCGTACTCTTCCAGACAGTATCGTTGGAATCTGTCCCTTTTGGAGATCTGCGAGTGCCAAAAATACTGTGAACTGGATCTTCGCCAACAGCCGACCTGTTACTGAACGAGACTCTTCTATTGCAACCAGCGCTTCAGTGAGCCCTACCCTAGTTGTATCATCTAGGTATTCGAGCGCTTCTCCAGAAGAAAACATTACTCTTTCCGGTACCTCTGATTGGGCCTTGGCTTTGATAAAGTCGAGGACCTTAGACTGGACATTTTCTGCACCATACGCCTTCATGCGACGCTCTATCCTCTGATCAGCTGTCACCTTTGCACTCGATTGGGACCGGAGCAACTCGTAGCAGCAAAGATGATATGCACACTCCAATATAGACTGCTGTCCGGTGCGGTAGACCCGTGCGTGTCGCTGGGTGGTGTTGGCTGGGGTGCGATTGGGTCGACTTGGATCGCTTCTTGCCAGAATTTCAAGCCTAGCTTTGCACTCAACTGCTAGTTGCGCATATATCGCTACCATGTTCCTCTCCCACTCCAAGGGATTGTCTCTCGAGGTGTGGGTGTATCCGTTCAGCTCGCGTTGAAAAAGTGGACTTCGCATTTCCCTCTCGTTCGCAACGAGTGCGGAGATGCTAGCGAGAAGGCTCTCTGTAAAAAGTGCTTCTTGACGGTTCTTGGCTGAATCTACATTGGGATGTGAAGTATTCAAGATACATAGCTTCCCTGGTCCATCCCGGTCTATTCCCTGTGCTCTCCATAATCTTCTTGCTTCGTCTAAGGGAGACTCAGGCGGTGCCTTTAGGTTGATGAGCACTATATCAAATGGGTTATCCTCGATAGTGAATCCGTATGCCAGGAGGAGTGTCTCGTTGAATTTGGGACCATAGTTGTTGGAGACTTCGCCAATATGCAGTGCCTCCTGGTTATTGAGACTAATATCCGTCGTGCTATACCTCCAGTCGACTTTGGAATACGGCCTATGATTTGTGAGGTCTAATAGTGGTATTAAAACCGAAAATCCTTCACGGTACATACGAGTTAGTAATGCATGATCCGGTTGTTCCTTGCCAATACTTGTCGCTTTCTCTGCCGGCAGCGTATCAGATAAGACTGCTGGTGTGAAGGCTCGAGAATCGAATTGTTTGACTGCCCAGACGAACAGTTCCCAGGTATATAAGCCCACATTAGGCCATTTGAGGTCAGTAAGAACCTGGACCCCTTCCTCGAAGATTGCCTTCCAGCGGGCAAATTGGCTTTTGAGCGCGGCTTGTAAATTCGTGCCCTCAATCCAGACCAGATCGTCGATTTCGAATGGGACGTATTCGGGTATATCGTCTTGTAGTGTTCTAATGTATGGTTCCCACCAAGACTCGTGTCCAAGGATCTTCTGCTCCATAAGGAAGAAGTATTGGATCATCTGAGGAGAATGTGCGAGGAACTGGGCTGGGAACTTGGTGCCGTGAGAGGAAAAAGGAGGAGAGTCTAACGCATTCAACACCGAGAACACACAGTCCATAGGACATCGCAGAAGACTTGCACCAGGCGAGATCGGCTCGTTTGCGCGTGGGTAGAAGCCTTTCTCGGGGTCATGAGCAATCGTAACGGCATCATGGCAATAACCACCGTTAGAAATCACCCAGTCGACTAGGGCTAGATGATGGTCGAGTGTTTCCATCTCCTGGAGAGACGAGGCTCTCTACCAAAAGAAAAGTATAGAAGACAATAACTGGCATTAACGAAGGAAGAGCTTTAAGGGGCTTCTTGGAGAGTGAAAATGTATGTGGAAAGACACTGAGATACCATATGCAGATGCCTTCAAAGAACCGAATGAAGGTGGACAAACAAGAGGGCAACTTCAATACCTTCGTTGACAAGTTGAAGAATTCTACTTCGGCCAGTCCCTGGTAGATTGCAATACTGTGTACCGAATATCCAGAATAAGCAAAAGCTCTAGTCATGCAGGTCCATGGAAATTTCATGCGCAGATGGAGTCAATGAAGTACTCGATTCTGCTGGAGTAAATACTCAACTCTACGGGCTTGGTGAATGCTTTCAGTCGGTGGAGTCGAATTTGGAGGGGAGATCGAGACGATAGAATTTTTTGTCACGAGCTTTTATATTCTGATTCACATTTTGATTCTGTACCTCCTGGCTTTATTTCGGACCATAATGTGCACATCTTGCTATTGTTTGGCATTCGACCTTGTACACTACATGATACGATCATGTAGCTTCTCTACATCTTCTCGTTCTACGCTCTTCGCTGTTGAAGGAGAGATTTCTCATTTTCGTACTGTACCTGCTGTCTTTGGGGATTATCTGTAGACCGTTACTACATCGAGCTATCATGGTCTCTCTCCCTGAACGTCAGGATCGGTCGTCCTAGTGCTCACACTCTCCGGATGTCTAGCTCTGGTTTTCTTCACAACTGAGCAAGTCCTAGGTGACAGCCTCGAAGCAACGGCAAACATGTAACAAGATTTAACCATGTTCGATTTCTTATATCAATTGACTACGGATCACGAGCATATACACTCTTATCTTCTGTCCCATCAATGATTCTAGTGCCTATAGTTTGATTCAAAAGAAAACAATCCATGCTATGCAGTTGACCTTCTACCATCGATTGGGCCGCAACGAAGGGATGGCTTCATTCCAAAGGATATATAATGCGTTAGAGATACTGAGTTGCTCGGTCGGGCTGCATTTTGAATGAGTGACTATACCACGTACTCGCCAGGTCTTTTGATGCCTATTTGAGGATAATGTTTTTGTTGACTGTCGGTGGCTCTAGTCCTTCTCAAACACCTTCTTCCCTTCGATCCATGTCTCTTTGACTGTATACGTAACTGGATCGATGATAGCAAAATCTGCTCTTCGACCTGGTTCTATCACACCTCTCTTGGTTTCGCCCATCATCGTAGCCACGTTCTCCGTGACGCAACGCACAGCTTCTGCTATGTTGCATCCTGTCATCTCGACGGTTCTCCTAACGCATTCATCCACTAGAATACAACTTCCGACCAATGTATCCGTGCCTTCGATAGTGACTTTGTTACCAACCTTCCGTTGCTTCTGCGGTATTTGGCCATGACCTGGGTATAAACCATCTGGCAGGCCTGCCAGCTCGATTGAATCTGTGACCAACATACATTTGGTAGGATTCGTACGGAGCGCAATGGTCACGATCGAAGGATGAAGATGAATGCCATCCGGGATGACGGAGTAGAAGCAGCGCCCTGTCGCCATAAGACCCGCTAAGCCTGGGTCACGATGGTGAAGGGGCTGCATTGCATTAAAGACATGGGTGATGGCAGTAGCACCCACGTCTAGGGCAGTCAGACCAACATCGTAATCGGCAATGGAATGGCCAACAGACACTGCAATGTGAGGATACGTCTCCTTCAGATGACCAATTAGTGGGATAGACCCGGGTAATTCTGGTGCAAGGGTAACGAGTCTAATCGTTGATGACAAAAGCTCTTCAGAATATATCTCTTCAGGAGAAGAGGTTGATGGCTCAGCCAGATAAGCTGCATTGTGGGCGCCCTTCTTGACAGGATGCAGATACGGGCCTTCCACATGAGCTCCTAACAAAGCTGCTCCATCGGCAAACGTCCTCGGTCTCAAATGTGGAAGCACCTCACATTTGTAAGTATCAATGCAAATGATCTGGCATATCACCTACCTGCTTCCATCGTGTTTTGTCAACGGTAGGAATTGTTGCCCACCAACCAGTAACACCGCTCTCAAGCTGTTTTCCGGCAACACGACCGAGCCTTTCGATATCATCTCGCTCCGATGCAGCGTTTTTACCAAGACTGGTGAAATGAACGCCCCCTAGCCCGTTGGTCTGTAGATCCAGAAAACCAGGGGCCACGATGGCACCTTGAAGGTCGATCTTCTCAATGCCATCTGCACGATAATAATAATTTGGGGTGATGAGTCCCGTCTCCGGTGAGAAATAGAGATCTTGCGGTATCAATTCACCATACAAGCAGATCTGACAATTAGTGAATAACTTCAGAGATGGAGCACCAGGTGATGTAAACGCCATTGTTTTTATTTTCCCCTGTTTTCAGTATCAACTGTTCCACCCAGTGCAGCTTGCCTAGAGGAACAATTACCTAGGCATGTAGACGCATTTCTTGGTATCGGATGTTGCCTGCGGGGCTTCCTCTGTGGACTGGAGAGATCGATTTAATAGGCGATGATCAAGCCTCAATGACCACCAGCAGCTGGTGTGGCTTGATCCACCAGATGCACCAAATGAGGGCCGACAGGGGTTTCGACTTGTTTGACATCCCGTCGCGGTCGACCCCAGTCAAGCTGTGCCACTATAGCACGATCATAGTCGGGACATTTTAAGCGAGCACACAGCTAGCTTTGCCTTCTGTTCATGATGGATTGGTTCACTAATTTGTTCTTGCCTGCACTTCAGAAGCCGTTATTGCATCGCACTCATACTGTGGGAGGATCGGTGAAGGAGGTCGGGAAAAGCTGATGATCTGTGATGTGGAATTACAAGCTACAGCTTCTAGCTGGATACCTTGTCCTCTGGATGGGATTTCTGGCTGATCGATGATGCATTGGTGTACCAAATCTGGCCTACTCTGAGTACAGCTTGTTGTTTGTGGAGGTCCCAAGAAAGGAAAACCCACAGTTCACTGAAGACAAGACAAGACAGATGCGGATCGATCGACGTCAACCGTGCCAAATGACGTAACAATGTTCCTCAGAGTAAATAGATTGACCACCCATGTAGCAGATCAGATCGACCACGATCAAACGATAATAATTTATCTACCTACAGTAAGGCAGCTGTAATCTCATACAAGCTACTCATACTTCACTACCATCGTCCTCTTTCTGTTCTCTACTTCCACCCTACATAAGTCTGCTCGCATCGTTGTCTGAGGAGCATTGAGGCGTTCTCTCGTCGCTTGTTCTCCTGCCCGTTGCTCAGTTCGATGGTCAATCATTTCCTGCTTAAGAGGAAATTGATGTGAAGGGTCAGCTGCCACTTCATCACTCAAGTGTCTTGTTCGACGGACATCTTCTCGTCTATCCCTTGAAGATTGCATTCGTCCAGCTATGGCGCAACAACAGAAGGCCGGGAAGCCCTGGTCTGGCAACAATCCAATCCCCAACGTCAAACAGTTTCTGGAAGGCCTGGACAAAGACAAAGCTGAACGAGACAAACGAATTGATGAGCAGAGTCAACGGTCACCAAAAGCGCAGGATAAGGTGACGCCTCACAAAAATGAAACCAAAACATCTAAAGGCAAGACAGTCACAGATCCAACGACTGGAAACGACGTTGTTATCGACAATGTCGGCAAAGATTTCATGCAGCATGTGACAGACCCTCAACTTTCGGTTCCCAATGCAAACCTGGGAAGGCCAACACCTGTCAAGACAGATGCCTCTCAGCCCAACCCAGAGTATAAAGAGAAACAGGATATCACTGCACCCCCAGATCCAATTGAGCCTGGATCGACAAGTGACGTTCCGATCCATGGAGAAAAGACAAATATCTTGTTCCACCCCACCCCCTCCGTCAGCTACGAGCCAATGTTCGAGTCTTTAGAGAAACGAGCTGGGGCACTCTGTATTGGAATTCTGATTGCTACTTTAGTCGTTGGAAAGGTTTTCGGAGGAGCACTAAAAGGTCTCATTCCTTTGGCCATGGTCATAACTTCTGGGGTGTGGCTTTGGATGAAAGAGGTTGTACGAAGTGGGCGAGAGGTCGAATGGTCAAGTGAACAAAGCCGTGGGGAGACGGCTGTTGCTAACTTGCTTCCTGAATCTGTTGAATGGATGAACACCTTTATGAAGGTTGTTTGGGGTTTGATCAACCCTGATATGTTTATTCCTATCGCCGATCAGATTGAAGATGTCATGGTTGCGTCTGTTCCAGGTGTCATCGAAAACGTTCGTGTTGCCGAGATTCACCAAGGCAACAACCCATTTAGAGTTCTAAGCCTTAGAGCATTGCCGGATAAGCAAGTTCAGGAGTTGAAAGACAGTATTCACGAGCAAAATAAAAAAATCAAAGACCCTCAAGAGGCCGCCGCTGATGAGGAAGGTGGTGATTATTACAATCTGGAAATCTCTTTCGCCTATCATGCAGCACCAACCAAGGGTGACAGCCCGGATGCCAAAGCCCGAAACATGCACATGAATTTGGTCTTCTATCTCGGTATCCGCGGGCTTTTCGGTGTTCCTCTACCGATCTTTGTGGAATTGCAGGAACTTGTTGGCACCGTTCGTCTTCGCCTACAATTGACACCTGACCCGCCATATGCAAAGAACTTGACATTTACTCTCATGGGAGTACCACATGTTCAAGCTGGTTGTATCCCGATGATTAAAAAGGGCCCTAATCTTCTCAACCTTCCGTTGATCTCAAATTTTGTCAACTATGCCATCGGAGCTGCTGCAAGTCTTTATGTCGCCCCAAAGTCAATGTCCCTCGATCTCAGATCTATGCTTCAGGGAGACGACGTGACCAAGGATGTTCAAGCACTCGGTGTCATGTGGGTCCGTATTCACAGAGCTGTTGGACTTTCTAAACAAGATCGTCGTGGCAGCAAAGGGGGCGGTAGCGACCCATACATCAACTTGTCGTTCTCGAAATACGGAAAACCCATGTATTGCACACGTGTTATTACCGACGACCTCAACCCGATGTGGGAGGAAACAGCTGCGCTGCTGGTCACTCCAGACTTGATTAAGGCTGACGAGCAGCTTAGTGTCGAGCTGTGGGACTCTGATCGTAATTCAGCGGATGATATTGTGGGCAAAGTTGAACTTTCAATGCAGAAAATGATTCAACATCCAGGTAAGCGCCGAGAATGAAATTGGTCGCAACACAACTAACCTGTTTAGGTAAAATGTATCCTCAAATCTCGAAGCTTGCTGGTATGCAAGATGGTACTGAGATGCCAGGTGAATTACATTGGGAAGTGGGTTATTTCGGAAAGCCCAAGATAAGACCCGCATTGAGAACGGACGGAAAGGATAAGACACTTCCAGATAATCTTAAGGATGAACCATCTCTCCAAGATGAGAAGGGTAACACAACTTCTGAATTTGACGATGCAGTTGCTCACACACCACCTGATCCACTGTGGCCGAGTGGTGTCTGCAGTGTCATTGTGCACCAAATCGTTAACCTCGAGCTTGAGAATATCAAAGGTACTGAAGGCAACCGAAAGGGTAAAGAGTATGAACCAGCCAAGGCATATGGTGAATCTACGGAGGAACAAAGCAAGAAGTTGCCCACCAGTTACTGTACTATTCTTCTCAATGACCAACTTGTGAGTCAGCTACCGGCCAACTTATGCAATAATGATACTGATATATATCACAGGCTTACCGCACTCGAGCCAAAGCAGTCAGCAGCAAGCCAATATTCAATGCCGGTACTGAACGCTTTGTACGTGATTGGCGTTCTACCATCGTCACAGTCACCGTTCGCGATCAGCGTTACCGTGAACACGATCCCATCCTTGGAGTTGTACCCCTGAAACTGTCAGACATTCTCACTACAAGCTCGCAAGTCACTCGATGGTACCCTCTTGACGGTGGTATCGGCTTTGGGCGCATTCGTATTTCTTTGCTCTTCCGCAGTGTTGAAACACGTCTGCCTCCTAATATGCTTGGATGGGATGTTGGCACCTTCGAGTTCCTGTCCGACCGTATTTTGGCATTGGGCAAGTTCACCAAGGGCACAAAACTAAAGCTTCGCACTGGTGGTTCCGTGGGCCACGTGTCTCGTAAACAATGCCATAGCCTCGAGGAGGGCGATGGCATTTATTGGGACATGGCACACAAGGAGACCAAGAGTGAGGTGCGCCTGCCAGTCAAGTACAGATATCGATCTCCGGTTGTGTTCGAATTCCATCAACCAGGTAAACGAGGCGCTGTTGCCTTCGCCCAGATCTGGCTACAACATCTTGTTGATAATGAGGATACACCAATCGACATACCAATCTGGACAACCAAAAACCCCAATCGCCTTACACAAAACTATGTCACCGAGTTCAATGTCAAGGCTAAAGAGGTTCCTGGTTTGGAAGACCTGACGGAGATCGGACGTTTAACTTTCCGAGGACGTTTCAAGGCTGGAACAGACGAGTCTCACGAAAGATTCGTCGTCGACAATGACAGTAGAGAGACCTACGAAACTTGGGAGGCTTGTCTTGCCGAAGGTGTCCGCGAGAGCCAAGTTTCTCCTGAGATTCCGGACCACCTACAAGAGATGCATGAAAAGTCGCTCACCGAAGGCCGGGACATTCTCAAACAGGTTTCTGAAGAAGAAAGGGAGAAATGGGTTTCCAAGACTGGTCAAGATTGGTCCGGTGCATTTGGTCATGATCCTGCAGCGTACGCAGATGGAAAAGGCAGGAAGATTGCCGAACCAGGTACTGATAAGCCACCTCATGATCCTGTCAATCCAAGCTCCGACGATGACAGTGGAGATGATGACGACAGCGAGTCAGACAGCGACCTTGGTATCAACGATGCCAACAGCGCCCCCAAAGCCAGCATGGACACTCAACATACAAACGGCACCAACTCCACTGACGCTACTACTACTGATAGCCGTGCTAGTGGCGAATCGAAAGGTAGTTCTAAAGATGTCAACAAAGTCAACAGTCGATCCGAGAAGCGAAAACATCGTGGTTTAATGCAATGGAGACCAGCTCGAAACGCGCAATTTGCCGCAGATGAAGCCAAGTTTGCCGCAAGGAGAATGAAGAATAAATTCACCGGAGGTCTTGGAGGTAGAGAACCAGGTGTTGAAACCGAAACGGGAAGATAAAAAAAATCGAAAGAGAGAGATGAATTTCAAGATTGCCAATGTAATCGAGAATGACAATGAGGAAAAAACAAAAAAACAAAAATGGAAAATGTCACTGTACTATTAATAATCATAATCTTGCCTACCTATGGTTTTCTTAAGTATGGTAATGAATGACTTGCAAGAACTCTCTGTAATAATCACCAAAATATTGTACTGTACTGTACCTGCTTGCCCTAGATGTCTAGGTACTGTAACTGAGGATCCTACAGAGTAGTTCATATTCCCTTTCTAAAGTAATATGTAAGTTAAGTTGATTGTTACAGTATTAATTAATTCTCACCTTCAAAATAAAATTGAAAAAAAATCGTGGAAAGCATCTTATTATCGTGGGTTGGTTCCATAGGTATCTAGATATTACAGTAAATAGGTAATTAAGTAGGTACATAAGTACCTTAGTAATAACTATGTATTTGAGAATGGAGAAAAAAAAAACCCAAAAAAAAAACCAGGGACTGGATATTAATTTTGTTTGAATCACAGTACCTTGGTAATGTAGCAATGATTAGTACCTAGGTAGGTAGGCAAGGATAGATAGATATTTGTGCTTTGTTGTGCTCGCTCCATTTCGCTTCAATTCTCAGTTCAGCACCCCCAGTCCAATCCAGTCCGGTTCAACGCCTTGCCTGGTCATGGCAGCTCCTTCCTAATTCCCCGAGGTAAGGTATATATACGGTAGATGATTCGGTGGTCGTCGTCGTTAAATTGGTCAAATAAAGGTACCTCCCTTTTTTTGCTTCCTACTTTGGTCTTCGGCATCCATTCCACTGCCGACCCGCAAAATCGAGTCAACTTTTTCTTTTTTACATTTTGTATTTTGTCTTTTCTCCATTTTTTACAAGAAAAATGAAGCAGCAACGCTCAAAATACCGACTGTCATCCAGCCGGCCGAGATTTTGAATTGTTCGGTTGCAGCACTCTTCGAGGTGGAGGTTGGGCTCGAAGAACCCGATGCGGACGAGGTGGCGCTGCTGTTTGTTGTCTTTGACGATTCGGTTCCGCACAGACCCGATCCATTGAGGTTGAAGGTTGGGAAGAAAATCTTTGGTGGAGCTCCGGCTTCCATCTCAACAGCAATCGTGCCATTCGAGCCTGTAACCACGGTTGTGCAGCCGAGGATCTCGGTCATGTTGAGACCCTCGTCACCAGCACCGGGGACAGAGAGTTTATAGGCTTCGCCATTCTTTCCTTGGTTGGAGAGAACGGACACGATTTGCACTCCGTTAGGACCCTTACGAGCGGCGTAGGTGCTGTTGTCGGTATAGAGGATGCTGCTGGTGTTGGAGACGAAGTTGCTGTTGACGGAGATGGCGTGGTTTCGGAGCTTGTTGACCTTGGAAATTAGGATGTAGAGAGGTGCAGAGGTGTTATAGCCGGTTGTCCAAAGAGCCTGACGGTTATAAGGGGCATCGAGACCTTCGAGATGTTGTTCCGAGCCATAGTAGATCTTGGGGATACCATCGGCAGTGAGAGTGAAGGCCATGGCATTCTTGGCAAGCTATACGAGAGATGGTGTTAGTCGGAGATGACACTTCGATTTCACGCTCGTCGAAAGACTATTAAGGGACAAACACTCACCTCGATGTCGTCAGTGTAGGAAGCAAAGCGTTCGTTATCTTGGTTCTCGATGAAGTTGGCGAGATACTGAGTGTCCGAGCAAGCAGCTCGAACGTCACCGATCATTCCGACGAGGTCCGACATTTGTCCTGCCGTGAAAGCGCGAATGATGGTGTAGTAAAGTGGATAATTCTCAAGACCGGCAGTCAAGTTCTGATAATCGCAGACGAATGTAGCATCTCCGTCAGACACTTCGCCCATGGTGTAGACACCGGCCGCATCCACGAAAGGCTTAATGAAACCCGATTCGATCTGTTTTTCGCCATCGAGTCTGATACCGTCAATGGAATAATTTGCGACCAATTCCTTAACCCACTGCTGTTGGGTCTCGGCAATGCTGGAGTTCGTAAGTATCAGAGTTGGGGTAGCTACACCTTCGGTTCCGAGCCAGCACGTTGTATACATGGTTTCGTTGCTCCAATCGGTGATGGCGCAGTATGAGTGGTAGTATGACTCATCGTTGAACGGATAGAAGTCGGCATAGTCAATGTAGGTCGTGGAGGTCATGTTGGCGTTACCAATATCGTAAGCCATTTCATTGGAAACGACGTCGACGAGCAAGTACATATCACGCTTGTGCAGCTCATCAGCCAGGTTCTTGAGGTCGGATGCGTCTCCAAAGTTGCTGTTCAAGGCATAGTTGTTCTGCGACCAGTACCCATGGAAAGCTTCACCATAGATGGTGTTGTTGGGCAAGTTTTCGACGATGGGTGAGATCTGAACCGCCGTGAAGCCCATATCGGCTATGTAATCCAGCTTGTCCACAATGCCCGCCCACGAACCGCCACAGTATCTGTAGATGTCGGAGCATTCCTCTTCGGAGCCATTGGATCGAGCAAAACGGTCGGTGATGAGTTGATAAATGGATTGCCTGGCCCATACGTCGTCTGAGGCGGCATGTGACAAGCCGACAGAGGCTGTCAGGGCCAGAAGGGAAAGCTTGAAAAGGGTCATGTTGAGCGCACGTAGCGGCGTGAAACAGTTGAACGAGCGACTGTTTTGAAGGAATCAAGTCCACGGGGAACAATCGAGCGAATGAGATTGCTACAGACCGTGAATGGGGTCGAAGAGAGAAAGAGAAAGGGAAAAAGGGATACCTAGGCCGGTCGATGGGAACAATACAGAAGACACAGGGGAAGGAAAAAAAGGTAGAAAGAGAAACAGAAAGAGAAAACAAACAACACGAGACAGCAGACGTGCATTAAAGTCGAAGAGGAGGGTCGGGCAGTGTAATCAATCAATCAATCAGGTGGTCGAGTTAATGGGCAGGTCGATCATGATTGTTCCATTGGCCTGAGGTACAGAGTACACAGGTAGTCAGAGTACAGTATCATACGATACCGCATTACAAGCAAGCAACCCCAGTTCGCCATGAAAAGCCCCGAAGCTTAGTGGCGATAGCGTATGATAGTTGCTATACTATACATAGTAGTACGATGGTACGATGGTAGGGGCGCGTTCGTTATTTTTAGTTTGGTTCCTGAATTCTACTTTCTTTCTTTCTTTCTTTCTTTCTTTTCCTTCTTTCTGGATTGCGGGAGAGGGCACGGGAGAAAGTATGGTGATGTAAATTGGCCTCAGGGATCATCGTTGTGCCGTGGGTGAGTGAAGAGAACAGCTCAGGATCTGCGACCACACGCATAGAAGTCTTTTCCTTGTCGGCCTGTACAAGGTTGCGATACGATACCAGGATCATACAGTACAGTACAGTACAGTACGGTTCCTGAATTGGGCGCAGAAGGGACAGGGTCAATCGAGAGTACTCAGAGTATAGAGTACTCTCAGAGTAGACAGGTCCAAGCCACCGGTACACCCGGCCAAGCTGACGAATTCGGCGGGGAGGTGGTCAACGATGGTCCAAACGGGTGTGGGAGACAGAAACCCAATGAACCAGTTGTTCGCCGAGGATGACGCCGATCAGTCGATGGAGTGGAGCATCGACAGTCATCGATGTTTCACTTTGGCAGGTTTCGATAGACTACTATGTATGTACAGAGTATCCTTAGTGTTATCGCTCTCCTTTACAGAGTACTCTGTAGGACGAGCATTAAACTGTGTACTCGAAATGGGGTATACTCAGAGTACTCAGAGGAGAAGATGAATTTGTACAGCCAAAGTGCATTCATCCCAGAGCACAGCACCTTGCAAGAGCCCTATCGTACTGTAATGTACCGCATGTAGGTGCATGGAGGTAGAGAATACGCATGTGGTACGGTATTATGGGAATATACAGTACACAACTACTGTTTCGCGTCATCTGAGTGCTGTGGCAATTTTAAGCAGCGGTCGTAGTAGTGGTGTGTGTGTTTTTAGGAGCTGTTTTGTTGGAAGAGGCGCAGCGAAACAAAGAAGAGACACGAGACTAGGCCCGACAGAACTCAGCGTACTACATAATTAGTACATGTAATTACCTGCCTACCTACTCTGTAAGGTACAGTACCTAGTAATTATGTATAACTTTATAATTACTGTACATCGTCCCGTAGCAATAATAAGAAGTTACAGTACTTCAGTGCTTACAGAGTAAAGTCATTGTACTCTGAGTAAGCCATGATACGTGGAGACGGAATACCATAGTACAGTAATTACGTAGTACGTGGCACCGCACATAAGTTGCCTTTTGAATTATGCTCTACCGAGTAAATCTCCACCAACCATAAGATACAGTACCATTGCCACGCCGGTGTTCCCTCCTCTGTACAGAGAATGGGAAGAAATGCCATGCACCAGGACAATTGGACTCCACTGGAACAATGGACCGTTTGCTGGAATGGAAGTCAGACCTATGGTCGGCCGGTAAGCGTTGTGAATCGTCACTTTCCCAGTCCAGGATAGGCGACAAGCTTTGTGGTCAAGCTTTCTCGTGGCAATTTCTTGTCCTTTGCCGAGTAAATTGCTTGGATTACCCCCCCGCCATTCCTTTCCCCAGACTGACCAGGGAAGGAAGGACATGATCAGATACATCAACCGTCTATTCGACTTCTAGGGTGCCGGGGAATGGAACACATTCCAATTACGTACATTGGACCAAAATGACTGCACGGCACCAACCTATCCTAGCGACGGTCTTCCCGTCTGGATGTTGACTGAGGAGATGGCCGTGCTCTGTCCACGAATCAATTCTTATCTCTTTCCTTTACTGATGCTTGCTAACATTGGCGTTCCATGAGAATAGCATCGACGGCAGACTGTAACATATTGTGACCTTATTGGCAAGAAGCTGTTCGCCCTTCACGATGATCCCTTGATTTCAACGGATCACGCGTTGACCAATGAGTCCCGAGGCCAGGGGCAAAGGCATACTACTGGAGGATCGTCGATAATGGGAAATTGCAAATCTATCATGGCAGACTTTCCCCAGGCGCTAAGGAAGTAAGCGTAGCTACTCTCCTATTGTTATGTACTATGTACAATACTACGCTACCTATCTATGTATGTATGTATGGTGGTGCTTGTTAGGTGCCGTTAGGCTGAAGACTTGGCTCAAATCCGATGGCTTGCATCCTCCGTTGTCGTGGTCCGAGATGTGTTCAAGGAAAGAGGTATGTTCCGTGTTTCCGAAGAAGAAGAGGGATGAACAGGATGCAATAAGTAACAGCGGAGATAAAGCCTATGGGTTTGCCCAACGCAGGAAAAGAAAAACAGCACACTTGAAGGCAAGGCTCGGATTTTGGCAGGTGACTATCGACATCAAAGGTACACTACAGCTCCAGGAGAAGAAGATGATACACGCTGTGGTACTTTGTATAGGAGACCATCAAGACAATGAACAAGCCTTTCTAGATGGTTCAATTCCAGGCACTATGGACAAGGCAGAATGGCTCGGTCCTTTGTCTTTGTCATCTCGACTGCAACCAGCTGTGAAGGAGGTCGCTCCCAGACAGACCGCAATCCGGGGAACGATGCAAAGCCATCCAGGACCTCCTGTATCCTTTGCTTCCATCGAGTAGCCATTTGTGATATGACTAATTGACCTCTTCCATTCCTTTTTTAGATCCTAGTCTTCAGCTGAAAAATGTGCACCGTTTGATGTGTTTTTTTTTTGGGGGAGAGCGAGGGCTCATCGACCACCCGACAACAAGAGTGTCTAGAAACATAGTCGAGTAAACACACTTCACTTCACTTTCCACCTGTATCTTGTCACTTGTCTGCCCCCAAACATTTCATCTCTTCCATCGCAACTTTCACCAATTGCAAATCAAATATCTATTCCAAGTTGAACCACTGCATTCACCTACTTTCAATTCATCATGCGGACGAGAAGCCAAGGGCTCTCTCCCGGCGGCTTGGTCAGCTTGCCCTATAAAATTAAATTTCGTAAGAAGCGTGCTCGGGATGTGGAAGATGACATGGAAGAATCTCCGGTGAAACAAATTGTCACCGCGAATCGCCGTCGTGTTCGTGCCAAAGCTAAAGCGCAAAAGGAAGCAACCGCCAAGGGTGAGATTGATCCACACATTATCATTGTCATCATCACCCTACAAACCTTCAATCTTACTGATCCTTTCTTGTCTGGCAGCTACAAACATCGCAACCTCACCGTTACCGACTTTGTCGGCATCACCATTCAAGTCTGCAACCATGTCGGCTCCGTCGACCCCTGCCGCTGCAGATTCTGCCAAAAACGTAAACAATGCTCCACGTGACAACACGCACACCCAAACTCCAAACAGTAACAACAATCGACCAGCATTCAGCAGCTTGTTTGGTTCCTTGCATCGATCGATCTCTCGAATCTTTCACGCAGCACCTAACGAAGATGAAACAGCTCCAAGGGTTTCAAATGACGAAATCTCACCATCCGAATCACGACAGCGACGAGTCAACTTTGAATCGGCTCCAACAATTGATTTTCTCAGCAACGGAGCTAGGGACGAGCAACGCCTGGTTGCAGCGACTCCTGTGCCTGCGAGCAGACGCTCCCAACCGCGAACTGAGCCTCGACCACGTCGGTCACTCTTTGCGACTACGCCACGTACCTACAATGCTCATCGCCCATCTGCATCTGCTCGCAAGAGTAAAACACCAGCTCAGCTGCGACAAGAAAACCGTATAATCAAACAAAACCTGTGGAAAGCTGGTTGGGAAGGAGTGCCACTCAACCGAATCACCGATCCGAGAAGCTTACAACGCCGAGAGGATGAGGCAAAGGAAGCTGGTATAAATCTAGCTGATTTTGATATCTACGACCCTGGGTTTGGACCTAATCAGCGAAAGACTCAGCAAGACACCATACCAGAAGAAGATGCGGCTCCTGGACAGAAGCGCAAACGACCTGCCTTATCTCCGAGCAATTCAATTCCCAACCCTCCAGGCGCAAGTTTTGGTCTGGATTATCGATATTTTGAAGATAGCGATGAAGGAACAGAAGACGAAGACCTTCCTCACCCTCCAAAATCTGTCTTGAAAAAAGCAACAGAGACCTCATTCGAAAGAATTCAACGGTCCACGAAGCGCGTCAAATTCGACAACAGCCCTACCGATACCCCGTCTAAAGAGAGAGCACGTGCTAAATATGCCGGCATTCACTTTGCAGATTCCCCAAATGCTTTCATAACTGCAGACGAGAATTCTTCATCCCCTACTCCACAATCAAATTCCGAACCTGATTTTGTTCCAAGTTCTGCACATCCTACACCAAATCGTTTCTGCTTGCCAGATAACTGGTCTGACGAATCGTCACTAGCATCTACCAAATCTCGAGACTCCAGCAACATGTCCGGTGTTGAATACGAGCAAGCCCGCGATGAAAGTACCTTCTTGCCAGATCGTGAATCCAGCACCTTCATGCATATCCCTCCTCAAGAAACCCCACTTCCCGAAACGCCAAAGAAATCAGGTACCGACGTGGACCTCAGCCCTCTAAGCAAGGCTAGACAATCAGCAGAGCGATACAAGCCTAAATCGCCGAGCACTCTGCGCCAATCGACACAACTGCCATCATCAAGCCCGCTGGCTGAAAAGAAAGGCGAGGAGGAGGACAATGAATTCGATCGTCTTGATTGGCCGAAGGTTCCGTCAATGGTTGAGGCTGGCTACTGCAGCCAAGATATTGCAGACTTGGTGGAGGCATTGTGGACCCCAGAAGACGACATTCGGGCGGATGAGTGGTTTGAAAAGGAGTTTGCCAGGTTCAAGGCAGCAGAACTTGCTGCTTGAGTACTTCGCGGGCTCCTTCTTGCCCTCTCTCGTATCCACTCGCCACCATCCAGAACAATGGACGGGGTTGCCTTTCCCACCTCATCTATTGGATTGTGGCACCCGAAGGTGCCTGCTAATAGGGGAGGTGGACGTGGCCCCTGTCTTGTCGTTCTGGATGGTGGAGAGCGGCTACGGGCGAGGGACAGGCAGAGAAATGGCCGTGGTCTTCTTGTTGGGTGTTTCATATCTGGAGTTTGGGAATAATACCAACTGGGAAAAGTGACAAGTCAAGAAGATATTTACCTGTATGACTACAAAATTTGTGTTTCGTGTTTGTAACGAAGAATACTACGAAATGGCTTCTGTGGTGGTCATAGAACCAGCAGAACATACTCAATATCAAAAGACTTGCTTGCAGCGGGTTTTTTCTCTCGAAACATGCTCTGTAACCAAGTAGTCTTTTGTAATTGACTGTTCTAGGACAATACTTGATCTCATAATCAAAATCTCAGGAAATCAGAAGAATCCGCTTCATATCGAGGAATCCTTTCTTTCACCCTCGGTTCTTCTCTTGGCCTTTCCTTTCCCTTTCCCCTCCCAACAATTTTCAAGTCTCATGTATGTATTTGATTGAAAATTGAAACCTCGAAAACCTCGAAAATCCGCATTCTCATCTAGATTTCTAGATCTTCTAGATTCTCCAACCATGCTGTTTGTTATTTTAGTTTATTCCAACCTCCACTCCCTCGTCACCCTACGCACTCTCTCCTGCAGGTCCTCCAATTCATCTCCCGATCTCGCGGCAACCACCAGGCCGGCATGACTTGTTGAAGTGACGGGATCGAAATACCATGCCATGATCACGATCGCTTTGGTGGCGTATATTTCGGGTTGGAATTGCTGGATGAATGTCTCGCGGTCGATGGATGTGGTTATGAATTGATTGGATGCGAGAGTTAGGGGTTGTTGTGGCCGGGATGTGAAATACGATGATAAGAGGCTGAGGTTGAAGGAGCCGGGGATGCGGACGTTCAGGTCGACGATCAGGTAGTTGGAATCCGAGGGAGGGAGGTGGTCGGCGGGTGGGGTTTCGAGGATGTCGGCGCCGATGGGTCCGAAGTATTGATGGCCGGGGAGTTGAGAGTGGAAGACAAAGTGGGTGATTTTGTGCATGATGGAATGGAATTTTTGAGAAAGGTCAGGTTGTTGAATGTAGTTGATTGAACTGCCGTACCAGAATTTACCGTCGAGGAGTTTTTGTTCCGTGGCGGAGAGGAATATCGGTTCGCCGGTACAAGTGATGAAGAATGTGAGGCCCCAGTTCTTGATGCTGTTGGAGACATAGTCAAGTGTCATGAGGGTGGCCGGGCGGAGGTCTTTGTTGAGAGAGGTGAATGACGCGAAGAGTTTGGGGAGGATGATGGCTTGCGCTTGTTTGATGTAGGTGTCGCGTTTGTCTTCGCTGTCAATGATCCATGTACCGCCTCCGCCTCCGGATTGCTGGGTTTTGATCACGAATGGAAGGGCTCTGGCTTTGACGGGAGATAGGAAAGTGCTGATTTGTTGATGGAGCCAGTTCAAGCGTTGACCAGTACATGAATGTGGAATTTCGGTCTCGTATGGATGGGCTGCACAGGAGGGGCAGCAGTCGCTAGGGGAGACCTCGCAGAATTCAGGTTCGAAGACCGTTGTTTTTGGTGTAGGTAGACCGGATTCAGCGATGGCAACTTTAGAGTTGAAATAAGACCATGTAGCGCAGTTTGTAATTTGGCCGAGTTCTTCAGCGCTGTCGATGGGGATTTTGAGGGCCAATGCGTCTATCCCATGGACTTTCATGAGTTCGGGAAGATCACTGGGTTTAGAACAGAACAGCAATTGCGGCCGTTGATGCTCGGCCAGAGAACTGAATGTCTTGAAAGCTTCCACTTCTGTCCTAGATGGACTGCTTTCATCTTCGTCCCAGGTGAAGAAGATTGTTGGCATGTTTCCAGCACCAAAGGAATCTCGTTGAGTGACCAGAGACAGGAATTTCCCTTGAATCTCGCGAATCTTAGCAGGAGAGAGCTTGTCACATTCAGCCTGAGACTTGGCTACCGTGATATTCTCCTGAAATAGATACTTCTTGTTTCGAGGTCTCCCAGGTCCCAGATCCACACCAGAGCTCCAACCGCAGGCAACAAGTGCTACTTTTGATGGCTTCTCTGGATCCTGACCAATCTGATAAAGGTCGGAAAGTGTGGTGTCGAGTGTGATAATAGGAAGGTTGTCCATCGTGGATTTTGCAACGAAGGGATAGGTTCTTCTAACAGAGAGAATATGATACAATCATACCAAGCAAGACAAACGAGAGATGCGCAGAGTAACGGGAAGGAGAATTCAGGATGTTGATAATGCTGTATCTACTATACGTAGCGGTATAGCACAGATGACTTACACTCTCCCATACGTACCTCCAAGAACAGAAGAAAGAATGCAGAATAGCTACGCCGATTACCAGAGAGGTTGAAAGGGACGCATTGTGGTACTTATGATGTGGTACAGATCAATGTGTAAGGTAATCTGCAGCAGCATCTGAGTCAGGCGATTGGATCATGATCGCGCTTAGATGCGGAAAGGATGATAGTAAGCCCAGCCTAACTGATTTAGGTATATGTTAGAAGGATAAAGAGGATGAAGATGGAATTGTACCCATTTTTTAAATTTGGCAACACCATGAGGAACATTCAACAGAATGCATTGGTGTTACTCTGTTTCTGTTATCTTGCTGGAACATAAAAGTGGAATTCGACCAGTGGACGAAGACTTAGCTTACGACAAATCACCGAGTAACATTAGATTGGAATGTTGACCAGAATCTCGTGCTGACACTCCTTACTATATCTATTTTAGATCTATGACTCGTCAAATCGTTAGTTCATCATCTATCTTGCTCAACTCTCCGTGAGGTCGACCAGGCTTATCCTCTGCGCCCTACGAGATGACTTTGCACCGAGTTGATTGTCTTTGGTTTCATCAAGGTCGACTTCCTTCCAGGTCCCTGGCAAGCTATCCCGGCCAATAGCGGCTATCTTTTTATGGGCTGTACTATTTCCCTTGACCGATTTCAAACGGGGGTTAAGAGTTGAAGGAGAAGGGAAAGGCTGCCTGTCCTTTGTGATAGGTTCTGAGGACGAGGTCGTCACCTTTTCCTTCGTTTCCTGAGCTCCTTTTGTGAATGGTGATGATAATATCTTAAATGGCGAGGGCGACTGTATAGGGCCAGTAGTGAACGGATGTGTATCAAATTTGTCTTGTGCCTCTACTTTATGGGCGACGAACTCTGAAGGAGATGGCAAAGACGCCAGAGATGACAACTGTGAGACTGTGGATGGGCCTGCCTCTCGAGACGGCGTGAGCCGGGGATCTAGTGACTCAGAAATGCTTGTGCTCGCTGCTGGTGGGACCCAGGGCGACCATGGCGAAGAAGGCGAGGAGGATATTTCAATTGGCCTCGAAATATCATCTCTATCGTAGGCAGACATGGTCTTCTGAGTAAGTTTTTGAGGAGTCACTGGCGTTGAGTCGAAGGAAAGTTCTCTTTCACTGTCTTGAGGTGGTGCTGATGAGCCGGTATGCAACGAACGAGATGTCTCGAAGGAAGGATCGACAGATTGTGTGTGAGGCTGGAAGAAGTGAGCTATTGACGGGCCAGCTAGGGATGTTGTTGTGGCTTTCTTTACTGCTGGTTTTGCTTTTAACTGGGCAGATCTTCGTGATACTGGGACAGTAATGCCAACCGGTCCATCTGCCTTAGCTGGCGCACTCGCTGGTAAGGTGGGAACACCGGATTTTGAAGTCTTGAAGAACGCATTCATGGCTCCCGGTTTCAAATTAGCGACCTTCGGCCTGGGTTTTGCTTTTCGAGTAGCTCCATTCTTTGACTCTTTGCGTAAGTCCTCTTGTTGTACATCCCATGCTTCGATGATAGCTGGTATACCTAGTCTGACTATTGTCTCGGGTACCCAGTACTTTTCTGGGAGATCAGGATCCCATGTCGGAGCTTTTCTTTTCTTGGAAGGTGACATAGGGATAGCTGCTTGACTTGAGGTTATCTCGATTCCGTCACGGGCACCGTCAACTCCATCACCAAGCTCACCAATCTCCTCCCCTTCCTGGAGTTGACTTTCTTTCGGTGGACGGTCTTCTTCTTGCTCAATGTCTATAGGAACGAAATGCGAGGGTACCATCTCCAGCCGGATTTCCGAGATTCCGTCATGCTCGAATCGGTGCCCTCGACTTAATATTGAATTTACACCAACAATACCACTCAATGATTGTTTCAATCGCAGCCGCTGGGCTAGCAGAGAAGGGGCCACGCCTCGCATGAACTTCCTTGCACCTGACTTGTACTTCCATTCGAAGTTGTCCCTCGTATATTCTCGAAGTAATGGAATATTGGTAGGGAATCCTATTTCTTTGTCCCATTCCGCTGTGACAAGACGTTCAATTTCTTCGAGTTTCTCGGGGGAGGAGACTGAGGGTTGAGTGTAATAGCTGAGAATGGTATCATCTGGGAAAGTGTCTGGAACTGATATGTTATGTCGTCTCTTGAAAATCTTGTTCTCATTGGTCTGTAGCTCGTGATTCAACCGTGCTCTCCATTCACTAAGAGCTTGTTGGTCACCTCTGGCTTTGATTGTCAGAAGATCAGCAGCAAAGTTTGGTTCCTTTGCTTTTGCAATCTCACAAGCAATACCAGGACCGAAGCCAGCAACCCCATTTGTATCATAATCGCCACCACTTAGTAGAGCAACCAGTACCATTGCATTTGTATCGAGCCCGGACTTTTCGTAGATCTCTTGCGCACTCAATACGTCCACGTGTGTGGGGGCGTGGCTACCTCTCGATGCCTCGGAGGACCAGTTCTTCAGTGTTATCGTCGACCCAAACATTACAGCATCTGCGTCCTGACTCATGACCGCATCGACAACGCCGCGTCTTTGTAACGCAGCACATTCTGCTTCCGCTTCCCCCGGAGCAGTGAGATACGGGAAATGGAACAGTTGAAGGAGTTTCTTAGATAGCCTATCTTCAGCCGAATTCCATACACCCACCCTCTTGTTCCTCTTCACTCTAGGCTTATTCGGTCCATCGTATACGAAGAGTGGATGTATAGGCAAGGCTAGTAATCTGATAAGTCGGAAATAGAATACCCGTATAGCAGGGTTCAGCCCGCCCTGTGAAGCTTGATTCTGGAATGACCAGATAGCGGCATCGATCGCAATGCGCAACGGCCTTTTCGTACGTTCGAGGTGTTCAATCGCAAGTTTGGCGAGGGCTACCCGTTGCCCTTTTCCTATCTCCTTAAGAATACTTTGTCAGTCAGCAGGAAAGTTCACAAAAGATGCCGCTGGTGGATGCTACAGACCCTGGTATTCCCATGATGAAGCAACCATGGCGCGTCTACCACATAACAATGTGACCACATGTGAGAGTTGGCGATGTTGACAAAGCGATGAATGTTGATGAATTGCCCAGAAAGTGATAGCGTCATGCACCCACTGCAACTCCATATTTGCATCTGGGAATCTCGAACCTTGATTTGCAGTACAGTGCCAAAATCTCCGCAATAAGTTTATCTAGTGTGATTTAACACGATATCCAAAGCAAACCGATTATTCTGTTCGTGATGATGGGAGCTGGAATATCAGATGGCCTCTGCAGCAGATAGATCTGTTGCATCAGCTGTCCGACCAGGACTTAGACACACAGCTCAACCTCCGTCTCCACATACTCCATCACGCACTTATTCGTCAACCTTCTCTTCTCCAGGGGCCGGTTACCGACAAGACGAAGATGTCGTGATACTTGAACTGGGATCACGCTATTTACGTGCGGGATTCGAAGGAGATGCATCACCGCAATGCTGTGTGACCTTCAGTCCTGAGACGGCAAGGAGGGTAGGTGACTACCGGGACTGGGAACCCGGAGCCCATGCCAAGTTCTTCAAGCATGGGAGTATCGAAGCCTGGTCTTCGGAGCATGAGCTTTGGAGAGCAAACGTACGGGATCTAGACCTGGGTCTGTTCGAGGACAAGTTCGAGCGTGCTCTTCGCGATGTCTACAACAAATACCTGTTAACGGAAGCGGGATCCCAACGACTTATACTGATTCTGCCATCACTAATGCCACATCCGACTCTCTCATCCCTTTTGCATCTGGTATTCACGAGATGGAACTTCGCCTCTGTCGGACTGTTGCCATCACCTACTACCATAACACTGGCCGCTGGCCTTCGTTGTGCTCTTGTGGTAGACATAGGATGGGCAGAAACCACGGTAACAGCTGTTTACGAGTATCGCGAGACTAATACTCAGAGAAGCACCAGAGCCATGAAACAAACTGTGCGTGAGATGGCGAAAGTTCTATACCCACCAGCAAAAGACGATGAAATTACCGCCAAAGCTACCGACGAACATGTGAACTTTGATTTTGCTGAAGAGGTCATAGTGCGGCTGGGTTGGTGCCGCACTATAATTGGTGAACCTAGCAGTGAAGCACTTGGAACCGAGCAAACAGTTCAGATTGAGATGCCTTCTGGATCACAGCTTCCTGTACTGGAAACCACGCGGAGAGCATTATCGCAGCCAGTGGAGACTGCACTATTTGCCTCTGGTTTCTCACGTCAGGACTTGGACGACGAAGAATTACCTCTACCACAACTCGTATTTAGAGCACTGACTGTTCTACCACCCGACGTTCGGGGAATCTGCATGTCCCGCATAATATTTACTGGTGGCGGATCCAACATACCAGGCTTATCGAAACGTGTTCTCGATGAAGTAGCGACACTTATGTCAAGCTACGGGTGGAACAATGTCAGAGGGAAAGTGATTGATAAAGAGAGGGATCGTTTGAAGGAGATCAGTGCCAATAAACCTGTTCGTGCTTCTGCTGGCAACACAACTCCAAGCAATGCAGAGCGTTCAGAAATCGATCCAATCGAAGAAAAGCTACGACGCATACATCTCAAAGAAAGCAAACCACCTGTTCAAGGGATCTTGCGAGAAGTAAAGTCTCTCGGAGCTTGGGCTGGTGCAAGTCTCCTATCCGGCATGAAAGTTCGTGGCCTAGTGGAAGTGGAAAGAGAGCGTTTTCTTCAACATGGACTAGCCGGTGCTCATAAAGAAGGCGAAGTGAGTACCGTACCAACAAGGCAGAGTTTTGGACCTGGGTTGGCGAAAGCAGCCGGTGATCGATCGAGCTGGACACTCGCCGGTTGGGGCTAAGGTACAGTGAACCAACAACCGCCAGCAATCACGAATAAACCAGGATGACCTTGGATTCCTTCAGCTCCTATCTATCTTTTGACCGCCACCTTCTCGCATATTTCGATCGGGAACGAGGAGGCGGTCTCTCACCGCTTAGCCACGGCTTTCAACCTCATGCTCCTCCGGCGCCATTACAGAGAACAACCAAAAGACCTAATCCAATTACTAACGAATCTTCTCAAGAAAAGTAAAATATATATATCCCATCTGAAAGCTGACCTGCGCTCTTCCTACAATGTTTATGAGGAATCTATCCAGTTGAACATGCCCTTACCTAAGGAAATATGAGAACCCTAGTGGCATAACAAATGAGAAACGCAGAAGCTTGGTTACAGTGCGATAGTGATCGTGATGTGCAGTATGTTCCACTAAACCTCATGCGGAGGAGTGACTGGATAAGGAGGGGAATCCAATATCTTGATGGCAATAAATAGATGCCTATTTTAGCGAGTCAATCAAAAATATTATTCTTCTGCAAAGCTGTCAGACAACAAAAGGATTCGAGGTCGATAATCAACAATGTACAAAATGAAACAGAAATCATGGAGAGGAAATGATTCCCTTTATACAGTAGATGGGGTAAGATTGTCAGAATCGTAGTGTTTCGTGGATTGTAGTCTATATACTTCGTCTCTATCTACTGTGCACAATACATGCCGTGCCGTCCGCGAAATGCTGCCTTTGATATACAAAACTGTCATCCTTGGGAAAACGCCTGCGCTGCTGACTTGAAAGAAACGACATGGATGAATGAGATCCAAAGGTGAATAGATAAAAAATTATCATACACAAACGTATGATTGGGTTGGGATTAGAGCATATAAAAACCAGGTCAGATGGACGGTCTAAGACCCAAATACTTTCAATAGACCCCATAGTCCAAAGCTTGAAAGCAAAGGAATCGTGAGATTATCATCCCATCCCCAAATATCGATCAGTTCGCTGACTGAGGCAACGAAGCCAGTGACAACGCTCATGACTCCCAATGCAACCGGGCCAGTGACAACAGTTTTTGCGTTATCCCAGCCCAGATATTTGGTCACTTGCTCTGGTAAGCTGAGACGATTCTGGAACATAAAAGCATCGGCAGAACTATCAGCGAGTTCACCGTATTTTGGAAGAAGGAACCCCCAAAAGAGAACTGCGGTGAAGACTCCAACGGCGAAAGCGGCAAGACTGCCAGCTAGGGATTTTCCTCTTCTCAAGCGAACGGTATATCGACCGTATAAACGACCGAAAGTTGAAGCTGCAGTATCACACCAACTCAGCAGAAGGATGCTCATAACTCCAATATCTTTTGGGTAGAAGCGGAGGGCAATGAAAGCGCCGAGTAGATACCATATTACTCCATTATAGCCGTCGACCTCGGTTTCCCTCATCAAAGCACCAAGCAAACGAATATAGAGCTTGTTGACAGCTTGGGAGCGATGTCGGATGAAGTCGGTGGCTGCTATCGGTAATAAGGCAGAGAGAAGCCAGGGTGTGATAGCTGTTGTCTGTACCCCTCTTGTGTAAAGGTGAAGTGTGAAGAAACCAATAGAGACGTGGAGAAGTTTGCGAGGAACTTCATGCTTGTGGACGAGTGTTCTGTAATGCCGATGCAGTGGTATCAATCCCAATGGAGACGGGGATCGTGAAAATTCTCGCCATGATTTTTGTAGCGAGGTATAGGAATACGGAGAAAGATGGCCATTAGATTGTCCAGGCTGAGATATACCATTCGTGATTGGTTCTGACGTTGTAACTGACACTTTTTTCGAAGCCAGGCCACTCGCGCGTCTCTTGTTTAAAGTCCGTGGCCCCGTTGTCACCACCGGAGATCTGCTTCGGGTTCGAGCGCGGTCAAGAGATGACTCGGATCCCGACCCATCCTTTTCCTCCGTAATAGGATCTGGTATCAACTTCTGCCTCTGTTTTTTCGACACGGACCTTGTAACCGGCGCAAAGTACGAATCTCTCGCATCAGAGTCGGAGGGATCAGGTGACGGAGAGATGACTCGTGGAGTCGACGGTACGCCGTATTGATGCGACATAGCCCAGGTATAGGGAGGGAATAGGGGCAAGCGGATCAAGCCGGTCACCGGCCGCTCGAAGCACAAATCAAAAGAGAAGTAGGAAGAGTGGAGACTGCATTGAAAATTGTCGAGAGAAATGGCGTCTGGCTGTTTGAAGCAGGCACGCGGATCAGCGCGTTGCCGGCCTAGAAGTGGTGAGATAAGATTAGAAGATTGCGACAGGCTGATGTAGGCTGGAAGGGTGACAAGGAAAGAGAATTGCACTGATCATGAAGAAGTGCGCACGAGGATGATCTTGTTCGAAGGGAAAAGAAATGCTGGTTGAAGGGGTGGTAGAGGGCGTTGTTGTGCACCAAGGTTGGCGGTGATGGAGGTGTTCACATGAAATAATCATATCAGCCTACAGAAAACTTACTTCATCGTGACCAGCTGGACAGGGGTCCCCGAGAGAACCGGGAAACTTACTTTTTTTTCCTTTTCTTTCTCCCGCTCTTGAACCACTGAGCGGTTGACACGCCCTCCAACAACTCCGACTCTCCGTTGAACTTTGTACCAATCAACAGCCCTAGAATGCCATAACAATCTCCGCCGTAGCACCACAGGCTGCCTCTCTAAACTAAATTGCGTACTAGGTAAGTACCTGGGGTTCACCGCCCAAGCGATAACGGTGGTCCCTCTTCCCTACTCAGCCGGCAGAATAATTATTTCTGTCGCCGAGCACATCAGTACAGGAAGGGTGGTGCATCAACTTCGTTAGGGCAAGCAGTCGCTTTGAACTTGTCGCATTCATCAGATAGAATTTGCAGATCATAATGGCGCCAGACAGAGGAAAGCTACCTGCCAAATCAAGCTCTAATCGAGCATGGGATGCACTGACACCCTCCTTGTCCGACTGGGTCCTCGAAGCGACAGCGACGATGGGGTTTGATAGTATGACACCTGTTCAGGCCTCCACAATCCCGTTGTTTATGGGCTACAAGGATGTCGTAGTCGAAGCAGTGACGGGGAGCGGCAAAACTCTTGCATTTTTAATACCGGTCCTCGAGAGGCTGTTGCGACTAGATGAACCAACCAAAAAACATCATGTTGGCGGCATAGTCCTAGCCCCGACGAGGTACATTCAAGTGTTCCTCTGGTGGTACTGATGCTAACAGGTATCCAGAGAACTGGCATCTCAAATCTACGATGTTGCCAAGACAATTCTCGTCTTCCATGGTCCATCCAAGGCCGCTTTCGACCTCCTGGATGGCTCTGGAGAGTCAACGGCAGAGGTGTATCCCAAGAATACCACAAAGGTGATCCCACAACTCCTTCTTGGGGGATCTACAACTGCGGCGCAAGATTTGAGCCAATTTTTGCGGACATCTCCCAACCTTTTGATATCAACTCCAGGAAGATTACTGGAAATTCTGTCTTCACCACATGTTCACTGCCCCCAGTCGTCATTTGAGGTCCTAGTTTTGGATGAAGCAGATAGATTACTTGACATGGGATTTAAGGAAGATCTACAGAAGATATTGAAGCTACTACCAAAGCAACGACGCACTGGACTTTTTAGTGCCAGTGTCAGCGAGGCTGTGGACCAGATCATCCGCGTAGGGCTACGCAATCCCGTTCGTATCGCAGTCAAGGTGAAGGGAGCACACGGCGCTGAAGACCGTCGAACACCGGCAAGTCTCCAGATGAAATATATGACAACACCTGCCTCATACAAGATACCGGCATTAGCGAAGCTCATCCGTGATCTCGAACCTACGCCTGCAAAGACAATTGTTTATCTGTCAACATGCGCCGCAGTTGACTACTTCCAGCATCTGATGCCCAGTGTTCTTCCAGATGGTGTTAGTTTGGTCCCGCTTCACGGAAAGCACCCTTCAAACGTGCGTCAAAAAAATTTCGCTCGATTTATAAATGCAGCCTCTCCGGTCGTTCTGCTCACGACCGACGTCGCTGCACGTGGTCTTGATGTTCCTTCGGTTGATCTAGTTGTGCAAATTGACCCGCCGTCTGACCCAAAAGTCTTCCTCCATAGATGTGGAAGAGCAGGGAGAGCCGGTCGCAAAGGCTTGAGCATCGTTTTCTTACAACCTGGTCGAGAGGAAGATTATGTGTCTTTTCTCGAAGTAAGACAAACCCCGGTTCAACCGTTGCATCAGCCCGATGTCGGTATCTCCGAAGATCAGTCGACTGCAGTCACTCAGAAGCTAAGGGCTATGGTCAGAGAAGATCGAGCTCTACATGATAAGGCCCAGAAAGCGTTCGTTAGTTGGGTAAGAAGCTACAGTAAGCACCAAGCGTCTTCAATATTCCGCATGGATGATCTGGATTGGGACGACCTTGCCAGAGGATGGGCTCTACTAAGGCTTCCTAAAATGCCCGAATTGAAGAAATGGCAGGGCGATCGGTTTATGGTCAAGGATATAGATTGGGACAATTATGGTTACAAAGACAAGCGCAGAGAGAAGCAGCGAAAACTGGCACTTGCAGAATTCCAAGAGAATGGCCATTACCAAGGGACAAAGCCTACTGCTCCGCAGAAGAGTCAGACTACGCCATGGTCCCAAAAGATTGAGAAGAAAGTCGACAAAGAGAAACGCCGATCAAAGAAGCTAGCTCGTCGAGAAAATGAACGGTTTACAAAGATGACAGAAGAAGAGCGACAGGCTGAGGAGCAAACAAAACGCATGATCGAGGATGTGAAGCGGCAGAGGGAGGCGGGACAAGATGAAGTATTCGAGGGGTTTGATTGATCACCACAAATGGAGACAGAACAATTAACAAGAAAGTTCAAATTCTGACCCGGTGCTAATTCAAAGTCAGAGGTGCAGCTTGCAACAAGATACAAACCCAACAACACAGAATGAGCCGAAGGGTAAGTTTCACCATCATTGAAAATGCAGGGCTCCAGGCTCCAGCTCTCCAATGTAATCAGAGCGCTCACAGCATCTGCTCTCGGTGAAAGCTGTCTATCCAAAAGTCGAAAGTGCGCGAATTTGCTCGAAACCGTTGCGTCAACTATGCAGAACCGTGACTTCTGGGTCCAGGACAGGGAGTTACGACAAAGTGTTATTATGAAAGTGAATGGGACATTACTGTGCGGTGTATAAACATCAGCCAAAGCAAAGCAAATGGTTTGATGCTGACAGATCAAAAGGCCGAAAGGCCGACAGGCCTCGCCTCGGCCCCGGCGATTACTTCAGCAGCGGGTCTTGGCAAGTTGGCGAAGGTTCTCAATCTGGCCAATCGCCAGTCTTTGAATTGATTGCAACATTACTCAGCTATCACGGCACCCCATTCTGAGCACCTCCAAATCGCGTATCGTGAAAATGTCTGGATAGTAGCGATGAATTAGCAGTGTGTCGGCGCAAGTATGTAATGTATGTTGGTTCTATGAACTTGGCTTGTAGGTATGCATGCGGCTATAAGAACTCCCACGCACCCTACAATACTCGTACTTATCTCTGCATATCTGGTGAATCATTCATCGTCATATTCATATCCAACAGTTCACAACTTATCATAGCAGCCTCTTCAATCCCTTGTATCGATCATTGGATCCAGAATATCTCTCAGCAGCGATTGTTACCTCCAACTCAAGTCACAGAATGGTCAAGATTTCAGAGATCATCGAATCCAATTCTAGTCTACAGGCCGGTAGCTCGGGCTTGGTCGCGGTGGTGGTGGGCGGCACTGGTGGGATTGGGAAAGCTTTCGTCAAAAGCCTTGCTATCAACACAAATAGCCCAAAGATATACATCGTCGGGAGAAACGAGCAGGTACTCGACAGTTTGAAGACAGAATTGACCTCTCTTAACTCGTCTGGGACATATATCCCCATCCCGTGCAGGGACCTGTCTTTGATCAAAGAGGTTGATGCAGTCTCTCGCAAGATAAAGAGCCAGGAAGAAAAGATTGACATTCTCTATCAATCACAAGGCTATGTCAGCTTTGGCAAAAGGGATGAAAATGAGGAAGGACTCGACAAGCTCGCTTCCGTGAGATACTATGGCAAAATTAGATTCATTCTGAATTTCCTGGATCAACTGGAGGCTGCCCCCTCACCTCGGGTCATCATTGTTCTTGCCGCAGGTTTAGAAGGATCAATCTTCCCAGATGATCTCGGCATGAGAAATCCGAAGAACGACGGTTTCTTGAATGCCGCTTCATCCACAGCTACATTTGTAACACTGTCGTTGGAGAAGCTACATCAAAAACATCCAAAGATCAGCTTTGTGCACCTCTACCCCGGAATCACCAAGACCGACCTTTTCAAGACAGAACATCTTGGACCAGTGGCGAAATTCATCTTGAATTGGGTTCTCTTTCCCATTTCCCACCTCGCCGCGTACTCAGCAGATGAAGTTGGACAACGGGCACTTTATGCTGCTACAAATGGAAGATTTCGTGTTCAAGCACCCAGTCGTCAAGCTTCTGGTCTACCCCTAGCAGAGGGTTCTGATGGTGAGGTTGGCAGTGGAGTTTATACGCTAAACCAATATACCGACCCGGTCCATAATGACAAGGTGTTGAAACCCTACCGCAGTCAAGGCTTTCGAGAGAAGATCTGGGAGCATACGATAGAAGAGTTTGAAACTGCTCTTGCTAAATAGCAAACCAGCGCAAAACGAAACGAAGGAGAACAATGAAGGTTAGCTGGAGACAAAACTTGGCATAGATGTATTGAGGCAATTTCAGCAAGAGCATGAACAAATCTTATCTTCCGTTTCATACGTGCATGATCGGTGCTAGTGCTTGAAACATGTTTGAGGGTATACTACAAGAACTGGCAGTGTTTATGCGCGACATTAATGCCTTTACTTCGAAACAATCTACGATGTACTTTTCTTCTGGGCCGTGCGAAACTTGGTTTGATGAAGGACCGAGGTTGCGGGCCGTATGCGACCGTGTCAAACGCGGGCTAGGCCGAACCAGAAACCATTTCTTAACTTCAAAACAGCTCCTTCATTTCGCAGATCGCGACAAACTTTGAGCCATTCAATCTGTTTAATGAAGGTTGGACACCCTGCTGGGGGCTTCTTTAATTTTCCCGGAGAGGGGAAGTGTCATATACATAGACACGACATACCTTTCCCCGCCTCTGCTTGCTGTCCAAATTGACGATATTTCCTCTACCGAGCTACTGCTTCATACAGCCTGTGCCTGGTTCTTTCGTAATGAGCCAATTCCAATCCAGACACGGACCTCAAGATCCAAGAGCCTGATGGGGTCATTCTCAGCCGGCACCGTGTCTGCCTAGAGTGACCTATTCAATAGGTCCTGCAGATTATAAGTTCTTTCGTATAGTCATAATCTTGCGCATTTCCTTAGATCTTCATTGCTGTCGTTATCTACGTGGTTCTTACAATCCTATAGCACAGGCAATGCATTTCTCATTATCTCTTGCGGCCTTCCTGGCAGCTCCACTGACTCTTGCGGCTCCCGCTACAGTGAATGCCAAGGCAGTTGGCAGACTTTTCTCTCTCAATGGCACAGTCACATATTTTGCTGGTCAGTAAACCTCGGCCATTGCTTCTAGCCGTGGTGAAGCATCTTACATAAAGTAGGGACAAACGCTTGGTGGCTCGGCCACTTGACTGAGGACGCCGATGTGGACACTGCCATGAGCGAAATTGCCGCTTCTCAGGAGAAAGTTGTCAGGGTCTGGGGTTTTGGTAATAGTAATGTCAACGACACGTCCTCGGTCTACTATCAGTTGATCAACGAGACATTGCCCGGGCTTCACACTGAGATCAACTACGGGTCAAATGGTCAGTCTACTTCCAAATCGAAACCACTAAGCGTTTGTTGCGATTCCGAATCTCGAGTGACGGACCAGAAGCTAACCCTCGCTACATCTATGTAGGAATCGGACGACTTGATTCTGTTGTAGCATCTGCCGAGAAGTACAGCATTGGACTGGTTCTTCCGATGCTTAACAATTGGGATGACCTTGGTGGCATCAACACTTACTGCGCTGTCTTTGGCTGCAATGAAACAACGTTTTACACCAATACTGATGCACAAGCAGCCTACAAGAACTACGTTAAATTCATTGTCCAGCGTTACCAATCGTCAACGGCTGTCTTTGCATGGGAACTTTGCAACGAGCCACGATGCCACGGGTGTAATTCCAGCGTCATATATGAATGGGCCTCCGATATCTCAGAATACATCAAGTCCCTTGATTCTTCTCACATGGTCGCTCTAGGTGATGAAGGCTGGCTGTGCTCCGGAGGCGATGGCTATGCCTATTCCTGTGGTGAAGGAGTTGATTTTGCCTTGAACTTAGAAATCCCGACCCTCGATTACGGCACATTCCACCTATATCCCGACACCTGGGGCTATAATGAATCCTGGGGCAACACGTGGATCCTAGATCACGACGCCGTTGGCAAAGCTTCCGGCAAACCGATCGTTCTCGAAGAATTCGGTGCGCTGCAAAATATGACTTACTACGAGTCTCAATGGCAGGAGACGGTATTAACAGAGACAGAAATCGCAGCTGACCAGTTCTGGCAATTCGCCAGTCCCGATTTATCAAGCGGTACGGACCTCGGTGACGATTATTCCATCACCTATGGAACACAGCAATATCAGGTTATTGGGACTTCTCATGCTGAGAAGATGTTGGCTAAAAATGTCAGCAAGACTGACGATTGACGAGATTTCATTTCATTCTATTCTCTCCCCGTCCGGACCTTGTGGGAAGTGCAAATAGTTAAATAGCTAAATCAATAAGTATCAATATATTAATCTATAAATACATGAATACATGTAACAAACGTACATAATATTTCAAAGAACGTTAATTTACTGCCATATCATATTGAAAACAGAAAATCAGAATACTCCTCAAGTATCGGCTAACCTGACGGTTTTCTATTAGTACCAGTACCAAGAAGACGGATTGGCCCAGCAAGTATTTCTTTGGGGGGGCGGGGGGTTCCTTTTCTTTTTTTCTTCTATTCCTTTAGAGATTAAACGATATAAGTTATATTTTCTTCATTATATTGATGATAACACTATGAGTTATGATCTCATTGATTCTGGGAACTTATGATGACTATCTGCAGCTTACGTAATCCACTTCACAGGGTAATCATGAAATATGTTCCTCAGGCCAAAGCATGTGAAGGGTCATATAAAGTATGGGTCCAGGTGTATCTAATCGAGGTCCCTAGCATTGCAAGTGTTTTTATCTCTATCAGTACATACCACAAGTGCTGATCCTGTCATATATGAGTTCGGCATTTGTTCATCACGCTGCGACCTCGATTCGCAGTCATGGTATACGGATACGGCCTGGACCAGACTTTTATTCATAAGACCCCGACTCACGAATCTCACATTCGATGGACCCGCTTTGGCAACCCTACCTTGCCTCCTCTCGTCTTTATACACGGCACACCATGGAGCAGTGTTGTGTGGAGGGATCTGGCTACAAGCCTATCCACCCGTTTTAATGCTTATGTCTATGATCATCCAGGGTTTGGCATTTCACCTCCATTACGCCGCTTAGTCGATGCAGCAGATCACGATAAAGTTGACCTAGATGCATCTCTTGTCCTTCGTGCTGAAGCCAGTGCTGCCCTTTTCAAATACTGGGATTTGGCAAGTCCACCTCACGTGGTGTCCCATGACAACGGCGGCCTGGTATCCTTACGCCTGCTTTTGGAACATGGCTTAAAATTTGCGAGTCTGTGTCTCGTCGATGCTGTGGCTATTGGTCCTTTTGGTCTGCCCTTTTTCAAACTTGTCGCCGAGAACGAGAATGTCTTTTCGGCAATTCCACCTCATTTCTTTGAAGGTTTCGTGCGAGCATATGTAAAAAGTGCGTCGTACAAGTCCTTGCCCAAAGAGATCGAAGATATACTATGCGCCCCTTGGCTTGCGGGTGGAATGCAAGGATCTGAGAAGTTCCTGAAAGAAATGGTTCAGGCTCATTACCGGAACACCGGGGTCCTCGAACACGAGTATGCTCGTGTCGGAGACCTGTCCCCAACCAAAATAATCTGGGGGAAAGATGACGCTTGGATACCAGTCGAAACAGCGGAAAGGTTAAAAAAGGCGCTGAATGCGGAGCAGGTGGCCATCATAGAAGAAACTGGGCATCTAGTTCAGTATGATCAACCGGGCAGGCTCGCACTCGAGGTGGGAGTATGGCTCACCGAACACAGCAATAGTGAAACATAGCACAGTGTCTACATGAGGCGACGCTCAAGCTGCAGACCAAAAAACAAAGGAATTCGATGTTGCAAGAGAACCAAGATCATTGGGGCTAGGACTCGTGTCAATAAGAGTGTTCAACAGTTCAAAGTGTTGTAGACCATGTAGGTGACGCTTATACTCTAGACGGAGTCGTGAATACATCAATTCTACGCCCTTTTGTTGTGGTTGTAATACTAATATGTATACAGAGTAGAGTATAGTAATCACCCGTGCAGTGGAGGATGACTGCCTCCATTTGTCAGCTCCGAGTATACGGTGACTGGCATTGGAGGATGCAAGAATTGCGTGCTCGCCTCTGCCGAAGAATTGGGTGAGCGAGACAGCCGATGATTGGATTGCGGGTACGGGCGAGTGTTTGGAGCCATCCGCCACATCCCAAAATCAAATTCCTATACTATATACCACATACCTATATCTACATATACATTTTACAACATATCACTAATAAATCAAAACTATAGAGACTACACTATAATCGTAAATAATTAATAATTAAACTATTTAATTCTATAAAGAATCTTCTGGTATGGGCGGCTAGTATCTAATATATACTATAACAACACTACTATAAAACTAACTATCTACTCCTCCTTAATAGAAGTATTTAGATTACAGAATACTAATTATTTATTTTTAAACTAAATAGGAGTTAGTAGATTATA
>LCWF01000012.1:0-190470 GCA_001006345.1 Phaeomoniella chlamydospora | reverse complement strand
ATTATTCTCTCCCCGCGCCCTGTTGAATCCTTCATGATCCTAATGTCTCGGCGGTCTACTTGATAACACACGAATGCCTTTTCAAAATTGTCTCTTACATTGTCTTCATTTCTTGCAACTACCATCTCCTCTGAATTAGCGAAGACAAATCCTAACATGTCCCCTTTCTCTAGAGCCTCGCAGATCTCATCTCGCTCCGAGGAAACGCCGACTCAAGCCCATGTCTGAACGGAGCAACGACGATGACCTCAGAGCTGCTGATCCTCTGCCTGAGCGAAGAGATAGCCTCGTAGACAATCAAGTCAAGTATGGCTCTGACACATCATCCTTGAGACTACCTCAAGACGCCTCTGTAGGGTCCTTTAGGGGCCTTACCTTGGCAGATAACAGTAGGGATGATGGGTCTTCGGCCTCGTCTGCTAGAAGTCCTCCGCTATCTCGACAGACAATTGCAGAGTCGCTCGCAGGTCTCAAGGACGAAACGGACGAAACGGTGATCAACTCTCTACAGCAATTACGGCGCATGCTCTCATCGCTCTCCGAACAGGAGATAGCTCAAGCCTGGGGTAGTGCAAATTTTCTCTTGTCGACGGCTCCAACATTCAGAGTACGTGTGGCTGCTTACGACCTCTACATAGCATTCTGTGTTCAATACCAGCATAATGCAGTCGTCGTCACACAATGGCTCCACAAATTCGGCAATCCAGAAGATCCTCAAGATCACGATCGTCTCCAGATCAAAGAGGGCAGAATCGTGCAAGGTAGCCACCGAATCGCTTCGTTGATACATCTCCTGGCAACTCTTCTCGCAACTTGGCATAAAAAGGCAGAAGCGGCAAGAAAGCAAGCTGACCAGTACCGGAGGTCATCCAAGAGATCTCGAGAAGCTTCGTCAGAAAACTCCATATTGCTGCGAGAGGAGCAGGAACTACAGGGTCTTTTCGACTTTACAAAATTCTATGTTGCCCTTCAGAAACAAAATTTGCCTATCGACGATTCCTCTATCCTTTCGCAGAGCTTGATCACTATTTGCAAGGCTGCAACAACTCCAAAGCATCTCGAAAACGGTTTAGACATCCTCTCAGTCATGCATGATAAAGCAGAGTTTACAGAGCAGGCTCTTCGAGAAATCATCGAAGTACTTTGCAGCATCATCGTACAAGTCCGTAATTTAGCAAAGCGCAGCTATGATGTTCTTGGCCTGTTCATGCAAGGCTCTTATCGAAAGAGGGCTGGGAGGAAACTTCTAGAATGTATTGCAAATGCCAAAGAGGCTGGTCCATCGAAGCGTATGGAAACAAATGTGGCGCAAGGTGCTGTCATGGTCCTGCAAAGAACTTTACCGAATATCATCATTGAGCAAATCCAGCCTTTTGACCTAGGAGACGTGCTTTCAACTTTGGCGTCAGTGGTCGGCAAAGGTCATGACAGACTCGACGTCCAGATCCTTCTCTTACTCTCGATCATCCTAAAGGCGTATGGTGTCTCGCGTCTTGGAATGAATCTCTGGGGAAACATACTCATGATCTTGCAAACAGCGACGACTTCTCCCTCAGAGTTGGACCAGTCAGATGTAATACTCAAAATAGTCAATCAGCTGATCAATCGAGAGAAGGTTGAGGCACCTGCTAAGGGCGATTCTAGCTACCCCTATTTCGTTCTCGCAGACAAACTCAGCGCTCTGGTGAAAGTCTATCGCGCTGTTGAAGCCGACTTCTACAATCTATCTGATCAACAAGAATATCAATTTCTAGAGTATTTCATCCATGTCGACCCAAGGCTTTCCGCATATTCGTCAAAGACTCTGGTTCGTTTGTTTTTGAGAACTGTCAATAAAGCTGCTGACCAAGCCGCGTCTGTGTACGAGAAAATACTGCAAATAGCTGAGTCTGACATCCACTTACCAGAGCATCGCCTAGATTGCTTGCGCCTTTTGTTTCGGCTACGTTGCGACTCTTCAAATCGTGTGTGGATCTTGGCAGAGACAGAGAGCGAACACATCGCCACAGCCTTGTATCGTACAAAAGCCACTTCGATCAAGGCAAATTCAAGCAATAATGAGCCTTTGTTTCTGACTTCACATGACTTAACGACTGGTGCGACAGCGGAAGCTGATACTGTGTCACTCTGGATGTATCCCGGCCCGAGAGGTTTGCCAGAAAATCCCCCAGACGAACCGAGCTGCTGTGTCTTTGCGAACAAGCATCCAGAATTCGACGTATGCCCAGACCATCTTCGAGTTCTCGACATGAAACGCTGGCTGGAAGCGGCAATGAGCATAATCACCTCGAAGACAAATTGGGAAGTGTATTCATATGTTGTTGTCCACCTTGGAGCACAACTCGCAAACATGCAGTTGTTCCATCAAGCCGAAGCTGGAATCAGGTTCTTAAGAAACAAAGTTGTCGAAATCATTGTGCATAACTCCTACATGGACCCGCCACAGGGACTCAAGAAAGCAAATGTTGCTACCTGTGTCTACAACATTCTTACTATGCTCATTCCGTATCACGCCTTCTTCACAAAGGATGAGGAGGATCAAATGGTCAACTGCTTTGTTCGTGGACTAGCCACACGACAAGGTGCCACGAAAAGCTGCATCCACGCTCTCTTGATTTGCTCTCTTGAAATTCCGATGGCCTTCGACAGGTATCTTGGTCAAGTCTTGGATGAAATGTCGAGAATTATTACACAACCCCTACTTTCTATGCACGTTCTGGAGTTTCTCAGCGGTTTCGGGCGTAGCACAGAGCTGCGAAAGAACATAACAAACGACGAGATCAGGAGCATTTTTGGAATATGCATCAATTACCTCAACATTGCGAGAGAAAATAAGGCGAAGGGCCCAGAAAACCAGAATCGACTGAGTTCACCAGCCGCCCGACAATCTAGCCTTACCAAGGTTGATGACACTTCCGGAGATTATACAAATGCTGCCAAAGAGTTTCCAGATTACGTATTTGCTCTCGCCTTTCATGTCATGAACTTTTGGTTCCTATCGATGAAGTTGGAAGATCGTGCTGGACACGTTGGATGGCTCGTCAGAAGGTTGGTCTACCGTGATGGTCAACGTCAATATATAGAAGAACAGTCTCAAGTGTTCATCGATATGATGCAGCGAGTGACTTTCTCCGACCTAGGCGAAACCCTTTTTGACGCTGAGTTCGCCAGCGAAGCCGATGGTACAGTTGTTTCTAAATCTTGGCTTGTTGGACATAGTATTGTTACGGTACAGACAGCCGTCAAATCAGGGAAAACACAGCTCATAAAGCGACAAGCTTCAGGGACGACTCATGCCACTTACCAACAACACACTGCTCCCATCCCAGCCCATTTCTCTTCTGTTCAAGTCGAAGCGTTACCTGAATCTAGTCAGACAGCAATGCTACCATCGCATGTGATGCTTCAGCTCGTTTTCACAGCTGCAGGGATTGGCAGTTCAGTGCAGCCAATCCTCCTCCAAGATAATCCCTCGACAGAGAGGGCTTTACGTGCATTTGACAATAACCCAACCGTTGATAGCCATGGAGTTGGATTGATTTATATTGGGCCGGGGCAGAAACTCGAAGCCGACATCCTTGCTAATACATCGTCGTCTCCCGACTTTGAGCAACTCCTTGAGAACATTGGCACGAAAATCTCGATCAGGAATGCGGGATTCAACATTCATGGGCTTAGTGCAGACATAGATGGCGAATTCACATATGCATGGCGTGATCGACTGACGGAGATGGTCTTTCATATTCCAAGTATGATGCCAACCAATATCGAAGACGATCCTCAACACAACAACAAAAAGCGAACCATTGGCAATGACTTTGTTAAGATTATCTTCAATCGCTCCAATCTGCCTTTCAACTTCGATACGTTTCCAACGCAATTCAATCATGTCAATATTCTGATTACACCAGCAAATTTTGCTACGATCTCCGACAACCGCAACCCATTTGGTGACCCCTCAGCGCATGACGACCTTGAGAACACCTTCTACAAAGTTCA
The DNA here is from genome assembly GCA_001006345.1 of Phaeomoniella chlamydospora. Classification (NCBI taxonomy): domain Eukaryota; kingdom Fungi; phylum Ascomycota; class Eurotiomycetes; order Phaeomoniellales; family Phaeomoniellaceae; genus Phaeomoniella; species Phaeomoniella chlamydospora. The sequence continues at coordinate 186,471 of LCWF01000012.1, read as the reverse complement.
ATGCCTAACTAACAATAACATCCCCAATATCACAGCGGCAGCTGAAGCAAAAGTTGTGTCGGGTCGGAACTTGGCAGTTTTCGTACGTCAGATCACCTTGAATGCTCTCCTATTTGCTCTCGTCTGGCAGCATGGAGACCAGTCATCTCGATACACGTCCCGTTGGCGCAATCGACTTCAAGAGATCAAGCGCCTTCGAGAACGCGTGGTCAGAGATATGAATAAGAAAGCAGATGAAGCTGCTGCTGAAGAAGCTGCTCCGCCGTCAACACCAGGGCTCTTTGGGGGTCGGATCATACGGAAGACTGCTGGTGAGCGAACAAGCCTCTACCCTGAAGACAGAGATCTTGCAGCAGTAAGACCAGTCAGCGATTTCGATAGTGCTTTGGCAGGTGGCAACATGGTTGATATCTTAGACTTCTCAAAATGGTCGAATTGAATGTCCTTGCCCATTGACCGGTCTTATGGCGAATATGATTCGGCGCCTTTTACGACGATGAGGAATAATGATACATGGAAAGAACGTTGAAATTTGTAATCTACGATTGAGAGAAAGAGGGACTACTGCAATGATGATACCAAACTGTACCCTAGTGTTTAAGGACAGGCAATACAAAAGTTTGTGTTTTTTTGACCCTGTTCGAGCCTTTGACTTATCTATGACTTTTTGAGGAGCACATGAAGCCTTTCCATAGAGGAGTACTCTGGACATGGCAGTACTGTATAAGCTGTAAAGTAATCGTGAAAAGGATCCTCGGCATTGGCTGCCCCGCAAATTATTTTTTGGACTCTTACATACATAACGTTGTGGATGTGCACTTGATAGCTTCAGAGCTTCTCCAACGTGTCGAAAAAGTACCTACGGTAGATGAGAACTATTCAACAGTCTTTCAATACCACGAACTCAGCGGTCACTTGATTGATTACGGTTCTCTTCTATGAGTTGTGCCAACCCAAAGCGCCCTCATGCAAGATAATGGAGAGGAAAAGGTGCCCGCAACAGCGGCCACACCACAAGACGCTGCAAACCAATCCGTGCCAATGGCCGTGAGGAACACGAAGCAAGATGAGGCACGAGCCACCTCTCATAAGATCATTGATCTCAATGCCAATCATTTCCTTACTATTGCCTTTTTCTTATGGATATTGTGAGGACGATCCTGTCTGTCTCCCCTGCGTCCTCTAGCTAACAAAGCCAGTGTGATACACGCGATTGGTATCTACTTTTTTACTCGAGGATTTCTCTTGACAAGACTGGTTTTGGATCATAAATCTCACTGTACAGCATTGCCCCCTGAATCAAATATAGAGACGAAGCACGATTCTTCAAACGGGTGCTGGCACCCCAAAAAGTTTGACAAAGCAGTTGTTTTAATAATAGATGCGCTCCGATACGATTTTACAATTCCCTTCGAATCTTCTCAACCGACCGAGTCTCCCAGTTATTACCACAACTCTATACCTGTTCTATATGACACGGCTATCAATAATCCTTCAAATGCCTTTCTCCTACCGTTCATAGCGGATCCGCCAACCACTACCTTGCAAAGATTGAAGGGGTTAACAACTGGCACTCTTCCGACTTTTATTGATGCTGGATCGAATTTTGCTGGAACAGCGATTGAAGAAGACAATCTTATCGATCAGTGGAAGGACCAGGGCCGCAGGCTTGTACATTTGGGAGATGATACATGGCACAAGTTGTTTCCATCTCATTTCGTACCAAGCCTGACACATTCATATGACTCGTTCAATGTCTGGGATCTACATACTGTCGATAATGGCGTGATAGAGCATATGTTGCCACTGCTCGACCGAAGGAATACATCACAATGGGATATGATGTTTGGCCATTGTCTTGGCGTGGATCATGCTGGTCACCGATATGGTCCTGACCACCCTGCAATGAAGGAGAAATTGCAACAGATGGATCAGTTCATTAGAGATATAATGGATGTGATGGACGACAACACCCTCCTTGTTGTAATGGGCGACCACGGCATGGATGGAAAGGGCGACCATGGAGGTGAGTCGGACGATGAGGTAGAAGCTGCCCTTTGGATGTACTCAAAGCGACCTGCTTTTGGCCGCTCATCTCAGGACTACATTGTTCCACCTGCAGATGCCAAAACTCGACCAGTTGGTCAAATTGACCTTGTTCCCACCTTGGCCTTTTTATTGGGCGCGCCAGTACCGTTCAACAACCTAGGTATGCCGATAGAGGAGGCTTTTATCGGACCGCGCGGTGACGACTGGTTGGATCTTGCAATAGTGAGCAGAGTGACAGCCGCTCAAATAAAACGTTACCAGAAGGAGTATGATGCCGCGCGAACTCAGGATGAGAGCCAGACGATCAAAGCTATTTGGGCTGAAGGGGAGGAATTATGGACGAAAACAGGGAAGTCCAAATCAACTGCTAGAGAGAGCTATTATGCTTTCCGGAGATATCAAGCTGAGACATTGAGTCGATGTCGTAGTCTCTGGGCAAGCTTTAGCAAGCCAGACATGGTCGGAGGCATTTACCTACTTTTCGCTAGTCTGAGTTTTGTCTTCATCTTTGCTCGTTCGGTGAAAGGGGATGTGACTGCTATGAAGCTTTCGTTGCTCAAGCGCGGTATGATCGGATTCGTCGTAGGCTTCATAACCGGCTCAGCGATATCTTTTGTAGCTCCAATTTCCCTTTGGACCGGAGCTTTGTTCGCCGCTGGAAGTGGAAGTATAATGTTCGCGTTGACTGGTTTCATTTCCTCTACCAAGTCGTTGGCATTTCCGTTGCCCCGATCCGTCTGGGGTTGGATGTCATTCTTCTTCACCATATCGCAAGCAATCGGCTTTGCGTCCAACTCTTACACCATCTGGGAAGACGAAGTTTCACTCTACTTCCTGACCACCTTCGGCGTTGTGGCAGCAATGTCCTCCTTACGACAAGAGAATTCCCAAGATAGGGTGTTGGGAATATATCATTCAACGCTATTTGTTGTTCTGACAAGAATAGCCTCTGTGTCCCGACTCTGCAGGGAAGAACAAATGCCCTTTTGTCGTTCAACATTTTACGCTTCTTCCACGTCCTCCACTTCTGCACCATGGCAATTACTCATACCGTTCATCTGTGCTATGGTACTTCCATCAATCATCAAGGCGTATTACCAAGAAACCCTCTCTTACCAAGGCTCTGCTGTTACCTGGATTGGCACAGTGTTCCGTATGGCGCTGCTAATCGTTGGCTGTTATTGGACACTTGATGCCATCAACAATGCGAGTTGGTATCCTAGGTTGCTTTCGTGGGTGTTGAATCCTGTTAGTATCCAGATCATTCAGATTACACTAGCAAAAATTGTCTTGGGTATAGCTTTCGCTGTAGGAGGCGTTACTTTCCTATGGGCTAAACCGTGCATCAACATTGCTATCGAAGGGACTTCTCAAGCCGCACTCGAAGCGAAAGATAATTCGGACCCAAGCACAGTTCTGTCATCTGCTGAAGCATCCAAACCGAAGATAACAATCCTCGGCTATGCAAACACCCTTGGAAGCCATTATCTGCTTCTTGTTACTTCAATGTTCCTCCCTTTGACACTGCTATTACCGCCAATGGGCCAACTCTCTATGTCGCTCTTGATGTGTTCCATCATGTCACTCGTCGAGATTCTCGACACAAATTCGTTGACACCCTCGACTTCTCCATTCGCACACTCTTCCAGTATTGGACCTATCATCCTCGCCCAGCTTGGCTCATTCCATTTCTTCAAGACCGGCCATACAGCGACCTTGTCTTCTATCCAATGGAATTCGGCGTTCATCCCTCTCACCAATATCCACTACCCTTGGTCTCCGCTTCTTGTGACCCTCAACACATTCGCTCCTCAAATACTTTGCGCAGTCTCGGTTCCTTTGATTGTGCTCTGGAAAAGACCTATCAACCACGGCCGGCTTGAAAAATATCCTAATGCATCAACATGGTCCCGAGCATTATTGTCAGATGTATCTAATGTTGTTGCAGGCTACATTCTCTACTTCGCTACTATAAATCTCTGCACAACGATGTGGGCGGGTTGGTTGAGACGACATTTGATGGTTTATCGAGTATTTGGACCGAGATTCATGATGGGTGCAGCAGTCTTGGGTGTGGTTGATCTAGTCGCGGTTCTGATCGGAGTCATGGGTGTCAGATTCACTATTTCGAGTGTTGGTGAAGTCTTCGGGTATTGAATGCCATCTCAATTGGGAAGTTCAATAGAAACAAAGCCAACATCTTGTTCTTTTACCTGAAGTGAGGGGAAAAATTAAAACATATGTTACCATTATGGATTATTGTACAACCACCTATTTATATTTATTCGTAGAAGAAAATCTGGCAAAAACTAAATATCTATATTCCATTTTCCATTTTCCATCGATCGAGGCCGAATACCAGACACTATGTATCCGCATTACTGTACCTACATGAATAGAAGGAAAGAAAGATGGATGGACGGATTCGCTCAATCATCTCAATGACATTTATAAATTCAACGCTTCTTGATCCATCCCAACCAACCAACCAACCCTTCTAAATCCCAATGAATTCATTGAGTAGTCGTTACTCATTAGATGGCCCTTTCATTAATTCATTAATTCATTCATTTATTTGTTCATCAACTCACTCACCTCCATCTTCTTCTCGACCCAAAAAAACAAAATAATACTACCCCTCCCCATACCTCCTTTCCCCCCATGCATTTCCTCTATTCTCTTATCAAATCATTTCAACAAGAGGGAAAAAAAAACAAAATAAAATCTCAAGGCGAAATCTCCTCTCCCTTCCAATCCCAAATCCTGCCCCTTCCCCCATTCACCTGCAATCCCTGCAGTACCTGTATCAAACACTTTGCCGCCTCTTCCGGGGTCTTCAACTCGCCTCTTTTCCGCGTGGATTCCCAGAACTCCTTGCTCAGGTCCGTCTTCACGGTGCCTGGATGCAGAGCAACGCACATGGCGTTTGCGCCGCTGCGGTGTTGGAGATACAGGTCCAGCGTCTTCACGAGTTGGTTGACTCCGGCTTTCGTGCTGCGGTACGTGTACCAGCCGCCGAGGGCGTTGGACGTGATGCTGGAGAGGCGCGCGGAGAGGAAGGTCAGGATGCTGGTTGATGGGTGGAGGGAGGGGATGAGAGACGGGGTCGTCGGGTGGTGGGAACGTCGCGGGAGAAAGGGGGTCAGGTGTTTGGAGAGGAGGAGCGGGGAGAGGAGGTTTAGGTGGAGGGTGGAGAGCGCGGTGGGGAATGTGATTTGAGAGGGAGACCGTTCTGGGTGTAGCATGCCCGGGAGACAGATTCCGAGACGTAGGTGAGATTGCGGTGTGGTCATGTAGTTCTCTTGGATGTGCGTCGCGAGGGATGCGATGGACGGTTCGGACACGAGGTCGCAGTGGATGAGGTCAAGGCGGGAGGAGGCTTGCGTGGAAGAGGGGAGGTCGGCGAGGAGCCGGGCGCGGACGCCGGAAAGGTCGGAGCGTGCGGTTGCGATTATGGGGAGAGAGGGAGGAGTGGTCAGGAGGAGGTGCCGGGTTAGTGCAAAGCCGATACCGCGGGAAGAGGGGGTTACGAGGGCGAAGGCCATGATGATGATGATGATGATAGGAATATGGATATAAGATGTTTTGAGGGTTTTGCGGACTTCAGAGGATCAGGAGGTCTGGTTGTATTGCACTTCGAACAGGGTGTGTGTTAATATTGTTGATTCGGAGGTCGTGCTGCCTGTTACAAGGTAGTCAAGCTAGGCACTGTACATGGGTAGATACTGCAGGTCCCTGGTAGAGCCAGCGGAGGCTACACGATAGATCAATCTTGCTCAAGAGACAACTGTTTTTTCACATGCGCCCTCGATCCGAATTTCGCAGTATGAGTATCGCACAATACTCATGATGAAACCTACCGGTGAAGGGAAAAGAGAAAAGAGAAAAGAAAAGCTGTTTCACATCGCATGTTATCGTTTCCATGCTGTGGATCAAATGGGCCGCATATTTCCCAATTGCCATATTGAACATTCAACTGAAAGCAAAGAAATAAAGTGATGTAATTAATTAGTAGATCTGGATTAGAGATCGCTTCGCTTCGGCTTCTGGAGATCGGGCTAACGATATGTGGTTTAGGGCGATCTTATTTGATATTGTACTGTACCTGATCTGGAGAGCAAGTTTGGATGGCTACGTGTTCCCATGTGGTGACGAGGAGTTGAAGTCTTAAAAAAGGAAAGTAGAGCATTTTCGTGAGGGAATATTCTCTTGATGATCGGTCTGAGATGTGGGTTTGAGGATAAATCAATTGCTGTAGTTGGTCTGTAATCTGGTTCAAGCATTGAACCATGGGATTTTTTATTCCAAGATACCATTACTTAGGTACTCCCAGGAACGAGTTTACATATCCTCTTCACCTGGTACAATTTCCGGTAGCACCTAGGAATAAATACATATCTCAAATCGCAGCCTTGATAGCATTTCAACGGAAAGTGTGAATGAATTATTACTACGTACTAAAGAGAGTTCAACTGCCTAGCACTTGTGATTCGGTCAGGTTGACAGTTCCGGAATTTGGCACCGTTCCTTATACACAGGCAGCCACATGTCCTTATCTTCGGTGCTTTTGGGTCACTTCAAACCCGGGTCAATGAGTGGCAAGTCTCGCCATCCTTCATGAACAAATGCGTGGATTTTGTGATACCTTTGGAAGCTTACATAGATAGTCAGAGGGGTAAGGCAAAACGTCATTTCGGACATGCCTTCGGCGCCTGCCCTTCTCTCAGAACCTAAGAAATGCTTGCGATGTCGGGAAAGGAATAGACAGCCAGCAGACACTGTGGACCAGATGACCCTATGACTCCGACTGAGACATCACAAGATTGAACAGGCAAATATGCGTCAGAGGTGGCATAACGTGTCTGCATCCGGCATTTTTGCTCAAGCTTGCTTTCGGTCGAGAATCAAGGCAGTGTAATGAAGGACAGGTATTGCTCCTTCGATCCGGGAAGTATGTTCAATGGATGAAGAAGGCCACTGACACAAGCGTCTGCCAAAGAGTCCCCTCATGAAGACCTGTTACGGCGTATTAAATGAATGTTGTCTCTCATAATGAAACTTACTATATCAATAAGAAACACCATCTGTAAGCCGTAGGCGTTCAATTGCAGGCCCTCCAAGCCGCACCTATTTGCCGGAACATGTTCGGAGCGAGTAGGGTAACATATCTCATTACCCTGCCGCGGTGATTTCATCGACTAGACTGATGTATTGGTTGAGAGGTAGGACGACTTGCGGTGAACACATGACGGTAAAGATGAGACAAGAAAATGTGAACCAGTTGCCACAGGTGACCAGACTGTGGCCAATGAACCATAGGCTCCAAGTAAATCTATGCCAAATCGGATCCTCTTTCACTTCTGGTCACGAGATTTCCCAAGGCTGCTCGACCGATGCTATGCGAGGCTGGCACAGGACCGCAATCCACGCGCCAAATGCGAGCATGACTCAGCTTGAGGAAATCACGGGACAAGACGTCGCTTTGACGGCGTCAATCTCATTGATGACATTGAAATCGAGACCAAGGAACAGGCGTAAGGCTATACCCCGCTGGCAGCCTGGTTTTGGTGGTCCACAGTGGCCATTGTTGCTGATCTTGAGGAAAACAAAGAATCTCGAGAGTTGCCTAAATGACGGCCCCCTCAACAGAACCAGAGCGGCCACATGAGAGAAATTGGCAGTGCTCGAGAGGAACGAAATGAAGTGAGATGAAACGTTCTGGACAGAGATCTGCTATACTCGAACAACGCTAAGGGACAGATGGAAAGGAGAGACGTGCTGCTGCCTGGATAGCCAGCCACAGCCTGATGTTTATGTGAGCGCCAGGCTGATTAATGTTGTGTGACAAACTATAGAACGGATGCAGGTATCATTATGCAAGGTACAGGACATTCTCCATAGCCCGGGATTATCTCACTACACGATCTGGTTGCTTCGTGTTGAGATTCCAGTCTTCTCTCAAACACGATACGAGGGCACGGGTCTACTCTGTATGCTGTGGGATGTCGAGTTGTACGAGTAAGCGGGACATTCATCAGAGCGGCTTCGTCGGCCAAGCTGGGCTCCTTTCAAGGTTCATCTAGAGTCAATGTTTAAGGAGTTGGGCAATTTTCGGAGATGCACTAGAGTTGTATGGAGAGGATGAGAACGAGGCAGGAAAGCGAGTGATGGAGTGAGTAATAGAAGGGAGCAGCAGCAGCAGCAGCCGCCGACACCGCCGGCGGCAGCAGGGGCAGTGAATGGAGTGGCAAAGAAAAGAAGCAGCAGAAGAGTTGAGTCATCGAGAGTGGAAATAGATGTCTTGAATAGGGATAGTGTGAAAATTAGGGCGGATTTCTTTGCCTGCTCAACTCTCATCCGTCGAACCACACACACCACTCAAATCCTTCAGGGCACCTCCATCGCCTCTGTCTTAACACTGGTAATTACTGTACCCTTCCAAGATTACCTGGCATCCTACCCTCCAGTGTCAGAGTCGACCTGGGTATGTACTCTGGTGTACGGAGTACTAATTATGTACAGACATACCTAGTAATTAGCGGTAGTCGCCTTCGGAGTAACCAGCCCCAGGCCCACCCGAGACAACAAATTATCATCCATCCTTTGCTTCTGGGCAGCCGTTGATTGGATCCCCATGGGAAGTCTGCAGCCATCCTCACGAGATGCCGTCGTCGATAGCGCCCGCTCATACATACTCTGAGCTGGAAGTCGCCGTACTACTTACTGTATCACGCATCTCACTCATCCAACATGACGCTACGGGATTCTGGGAGGGATGCATGGTTGACTGTGAGTATTGTCGATTGAGGCACATTTGGTCGATGCCCAGTAGTCACGACACCCCCTAGCGGTATTGGAGACTTTGCGGGCGCAAATCCTCTCTGACTGTAATCATATAAGTCATTTGGAACATGAGAAGTTGCTACTGTTCATCTACATAACATTGCTTTGCTATTGGTTAATTGTGGTGAGAATCTGGCTGAGTGTATCCAGCAGCACAATAGGTGTACTCTGAAGATAGGCACCATGTCGCCTTTTTTCTTGCTCGGGGGGGGGGGGGGGGAAAGGCACTCTCAGTACTGGGAGGCGATGCTGCTGTAGGCGGGCCTGGGCGACCTCTTCTGCTGCGTCATGGCGGACCTTTGATGAGGAGGATTTGACCATAACAGGAAATTCTAGTAATCCCAAATACAATGAATACAGCGAATTGGGGGTAATTGCGCCTCAGATATGCGTAATAACTGTTACGGTCTCGTATTGGAAATTCCGGGAACATTTCGTCACTGGGCATTGCAAGATCGCCGATAGCCACTCGCTTTACTAACATGGAAGGTCATACAGTATACAGAGTAGTAGGTCAACGTCCAGCCGAAAACGGTCCGGTTTGCAGACAGAAAATGCAGCGAAGAGACACGGAGAACGCATGTTCATGCAAGTGAGACACTGGGACATGTTGATTGTCGAGTTTGAAAGGTTCAACACGGGAGCACAAAGGTGCCTGTTTGAAAGTGCATCAGGCTGATGATCATTGGCAGATTTGTGTAGTCGGATATTGCGGTTGGCTGGGGGGGGGGGGGATAGTTGGGGGGGGGGGGGGGGGGGTTGAGAGGGCTCCGTAGCGGTGGACAAAGAATGCTTGGGCCATCTATGTCGCAATGATACATATATTGTTAAGAAGATAGCTGTGGTTGACTACTATTCGTTGCTTTGGAAGATAGTACCTAGGAAAGCATCGATTTCGGAGTAAAGAATTGCCATAACTATAATTACTACCGTACTAATTAAGGATTGGCTTACGCTAAGGCGGTTCTCGCTGCCTCTGATTGCTGCGTAAGAAGTCGGCAGAGAGAGAGAGAGAGGGCCTTAAAATTAGATGATCCCAGGCCAGCCCAGTCATCCAATAATCGTACACGTGTCTCATAATGTACAGTGCCTTGTTGCCTCAAATGATGATTCTATTCTGGTCGGATTGCGAAGGAGACTTATTGAAGCAGACTGAGGTGGTTCTACAAGGAGGGGATCCTCATTCATTTCCTCATCTTTGGTTTGGTAGAGATAGAGTCGGAGTAGAAAAGTATGACCGTTACCGAAAACGGGTGGAAGAGAACTAGGTGCGAATGAAGCACCGAAAAGAGTGGCAGGATTAATTATTGTTCTGTGGTCAGATGGGCCGGGCGAGATGGAGAGACTGGGAGGGTGACTGAGCCAGATAATGCAAAGTAGGCGCAGGGACTGAAAATTTCACTTTCCCATACCATCCCATACCAGAAAAAAACATACCAAAATGACCAAAGACAAAGCAAAGGGAGAGGGCAAAAAAAACAAGAGCACGATGACTCCTCACTCTCCTCTGGCCAGCTTCTAAACGCCAGCCAAACAATTGCCTTGCCACTCCACTCCACTCCCAAAACCTGGGTGCCCTCCCTCCCATTCACACAAATACCTTACTAACCTGACTAGTACTGTAATACTGTACCATACCACTCACTACTGTGCTTGATACTACGGTTACTGTGTCACTGGTTTTGCCCCCCTCCCCCCCAAGGCAGAACAGAACCCGACGCCATCGCAACCCCGTTTCTCCATCCAGTTATGAGCCAAGTCTATAAGTGAGTGAATGAGTAACTCCTCAATATAGTCGCTTATCCGCCCACGTCTGTTTGAACTTGCTCCTCTCCCTTCACCGTGGTCAAGATGATGTGGACTCTACGCTTTATGTGAGCATTTGCTCGACCGTTGTCAGACATTCAACTCAACCATATCATCACCATCTTGTATATCATTAAAACCACTCTCCACTCTGTTGTTCCTTATTCAAGTCTTGTAACTGCCTCGCGACCGATCCCCTAGCCTCTATCCGCCTCCAACAAACTCCGGTGAGCAATAAGCCGGTGAATACCTCAGAGCCTGGTCTGCTGTCGACTCATCAGATCGTGACACTAACTTTTACATTCGCATTCGCAGTCATACATCCATTCACGCCTCCTAATTGCCACCTCTCTTTATTCACGAAACACAATTTGCCCTGCGCCACACCACCCGACTCACCACTTTACCGCACGCATCAGCTCCGAGTTATATCAATCGCCGCCAATCCTGTCACCTTAACACCAACCGGTACCTGCATGATCCAAGATTCTTGCATCTTTTAACAACATATTCACGCTTTGAGAGCTTGATTGCTTCTTTGGGATCAGACTGATCAGGTGTCAACAATCCCCGTTGCACCCCAGTCGAGTCACCGCATTCCGTTTAAAACAAAAACAAAAATCACAATATGCAATACGGCATTTCATCCAAATTATCGACCACCAGCTCAGCAAAGTCCGTCGTCAAGATAGACCCGTCATTGATTCTCCTGTCCGATCTGGACGTGGTAGTCTCATAGCTCAGGCTAAGCCAACGAACTGTCTGTCATAGTAGCCAAGTCGCTGATCGATATCACATCGTTCATCGACCAGGACGGCTGCTGTGCCATACGCAATCTCGTGGTTTCGCCTGGAACGGTTCTCTTTGACTCACGGCGGTTTTGCGGTTGGTGGTTGCCTTGTGCATTACACGTCAGATAATACACGCCCTCACCCGGTGAAAATATACTGACATTGCACCAGCCATCAAAAACCTATTCTCTTCCAAGGTTGCATCTTGCAAAGCAGCACTGACGATTCAGCTGTTGAAAACGTCCACAAAACACTTGAAATAGAAAAAAAAACCAAAAAAAAACCAGAAGTGATATCTGATCGAGAATCCTTGAACCATATACCAATAATTCTCGACTAATACTATTCGATCTTTATACAATTTGCGGACTTTGACATCCGACGATCATGGTAGCTATCCTTGCCCAGGCGAGTCTTGGCTATCAAAGCCATGAATATTTCTGCTCGGGACAGAACATAGGTGGCTCTGCTACGGATGAGTACTCGGACAGCCAATCTACCACTTCGGATGGTTCTAATGACGATGCTTCATCTCAAGATTCAGCGTCATCCGCCTCATCGGTCTCCTCAGTACCATCTGACTTTGGAACCACCTTATCCCGATTCAGCACTTCGGATTGTGTCTATACGAAAGGAGCAGAACATGAGGATGCAGCTCGGAGTGAACCTGTTCCAAATTGGCTGGAAACCGTGAATAATGTACCCTGCCCTAAACCAGTTCCCATTGAACAGAGGCAGAACCCTCGGAGAAGTTCTCAGTGCTCAAGAACCAATGGCGAAGTAAGAGCTCCTCCCACTCTAGTACGTCAGAGTGAGAGGAAGGACTGCTTCGTCGCGATCCTCGTCGGTTAGTCAACTTTGTGTTACGCTTATTAACCACCTTACTGACAGTCCCCAGCCTTTGCAGCTCAACTTGTTGAAGCGATTTGGCCGCTTGCTGCAGTCACTCCTCGATCCGATACTTGTTTCTTTGGGCGTGGAGTTCTACCCCTACGGACATTCATCACTGAGACATTGCGTCGTTCAAGGACTAGCTACTCAACGCTTCAAGTTGCCTTGTTTTATCTGGTATTGATCAAGGATATCGTCCCGAAGCATAGCTTCTGTACCGAGCAACCTAGGGCTGGGGATGAGTTTCGATCCATGCAATGTGGTCGGAGAATGTTCCTCACCGCTTTGATATTGGCGTCGAAATACCTTCAAGATCGCAACTACTCAACTCGAGCGTGGAGTAAAATCTCGGGCTTAAGGGCTCAAGAGATCCATGTCAATGAGATGAATTATTGCAAGGTTATTGGCTGGAACCTACATCTTCCACAGGAGAAGTTTCAACGATGGAGTCGCATTGTGCTCACACTTAGCCGTCCGATGATGGGGCCAGGATCGGATACTGTAGCTCAAAGAATTGGCTGGCCTACGGTGCTGAGCAAACTGGATATCGATTTATCAGAGGACTTCGAGAATCTGGCGGGGCTTCCTCGAACCTGCAGTTTGGCCACTTTACCCCTGAGTGCCAACTTCTCTTTCGGTGATAACCCGGCGGAGAAGCAGGGTCTGGAACAATTTCAAAGCATTTACAACAACGATGTTCCCGTTGCCGATTCTACTGCTCAACCCTCACGACCATTGGCAACCCCATCGCCAAGAACTACCTCCCAACCCCCTTTGCCTAGAATTCACAACCTACCGACCCCCCAGTCAACACCACAAACTCATTCCTTTGCGAACTTTACTGGTACACCAGGCTCCTCGATGTCGACAGCAATGGCGCAAGCCAGAAATAGCTGTTTCATGCGAGCTACTTTAGATGCCTGTCCACCACCAGTATGCATTCCACGGCTTGAAGAAAAGGGTCGCTCGTGCCTTTCTCGATCGGCAAGCTCGATATCGTCACCATCGGAGTCTGTGATCTCGGATGTCCCCAGTGTTTACTCGAGGGCGTCAAGATCATCCTCCATTTCCTCCATGGCCTCGTCTGTGTCTTCGTCATCTGTCCTTTCAAAGTTAGATCGGCGATGCGTGCAACGATCTGGTGGCTTTCGTGACAATCGAAACGACATCATCCTCGAAAAGTCAACACAAATCCTTACTAGCTCGCCTGAGTCTATGGAAGACAGTAGGTCGTCTACATCTGGGCCACAAAGCGCGCCGGAGAAGAAATATTGGTCATCAAATGCCAATAAGACCAAGAATGACTATCTACAGGAATTGGAGGTGGCGGCTACATTATGCAACCTCTGTCCACTCGACACCCCGTCGCCGTCTTCTAATAACCAACTGATTCGAGACAGACGACATGAAATCTCTACCCCTAGCCGACATCTTATGACTTCAGCGCCTTCCGCAGAACCTGCAGTTGCAGCAGCATATCGTTTTGGAAGCATACCTTGCTCTTCGCAAGAGAGTACACCGAACGCGGCGTGCCTCAACAATTTGAGCAATTTTGCTGCCTGCGATTTTGCCTCTTCTGTAGTAACGCCAACGAACTTCACAGTAACGGGCTATCGAAAGGAGAACGTGAAACCACAAAGCTGTCACAAGCGGTCTCATTCCAAGGTTGCCGATACGCTTCAGGACCAAGTGCGTGCACAGTTACGAAACAGTGTGTGGGCAAGTCAATTGCCCGATAGGACGATGAAAGTAGGCTCTTCGCCACGCAATCTACCTGCCCAATCGCCGACTTTGACGTACGGCATACAAAAGATGCCTATGGCTGTCAAAGGCAGCGATGGACAAAAACGCCATTGTGTTTATGAGGTCTCTGCTGCAGACCGAGCAACACAAATGCTTCGAAACGACTTGATCAAGCCGATTCGTTGAATACTTCAATCTCACCAATCTCGTTCATCGGATCGGCGTTGCGGTGAAGCATCCGGCCACGAACGAAGTGTACCAATAAGGCCCTGGGTGGAATCGCTTACCATAGATATTACTGTCCCCGAGTTCCTCCAGCATTTGGAGGAGTTTAAATCTCTATCCTGAATCATAGTCTCGCTGTGCATTTTACAATCCTTAATATCATGATGACAGACGGAACCATAATCCGAATCCCTCTTGAAATCGTAAACCAGTCGGACCGTTGCCAGCCAAATCGCCTCGACACACGATGCAGCTGTCCAACCTCGTAGAATCGCCTGCAGCAAGATCCGTTTACCCTGTTGCGGTGGAATTTGCTGGTCTGGCGGAATTGCTGATGTCTGCGAGATCAGGCCACGGTACGACCACACCTTCCCAGCATGTGACACTCTCCTAGGTATCATCGTATGCCAGAGGCAAGTAATGTGGAACTCTCTCTGTATGCAAAAGGGCAGATGCTGCAGACTGACGCTTGCCTGGATTCACACTATCCCTTCAACACACCCACAGTCCTAAAGCTGGCATTGTGAAGTAATGAGGGGGTCTCACGGCAAAGTAAGGAATCTGGTTTGCCTCATCCAGGTAAGCCCAAAGCCATTCAAAGTGAGAACTGATCCACTATACGAAATAGCAAAGTATTGCCACTACCATACAAAGTTCATCATCATACGGATCCTACCGGGATCTACTCACACAGAATGAAAATACAGGTGAGAACGGTGGGTAATATACAATGTACAAAGTGCCACAGCACTTCTTCCCAACACACCATGCAGGATATGCTCACCCGCTATAGTGATGGTCTTGTATTCAGTCCGTTATATGAAGTAAGGGCAACATGGTGTAGCTGCTTATATTCCATCAAGACGTGCCAGTCAAACAGTATGAGGCTGACCGCAAGTGCGGAATGGGATGTATTAAGAGCCTTTCAACCTTGCTCTTATCCTCGGACTCCCTACTCAGGCAAAACAGATGGAATTCCTTCCAACATCAATATAGTCAAAAAGCAGACCACTGGCAGTGGGATGATCAGGTGAGATCGGGTCAAATTCCCTACAGAGTATTTTGTTTGGCCATGGCGCTGCGCTATTGAATCATGAGTCAAGTTCTAATATTTATTAGTTAGTTAGTCCGAGTAATTAGAAGACTAAGACCTCCCTCCACTTCCGGAAAGTTCATGTGACGACGTGATTTCTTGGGTTGGAAAATTTTATCAATCAGATAAGATCTTGTGATTGTCCTTCTCTATCAATCAATATGTTTCATATTGTCTATCAACATCTTCATTAAAAGTTCAACAACATCAACAACATCAACAACAACTTCATTTGAGTAGTCCATTGCCTTTTAGTTGACTCTTCTCTGAGGATCGTTATCAAGAACAACTGTCGATTTCCCAATGCATCCGCCAAATCTTTCCCATCTCCTCCCATACATAGCAACATTTCTACCCCTCACAACCTGCCTCGTCCTCCCGCAGTCTCTCCCCGATCAATCACCATTCCTCATCCATCCCCAAGCACCGCCGCCATCCTCGACTCCATTCCCTCTCCCCGAGATATCCTCTCTCTTCGCACCAACCGCAAACCGAATCCCAACGCGCTATGAATCCACCGTGCTAGCCCGCCGACTCCTCGCCCTCTCCCAAACCGGAGTCCTATCCACCGTCTTCCCTTCCGACCCTTCATCATCATCATCGTCATCATATTTCCCACCCTCCGTCTCCTCCCTACCGATCGGTCTACCCGACTACATCGCCGACTGCGAAGAATTCGGCGATCCGACCATCCTCGCACTCGACATCGCAACCACATTCCGTAACGCGGCCCCCGAAACCCCGGACACGGAAATCCGGAACATCTCCCTGAGCATCGACTGGTGGGCATCATATCGCGAACTCCGACGACGACGCCACCACCAAACTCCACCTCTTTTTTCCTCCCCCTCCTCCTCCGAGGAGAACCTCCCAACTCCCGACCCAAGCCTCTACTCCCCCGCCTCCCTCCCCCGCCTCTCCCTCCTCGGCTACCTAGAACCCATATCCCACCACTCCCTCGTCTCGCACCGCGTACCCACCTGCTTCCTCGAACACCACCCCGACGCAGCCTGGTGGTTACCCGGCAATCCCGCCAGCGTCCATAAAGGCCGGTGGTTGAGACTTCGCGTTCAACAGGCCTTTTGGGTCGGCGGATTCGGCGATCGAGCTTATATCGGTTGGTTGGATGCGAATGAGTTCAAAGGCGTGAAGAGGGAGGAGTGGGAGGCCGTGAAATTACCGGGGGAGAAATGAACGACAAAAAAAAAGGGAAGATGAAAGGGGAAGGAATAGATTGAGAAGAGAGAGAGAGAGAGAGATAAGAAAATCAATTAACGTTACATAACTACAGTAAATAGCTTAGTAGAATAATGATTCCTTCATTCGGAAATTCTTCAATGAATTTGAAATAAGAAACCCTTATAACCCTTATAACTACGTTATATATATATAGAGGTCTGATCTGATCTGATCTGGTATCTAGATCTATTTTACTTATAGCTACATAATCATATAGTTATCATGATTTAAAAAAAAATAGAATTGGTAAATACTAGATACTATTGTGTATAGTAAAGTATATATGATATGATGTTATTATGGTTATGATCATAGCTATGGTCATGGCCATGATATATACAATAACAATAAATAAATCATTATGATGGAGGTAATGTTATATGTAATTCATAGATATTATTATATGACTTATATAAAAAAAAAGGGGAAAAAAAAAAAGAATATTCAAGTCAGTCATTCAATCATTTAAAGGTATTTAGTTATTTACAGTATACAGGCTGTAAATTATTTACAACTGAGAAGAAATCCCCTCCCTCCTTTTTTCGCCCTCTTGTCTTCTGTTTCTAATCTACTTCTCTCTCTCGCCCTCCTCTAAAGAAAATTAAGTATAGATGTTACCGCCTTCCCTCTTCACTGCTCCCCTCCTGATGATGATGATAAGTTGAACAACGTTACCTCAATATCATCTACTCCCCCTTACTCAACAACCTAATTTCCTCATCTAGAGCTCTGTTCAATGAACTGGCCTCGCTGAATCTGTTCGTCGTTGGCGCATCGGAACTTCTCGTTGGATCATTAGTTGGAGGTTCGAGTTTGGGGGGTGGGAGAAGCGTTCGTGAGTGTTGTTGTGGTGGAGAGGAATTTGATGGATGAGATGTTGGCGGGGCAGCGATCGTGGTGGATGGGAGTGATGTTGCGGTGGCGGCGGTGGAGGTACTGGTGGTGCTGGACATGGTGGTTATGGTGGAGTTGGAGTTGCGAGGGGAAGAAGAAGGGGGCTGGAGGTGAGGGATCGGATCTGATTTCCGGGTCTGGGGTCGGCTTTCATGAGACTGGTCCTTGTCTTCTTGTTCATTATGCTGCTGCTGCTGCTGTTGTTGTTGCTGCTGTTGTTGTTGCTGCTGTTGTTGTTGCTGCTGCTGTTGTTGCTGCTGCTGTTGTTGCTGCTGTTGTTGTTGCTGCTGTTGTTGTTGCTGTTGTTGTAACATCCGTTCAGGGTCCAACCATCCGACGATCATGGCGAGGTATTTCTTGTTTTCCATTTCGAGTCGAGCGATTCTTTCTTCGAGGACGGCTATTTGTTGGGAATTTGCGCTTGAGGGTATGGCGGTGGTGGTGGATATTTGTATGGGGGATGATTGAGTTGCCTTTGAACGCTTGGATGGGGAAGGTCTTATCTGTTGCTCTTCGTCAGAGGAAGCAGAGGATGATGATACAGATCTGGGTGGTGTTTGTGCTCCGTTTCTGGTAATGGATCCTGATTTCGTAGTGGAACGAATACTTGGTACAGACTTCTTGGGTTTGACAACCGAGTCTTGTCGTGATGGGGGCGAATGTCCTTCTACTGCCATGTCATTTCCAGACCGGAAATCAGGGGACGTAGGTGTAGCAGTCAAAGGAGAATGACATGCAGTTCTGAATTTTGATGTTTCGGGATCCGAATCCGCGACGATGAATATTGGAGATCTTGACAATGTCTGACGGATGGATAAAGAGTTATTTCGAAGAAAGGAGGATCTTTGACGAAGTCCTGCTACCGGCCTGGGGTTGGGGTTCACCGGGGATGATGACGAGCCGCCGATACTGTTCTGACTGATAGACAGTGGGAAGGGAATGGAAGGGAAACGATCCAGTTGCGGTTTGATCGGACTGTCTTCCGGCGTAGATGATGATTTTTGGGTAGCAGCAACGGCTTGCTGTCTTTCCTCAAGAGCTCTGTTTTCATTCCTTGCTCGAATAGATGCTGTATCGCGAAGTTTGCGGGCACGAACCTTGTCGGCTCTGGTCTGAGATGTTGTAGAGGTAATGGAATCCAGGGATTGGACGCTGGTAGGAGAACGCATTTCTTTTGGGATATTTGCGGCAGCTGCATTGGTTGTGTTGACTTTTGATAAGTTGAAACTGCTGGGAGGGTGCTCATTTTTGCTGTGAATGCTATCTGACTTGCTATGGAGGGAATCTTGAGTATTATGACTAAAAGCAGGTGAAGCGGCTCGCAACGAAGAAAACGATCCCAGGCTACTACTATTGCGACCGTGAATTGACTGGATCTGTCTGGAGGTACGTTTCGATCGTTGAGAAGAACGTGAAGGCGCATCACTTCTGTCAAGACCCTCTGGCAACTCAGGTAAGGGACCCATTGGTGGTTCTGTTGGTGCTTTTGTTTTGGCGTGATAATAAATCGGCGTATTGGCACGAGCAGCAACTTGGGCATTCTCAATTATCATAGATTCACTGCTCTTCAAAGAAAATGGAGGGCTTGCAGGAATTGCTTGGAATTCAATAAATGATAAAGTCGAGGTTGATGGTGTGGTCCCATTGGCGCTGGGTGGACGCAAACCCCCATTCACGGCCTGTTGATTTGCTTTCTCATCATCGATACTCTTAGACCTTGACCGAGGTCGAGGATGCGCGCTGTGCAAAGGTGCAGGAGGAAACAAACTGATCTGTTTGGAAAGAGAATTTGAGGTTCTAGAAAGGTTCGTGCTTGATACGCGGGGCGGCGGAGTTGGTGGATGTGTTGCAGAACCTGCTATCCCATTGGATCGAATTCCTCCATCACTCGCGGTCTTAATATGACCTTTATTATCAATCTTTGCATGCTCGGAGCCTGGTGAGGCTGTCTGCAGCAGGTCTTCCTTGGCTTGAACATTTGGTGCTTGCTCCGACGGTTTCTGACCCGTCCTACGTGGGGCTTTGAAAGCACCTAGGAATGATTTTCCATCTGGATTTGGTGTATTGACTTCATTCACAATAGAATTCAACGCATTGTTGTGATCCTGGCGTAAATTGGATGTTTTGGCGTTGTCTGGAAGATCATGTTTTATGACAGGGTTGTTGCTAGCCTGCACTGCCTTTCCGTTTTCGATCAGCCCTCCCGACATAGCTGCGGTGACCTGTTCCGCAAACTTCTCGTCACTACCGAATCGCAAGAGATATCGATTCCATGTTGCCCATTTCTCGGCTCGGTTTTCTTCGAATGTAGATTCTTCACCCGTTTCACGCGAATTACGATCATGGTACCTGATTGGGTTGTTCTCGGCAGCATTCAGGTCAACAAGTCCCTCAAAATTTCCGTCTTTGTTGGGGAGATCCCGTGAATTGATCTTTTCTCGGACCTCCATTGGGAATTTCAATTTGCCGTTTGACCTTTTGGTTGAGTATAACCGTGTGACGACCGTGGTTTTGTTCTGTCCGTTGGCAATGTCTTCACTCGTAGGAGTCGTAACGCTCAAAACCGTCACTGGTTTGGGATGAACAAACTGACTGAACTTGTTGGAAGCAGCCTTGATTGTGACAATAGGATTCGATTGTCGTGGACTACAGACGCGTTCTGGGAGGTCATCAACAGGCAGTCGTTGGCTCTGGAGGAAGTGAATCAGGTCGTGTGTGTTGCTGGTTCGCCGAAATCTTCTTTCATCTCTAGGCTCAAGCTTATTTGGTTGCCGTTGTTTCTCCTCTGAAGTCGAGCGTCGCCGTTTGATAGCTTGCGTACCAATGTCGTCTTCCTCGTCGTTATATATGGTCGCAAAGTCGGGCGACTCTTCAAAAGCAGGGAAATTACTGATCAAGAGAGCGCTCCGAGGCCGCCGCATGTGTGTCATATTAGTTTTCGCAACACGTTCAACCGGTATCGGGCATGAGTCCTCCAGGCGCTCCTCAGGTTTTACGGCAGTTTTCTCGGGGAGCTGCATCGCATTGGCAGATTGTCGATATCCGACCCGGGTCCTTTTCTTGATTACTTTGGCGCGATGTCTCGATGAGCTCGAATAACCGAGACCTGATTTTGCGGTCCTCGGTGAAATGCGAACTGTCTGGGTAATGTTCTTGGTGATCTTAATGCCGTCCCCGAGAGGAGCTGTCCCTAGACGTTTCACGTTTGATGGTTCACCCACCTCATGAGGATGTGGCTTGTGGTCGAGGCAACTGACAGGGCAGACGGATCTATCAAGTATCTTGGAACAAGACTGAGAGGTCGGATTGCGACACAGCGCTGGGAGGTGCATTTGGTCTAAAAGCTCGAAGGGAATATGGAGAGGGACACAAGGTGGAGCCAATGAAGTAGGGAGGAAGTAGTAGAATCCTAACGGTGCCAGAAGCCGGGTGGTTGCAGCGAGGGGGTTCACGGTGGCACCGATCAGCAAGACAGGATGCTTGGCTCGAAGCACAGTTGTACGAAATACAATGTCAACAAGAGAGCAGATGCAACAGGGAAGTTCAAGTTTGTATGACCCTTGCGGTATTTGCAAGGGTTGCGTAGTTGGCGAAGCAGCGCGCGATGTACGCAAAAAACGGGGACCATTGTGACATTCCAAAGAGCAACGTGTACCGATTTAGTGATCCTCTAACAGGACAATGGACCCATCATAGCTTTATAGGTGCAAGAGGCAACAGAATTGAATCTTATTCGATGTCATGGACTGATTAGTCAAAGCCACTTTCAAGAGACCAGAAAACAAGGATGTCGATTAGCTTCATGAAAACCATAGCTATAGCGGCTAAAGTATGACGGTGGAAAGGATTGGAAGGATTATGATATTTTCAACCAGCTTGAGAGCCATAGCGCAGTCGGCGGCATCAACAACCCACCAAGCTCCAGGTCGGATCAAGGTGACATTTGGCCGGCAGTAGAGTTGTAGCATCCTGCCATCCCACCTTTGGTGACCGAATCGTGCGCATCCTGAGAAGAAGAATCTCGTGCGCTGCATAATCAAAAATACGTCGAGCTACCTGTATTCCGAGCACTTCGATAGTACCCTTTATCGATGCTCTGATCTCTTCTTCAGGATTTTCTCACGAATGCTGCGAGGGCGACGCAAGGGATGTCCAGCACTTGAAGAAATCATGTTGGAGGTATCTATTCTGACGTGGAGTCTCGGTTCTAAGGGCGGAACTAAAGCAAAAGTGGGTTTACATTGCAGTAGCTTCAAGTAGGCCCAGATGAGAGCCATGACAAGAAAACATGTGGCGGAGGGTTCGAAAGTCTTTTATTGACCGAATCAATTGGAATGTGATGTGTCTGATCTTCCTAAAATCTTGTCGATCCGATTAGCGGCGTTGGACAAGGACTAGGACCATCTGTTCGTCTGCAAGTGCTAACGACGGACAGAAACGCGGCTCTTGAAGTGAAGGCTGATGATAGAACGGGTTAACGAAAAGGAAGAATAGTCGAGGAAAAACGAGTAAGAGGTCGACCTAACATCGCTTAATGCTACACCATTAGGCCAGAGCTTGCGTGACTTTGCACAACCAGATTCTTCTGCAACACCAATGCAAGTGAAGAAAATATTCTCCGACGACACTTATAGGGAGACCAAGAGAGACTGTGTGTGTGTGTGTGTGTGTGTGTGTGTGTGTGTGTGTGTGTTGTCGTGACACCGTCATCCATTGGTGGGTTGAACAAAACAATAATAGCAATGTTCAGTATCACATCGTTCGTTGGCGAAAGGTCGAGTCGCCGAGTTGAGGTCGTTTCTGCCAACCCCTCCACACCAATCAAGCACCCTTGTCTTGTTCTTCCATACGACTTGCCTCATAGTGATTAGACCATAATCAATGTTGGTATCGAAGGACTTTGGTGTATATGACAGAACACAACTAATCGCTCATGCTTTAAATTTAACTCCCTTCAAGTTTTCGAAGCTACCTGCTACTGATGTCCATACAGCCTTTCCTGACCTGACTATGCAAGGACAAGATCTAGCCGGCAAGATCGCGCCCGAAGACGATAAAATCCTCCGAGGTCTGCGCTGCTGTGCATGGACCGTATAATGCATTCGCCCCCGACCGGACCTTTAGGGATGCAAAGCAGTCTTGTGTTCTTTCAAGTGGTTTGATGTCACAAGGCACACAAAAAGGTATCTATCTGGCAAGGTAGAAACCTCGTGGCTTGGAATTCCCCGTCTAGTACGTCAGTAAAGGCGAGAGGGTTTGGTCTGGCTTGGTGACGAAAAAAATACTCAAGTAACAGAAAATAGAATAATAGCTAGGTAAAAGAAAATATGACAGTGTGTTCAGCAAGGTAATCAGTAAACGGTGTGGACTTTGGTAGCTGGGTGTTTACACAATGTCAGTGCAACGTTGGCCCATGAAGCCATCACCATTTCCACTTTGAGTATTGGCAGGAGACTATCGTCTACATATTAATTAATAGAAGCTTGTACAGCACTGTATGGCTTGCGGTGGGACACCTTCCTGTCCGTACCCGATGCCTCCCTCCCCTTTTCTTCCCATTGCCCTCCTCCCCCAAGCCATCTTTTCCTCCCGTCTGTCAGAATCAAATGAGGTCCGAGATCCTGATCTGACGTCAAAGATGGATCTTGAACACACTAACATCCGTCTAATCGTAGTACAGTAATTATAGCCGTACACTTTAATAGAGGTGCTGGCCTTTGCTGCGGATTGTTTCGAGTCATGCCATGGCGCCGCTGATGTAAATTATTCGATAAGGGACTGACGGTACAGTACTGTACCCAGAGCAGCTTGGAGTATAATTACAGTACTGTACACGTCGCCAGGTATACCCGCAGGAAAACTGGGCAGCTTGCAAGTGCCTATCGATACGAGATACTGTAATTAATGCACACTGCCCAGTTTGTGTCAGGTAAGACTCGATGTTACAGTATTCCAAATACTCTTGGTCGTTTCTGTGCATAGATAGATAGATACCTGCTGCTGCATCGCCCTACCACGACGTCCTTACTTTCTCGACTTATCTGAAGAGAACAGCACGCATTCGCCTCGCAAAACTGTTGGTCTAACGGAGCTATGCATTTCCAGAACCTTCACTATCTTTCTCTACACCGATTTCACCAATCTTAGATGACGCATGCTCATGTTTCCTAAACCAGGCCGCTCTCCTGCCTTGATACCTCGTCTTCATCCAGCGTACCTTACTTCGTGTGCTAAGATCACGAAAATGGTTCCACCTACGTAGTGCATCTGCGCCGCTGCCACAACGGCTCGAGAACACCGAGTGCAAAACCCTCCTCCCCTCTTTTTGAGTCGGGGTCTGCTTCCCGTGTCTCCAAGTTAGAGATGCAAACGAGGCTGTTTCGAGTCATCGTGTATGCATGCATTCTGCAAGTCATTTAGATCATCTCAACGGCTACGGCTCGGATAGTAGGTGAAGAGAAACAGGCAGGCAGAGAATTTTCATTGACACAGGAAACTTCTGTGTTTTCAGTGCCTTCAAATGCGCACTGAAGTTGTATCGACTTCTTCCCCTTACACTACGCCGTCCCATGTAAAATACAGAAAGAGAACATTGCCGAGTTACAGCAATAAATTTCCTATCGCAGTTCGCGCCCCAGGCCATGCCATGCTATGCGATGTGAGGTGATGTGAAGCGGTAAAAGCAAATGCAGCTCAAGCGAAGAGTACAGCGTGTTGGAGGCTGGAGGGACCCTTTCGACCAGAACTTCCCAGAAAACCGAGGAAGAAAAAACTAAGAAGTGACTGGGTACGTTGTTATCTACTACCGTAATTTGGATTTCGAGTGAAGATATATAAAAAAAACCTGGCTACCACTTTGGGATTGAACTGTAATTAACCGGAGAATAAAGGTAGAAACGCCGGTATGCAAGGATGACAAGGTGACCGAAAGCAGATGATGTAAGGGGTGTGAATGCCTTTGTTGCTGTGGGGTTCTGTGTGTGGTATTGAAACATGCATCGGTTGAAGATCAGACCATCATGTTGCCCGTTGGTGCACTGTTGATACACTCAACATTTACATTAGAAGGCAACCTTCCATAGATATGCCATGTTCGCTGCTCATACATCTAGTTGCTGGTGGATCTCTAATGTTTTAGCGTTTCTTGGGCATCATGAATAGGTCGCTCTCTTGTGGTCTTCGACGCTTGATTACCCCTTTGCTACCTGGTGCAGTAGGACCGCCTGGACCTGGAGGTGGTCGTGGAGGTTGACCTGCTGGTCGTGGATTGGAAGAGGCACCAGGTTCAATAGTAGGAAGAGGTCTTGATGATGCACCGTTTAGTGGCGGACGCGATGCCTTCGGATTGCGACCGTCTAGAGCAGAGCTTGAAGAATCAGGGCTTCGCTTCCGTTTAACAGCCGCAGTTCTGACATCTGATGGAGAGGCTACTGACGGAGATGTGGCTATTATTGAGGGACTCCCGTTGGTAGAGCTTGTACTCTTCACTCGCGGAGGGATGGGCGCTGGGGTATCTCCTGGACGCGATAAACTTGAGGCTTTCGATCCCCTTGGAGGCTTTCTTCCATCGCGAGAGGGTCCCTTTGGCGCATTCGGGACTGACGGGCCCGCTGTGCTTCTGACCACGGGAACTTTGGCATCGTGTTCTCCCAGTTGTCTTTGGCGCGCTCTCTCAAGAGCTCTTTGTTGTTGTCGCTTGTGGCTTGCTTCTTGTCGTGAGATCCGTTCTTTATCCTGCCGCCCGAGCACATTCCGCATGGTACATCCCTGGGAATCATGTCCGAACGCACCACATTCAAGGCATCTAATTTCTTTGCAATCTCTGGCAGAGTGAGAAGCTGCCTGGCATCTACCACATAGACCTTTCGCTGCTAGGCGAGCATCATAATTATCACAATTGTGTGTGTAGTGTTCGTAGGACCCGCAGATACCACAGACACTCAGATCATTGAGTCCATTGCCTCCGCCAGAGGGACCATTGGCGCCCATACGCCGGGGTGCCTCAAAGTTTGGAGTTGGAGGCCCACTGCTAGCCGAACCCATGGAATGGGCACTGGCAGGTCGACTCGGCAAGGATGGCCGTGAAGATGGCCTTGAAGAAACAGGTGCTTGCATGCTTGAAGGTGTAGGAGGCTTGCTGGTCACAGGAGATGCTTGGTTGGCTGTCGGAGACGGAGCTTTGCTAGTGACTGGACTGGGTTTCACCGAAGACTTCGGACTGGTCGAAGACACTGAGTTCACGTCGGTCATTTCCACATCGAGTCTTGTCATGTCTATGGTGAGAACAGGCCGATGAAGCATCCCTAGGATATCACCATCTGTATAGAGACTACGTTCCCGTGCGTCGGACACCAATTTCCTCCAATATTCTCCTATCATCAATGCTTTAGAGTTGCCTAGTACCCACAATGATGATTTGGCTCGGGTCAAGCCGACGTTCATTCGTCTGACATCGTCCAAAAACCCAATACTTGTAGTAGACGCTCGTACACACGAGAAGATGATGATTTCGCATTCTCGACCTTGAAAAGCGTCGGTGGTGTTGAATTCAATTGTCGAGAAGATACCTTCGCCATAGCGCTGGGAAAAACGTAACTTCAACTCCTTCATCTGGCCCTTATAAGGTGTAATGATACCGATCTTGCCTTTGAAGTTGTATTGAGAGCAGTCGGTAATTAATCGCTCGTACAACTGCATTGCAACTTGAAGTTCGGCGACGTTGACCAGCGAATGTCCTTTTGGAGCACTCTGATGCATACCTTGGACATCAAAGAAGCGATACGGTGCAAACACGGAACTATGATGCCATGGCTTAGCCCGAAGCTGGGTCATATTCGCCCCATCCTTGAGTTTGCTTTCGTAGAACTCTTTGCTGGGAAAGGCACTAATTTCGGGATGCATACGGTACTGGGTGTCCAGAAGATGTACATCTCTCGGGTGATTCTTTTCCATACGTGCAAAAAGTGACTGCTCGTAGGCATACTTTGAAGCCGCCTTTGAGAGTACTGTTGGTGGCAATTGTCGAGGATCACCGACAAGAATGCACTTCGAGCATCCATATTTGAGCGGGATAAGGGCAGACAATTCGACTGACTGGGCTGCTTCGTCAATGATGACGGTGTCAAATTCGATATTTAGATTTTGAAACATCTCATGCCCACTACCACTTAATGTAGCACATATAACGTGTGCACCGTCAATGATTTCTTGCTGGATTCGGCGCCGGTTCAGCTCCAAATCACGAGCCATGGCGTTTTTCTTGTCACGCTCACTGTCGATTTGAGTCCCCAAAAGGACTTTCTTTCTCTTCCAGCCCTCGAATTCCGTAGTGTCTGCAGGGTTCACGGCTTCCCCCTTGGCTCTGGTGCTGTCTATCCTGTTTCGCAGTTCGATGACCTTCGCCGAGGCTTCCTTATGCTGCTGCATGATCTCGCCGAGATCTTTGGTATTTGGGTCTCGAGGCGCCGTGGCATTCAGCTTTGCTGATACGAGTTCGTCGATCGTCACGTCTTTCACAGCGGTGTTTATGGCGTCCGATCTTCCGAGCCGAACGACATTAATCTTTTCCTCGGTCCCATTCATGGTCCGAACGCCGGCCTTGAAACGCATGACAAGTTCATCAACTGCAGCATTACTAGGAGCACACACCAGGACTTTCTTATTTGTAGGTATTCCTTGAACTTGAGTTCGCCCAGTATTCTGGCCTTGAGTTTTTGATCCGTTCCCCTGAGTAGTCGCAGTCGGCATGATAGCTCCAACAAGGGCACAAATCGTTTTGGTTTTACCTGAACCTGGAGGGCCCTGAATCAAAGTAAATGCGTCATTGTCCAAAGCGGACTTGATGGCCTTTGCCTGTGCAGTGTTCACGGCGTAATTATCGATGATCGGCTGGAGGGTGGCCAGGCCATAATCCAAAAGCGGTGAGGGCTTAGCACGTAGAATTTCATCGCATAAATCATAGTATTGAAGAGCAGACAGACCACCATACTCGCGCTCTAGAGGAGTCAGGGAGAGGACGCTAGCACCCCAAAGTTCCGTCCCCGGTGACAAAAGACCAGCAAGGCTGTTCGCACTTGTGATCCGGAACACCAGTTCTCTTTGACCCTTCTTGATCCCACTGCTCATGATTCTGGCTAGACAATGTGGCTGTGATCGATCAGCCCACGGTTGTTTGCTCGTAGACAACAGTATGACATCTGACTCCCGAAGTTGAAGGTCTTTAGACTCTTGTAAGGACATTGCCGTGCTAATTTCAACAAAACTGTCAACTGACAGCCGGTTTGCCACTTTCAACGCGAACGCCTTGAAATTGCTTTCTTCGCGTGCCGACCTGAAACTCTGCCAGCTTTCGAGGATAAGAAGGGGTTCAAATGTTTTCTGATATTCCAAGGCAGATCGAAAGGTGTTCGATACTAGAGAGTAACCGTTTTGGTCAGCAGTTGGGGGCAGGTCGCCCTC
Organism: Phaeomoniella chlamydospora; assembly: GCA_001006345.1. Lineage (NCBI taxonomy): Eukaryota > Fungi > Ascomycota > Eurotiomycetes > Phaeomoniellales > Phaeomoniellaceae > Phaeomoniella > Phaeomoniella chlamydospora. The sequence goes on along the minus strand of LCWF01000012.1, from coordinate 158,439 downwards.
GGCGAAGAAATCCCAACTTAAGATAGTCCGGTGTAGAGAGGATAAATCTGGAGCAAGTCGTGCACGCATATCCTTTGCAGATCGCAACTGTTTGATCTTCTTGATCGGTCCAGAAACCTGCTTCTTGACAGTCGGAAAAGCTGCAGTACTTGGCTTCTTCGAAGTCTTGAAACTACCAAAAAGCTCCCGATCTATATCGTCCTCAGAATCCGATTCCGATTCTGACGATACCATCATGCTGTTTGGACCGCTGGAATTATGATCTTTGCCTTCAACACCAGCAATGTCCTGTAGACCAGACCCTTGCCCTACCGTTTGAATGCCTATACCACTTTTGCCCTTCAAACGAGCAGCTGCCTCAGTACTGCGCTTCTTCATGAGTTCTCTTTGCTTCTGCCTCTGCGCCAGCAAGTCGTGTCTACCAGCCTGAGCAACTAAGGGTTCTACAGGCCTAGACTTCATGACAGGCCTCATGACCTTCAGCGGTTGGGCTCTCACGGATTCTCGTGAGGCTGCTGATTTCACAATACTGGCAGGCCTTGTCGTCTTCGTCTCGAAGGACTTCGTAATCTCGACCAGGTCGTCATCTGCAAGATCTGAGTCTCCATAGTCATCGCTACTAGCCTCCTTGGAGGCAGCAGTTTTTCCCGCCGCAGTGCCAGTCCAAGCGAAGTCTTTCAAGGATTTCTGTTTCTTGCTGTTCGATGGAGGTGGCGAATAAGGTTTCTTCTTGTAAGCTTCCAATGTGCGGACAAGCTCTGCTTTCTGTTGCTGTGTCAAGTTCGTCCGGACGAGGCCTGTGATGGCAGCATCTTCCACATAGGCAATGGCTTCCTGATTGACCTCAACACTTTGGTCGCCTAGCCGTCGGAGGAGCTTCGACAAAAGCTTAACAAGAGTTGTGACTAGGTATTCATCTCTCAACCGCAACCACTTAACCATATACTCAATAACAGCCGCGGGAGAAGATTCCGTGGCGTCGAGCATCTGTCTCGCCAACGGAGAGGACATGTCCGGATCGTCCCCTAGCACAGCATTGGCAAATACAGAGTACTGCTCGAAAAGAGCCTCCGCATATTGCATAACGTCTCGACAAAAAAGTCCCATCAATACTTTATCAGACAAGTGAGAAAACCAACGTTCAGCTCGCATAAATACCACTCGTAGCTCTGCCCATTGATATCGCCAATATTTCTGGATAACAACCCTTTCAGTGCGATTGTATTTCTTGGTCCGTATTAAACCATTCTGACTGTCGGTGAGAATCTCGAGCACATCCAACGCTGTTTTGACCATTCGAGGCACGCCGCTGAATGTCCGTAGGGTCGCAAGACGACGGTAAGAATACGAAAGAGCGGATAAAGTCGTGGCAAAAAAATCGGTTCGGAGAAGGTGGAACATTGCTTCACGTCTGCCGGGCTCTTCCGTGGCATTCTTGATCAATTCGCTTGCTGCTTGGTATACATTGTCTTCAGGAAAGGAGAGGCCAGAGATCAAAATCATGCTTGCGTTGTTGTCTTTGAACAACTCAAACAGGTGATCAGACTTGAACTCGCCCAAACGCTCTAACATTGCCGCAAAGATCTGGATAAATTTTCGTAGCACACTATTAAAGCTCCGTGTTGCAGAGACGATGTCCGAATCCTCTTTGACGGGCAATTCTTCCAGGCCAGGTAGAGGGTAAACACCCTCTAATGCAGCCGTAGACAAAGATGTATCTTCCTGGTTTAGAGCATTGATCACAGTGTCCCATAGAGATTTGGAATATGATGTCGCACCATGAAGTAACCGTTTGTTCTGGGACAAAGTTTCGAAGTCGTTTTTCACGTTGCATGTTTCAAGGGCCAAAGTCAAGCGGATGACCTTGAGTGCAGTTGTTCTCGCGTGTTCGAGCTCCTCGGGGTATACAGAGAATTGAACGGGTTCCAGAATCGCACTTGCATAGTCTGTCACGATATCAATAACCTCGGTCAGTACTCCACGGGCTGTCGAAATTCTTAGCGCATCATTGGAGACAAAGTTATCCAAGACCTTAGAAAGTACTTCCATCACCGCCTGAAAGCATTGAACTTTGGCAACATCTTGTAAGTCATGCTTCTTGATACGCTTGAAGAATTGGTCCGTCAGAGTCCGACATACCACGGGATGATTGGCAGGATTGATAGATTCGACAAATGGTATAACCCAAGCGAGAGCTACTCCTATGCCGGTTGTCTCCATCGGCTGATCTCTTCGAACATCATTGAGTAGGAACTCAAACCGTGGATTATTACAAATCTGCTCTACAACCGTGGAGGGCCGGACCGAACCCATTGCATCCCAGAAATCCTCTGGTACTACCTCAAGCATCTTAGTAAACGACTGGAGTAAATACTGCAACCCAGGCGAATTGATTGAAAAGTGTTCCAGGGCGAGTCTGCAAATGTCGACATCAAGTGCCCTCAGATTGTGCGTGATTTGTTGTCTCTCGAGCTTGTTTAGGATCAGCTGCATGGCTCGCCAGAGACGCTGAACATTTAGCGATGTCGGTTGGGATTGGGCTTCCTGCAACTTCTGAGATATGAAATCTTTTATCGTCCAGTCAAATTCCGATTCTGTGGGAGGCTTCTCCAGCTTCGACCATTCCGAAGTGGCCCATCGGAGTCGTATTGGATTAGAATCGAACAAAAACCGAGTTGCAGCTAACGTATAGGCATTTGTTCGGAGCGGCCTCTTCGTCTGAACAAGTTTGAATGGTTCGTCAAAGTATTCCGCCAGGAGCTCGTCATCCTTGAGAAACGGCGAACAGCTGAGAGATTCGAACATTGCATGTAGAGAAGGTCCATCTAGCCGCGACTTTCTCTTTTCCGGCGGCGCATCTCTTAGCAGTCTGGCGGCCTCACTAAGTCCTCGACAAATCCGCCGGATGTCGGTTTTATCTAGCACCTCAAAGAAAGCGTCAACCTCCGGATCGTCGTAGTCATCCCTTAACTTCGGCCGCAGATACAGTTGCTTGCCCTGATGATATTCTCTAATACACAGGTCACATTTGCTCAGGGCTTCATCAATTATCTGATGAAGGAGATCCTTGTATTGGTGTGTCTCGTGGTAGGCAAACAGTTGTAGACAATCGAGATATGCCTGCCGTCGTTCCTTCGCTTCTTGAATTCGGTCATGGCGCTGGACGTCGAATTTCCGGTCCTCTAACTCAGTGATTATCTGGCGCTCCTCTTCATACCGGTCCTGGTCGTCATCATTTTGTCGAGGGCAGAAAATATGAAGCTCGGGCGGTAGCTTTCTCAAGTCTCTGTGAGGGCTCAGTGAACGCTCCTAACCACAATTTCAATGAACCTGAGACTAGTCTGAACTTACGTGAACTTCTCTATGAGTTCTGCCATTGCTGAACAATTCCTAGGGATGACAGCGAAATATTGACCAAAAGTCTCCTAGCAGTAAGAGTTGCCATGTAGTAGGAAGCTTGTGGAGGTTGTAGATATACAACAAATATCCATTGCACGAGGGAAGAAAAAGAGACGGAAGTGAAATTGGTTTTGATAGAGACATCCAATGAACAAATGTATCAGGGAAATGGTGAATGAAAGTGTATCTCATCCATCGGTCACTTAGGACTCTACGTCGCCAGTCTCGCAGGACCAACACACTCAACTGCTGTCAAAACAATTTGGTTACAGCACACAATGCATGATGCGGAAGGCCTCCGCATGAAGTACCGCGAGCGCGTGGAGATTCCGGCGCGTAAAGTGCTTCCCGCTGGATAGTACGGCAACTGCAGTGATTCTTATGTATTGTCCTCATTCTACAAAGTCAACTGACATTCGCTTATACATGAAGGGACTGTGCAGAGATTCATACACTTTTGTTCTCATGAATTGGACTATCTACAGAAGATCATATATCTATTCTAGACACTGGGGAATATGCGATACTGCAGATCTTTGAAACAATCATCATGCTCTTTCATCAGCCAACACCACAGATCTGTACAGGCGGTGTTGCCGAACTTCAAACCAACCAGAACGAGTAGTACACTGATACCAACACAAAAGCAAAACTAGGAGACATTGCCCAGAACACCACGTTTTGAATCATGGCAGTAAACGTAAATTCGCTTCTCCCCATCAACGCCTTCTGAATGAGCGATTCCCGCCAACAATGAAATTAAGACCCAAAAAAAAAGGATGTAATGTACAAACCCCATCACTGTCTCAGATCATCAGAAATATCTTGCCGCCTCCTGCTGACTTGGGGGGACATATGTGAGCCACCAAGGTTGGAGTTACTGGACTCAATGCGACTCAAGTAAGCAGCCGAAGTGAAGTCCCGGCTACTCTCGAAACTAGGTCTCATTTTATCCATGGACATTCTTGAACGATCGAAGGATGACCTGACGCGTTCCATGGACGGTCTTCTGGCATAATCAAACGAAGGCTTCGAGTGATAAGTTTCATCGCTGCCAGTCAGGTTTCTTGTCCTCGCAGTGGGAGCAACTGATGGTGGATATATTGGTCGCTCAGAGTCGGGAATACTTGGAGCAGGCTTGTGGTTTGCTTTAACGCGCGGCGTGGTGGATGCGTCTGACGACGAGGTTGAGGATTCCTCCTTGGGCGACACCTTACTTTCGTCAATATCATCAAGATACTTAAACTTTCCCTGAATCACTTGTTCCCTGACGACATCGATATCGCGAGGATAGAAGTACTTCTGGAAAAACTTTGCTGAAAAGCGTGGCAGAAGACATATGATCACCGAAAGTAACGTCACAGCCCAAAAGGACAGAGATCCATAGACTTCAGCCCCGGCTTGGTAAAAGTCAGCAGACCCTACAAATGAGGAGTAGATCCCAGTCCATGCAAAGATAAGGAACGTGCTGATTATGGTGATGAGGACGATGAACCAATCCCAGCGGTATGTGTTCATCAATATATAAGTGTTCATCACAATGATGGCCGCACACGCAACATAGACACCAATACGGGGCCTGTCGCTTATGTCCCGTCCGCTCTCAGTAACGAAGGTGGCAGGGGCAAACTCAAGGTAAGCCATGAAGAATACGATGACTGACTGGTAGATACCATCGGCCATATAGAGCCTGCAGGAAATCAGTATACAAAGTCGGTAAGAGCAGATTTGAGAAGACCGGTTCCTACCAGAATTTCCGCTGAGACCATTCCTTCCTTTCCATCCCACGACGATAGAGCTGTGGTACCGCCAGAGACACTTTGTCGCTGACGTCTTGGTCCAAAACACCCATGAGAATGACGGGAAGGGATGTAAAGACAACGTTGACCAAAAGAATGTATGTATATTCGAACAAATAAGTAACGTCATAGTTGTTATAGATACCGTACCAAAACAAAGCGAAGGTCCAAACCATGTTCTAAAAGAGGGTTAGTCGATCCCGAAACACGATTTGAGGACGCAGGAATGTTACATACCTTGTAGAAAAAATTGGCAATCGTTTCTGCAAGTCTGCGATAATCCCATCTTCCGTGGACCAGTACGAGCCGCTGGAGGAATCTAAACTGGCCAACAGCATAATCAGCTGACATGGCAGCCTGTCGACCTTCTTCACCAGCGATACCAACACCAACATTAGCTTCTTGAATCATGGCCACATCGTTTGCACCATCACCGATCGCAAGTGCAACGATGTCGAGACCTCTTCTTACGAGTTGCACAACAGCAGCCTTCTGCGCAGGGCTCACACGGCAACACAATACTGATTTGCAGTTCTTGCACAACAGCAAGAACTTTTGCCTCAGGTCGTCGTGGAGAACAAGCTTGAGTGTGTCGCCATCAATGACGATGGCATGAGTGGGATTTGGTGGCTCATGATTCTTTCTGGCCGCAATAAGCTCAGCATCGGACCCAGTAATGCCGAAAATTTCAAGGTTTTTATCTAGTTCAGCCGCTGCCTGTTCAAGTTGGTCTTCGCCCTCGCCAACTTGAAGCATAATGAGATCCATCTCATTGGTTAGAAGGTTGCATGAGAAACCAATGTTGATAGCAGTTTCGACTTTATCTCCGGTAAGGACCCACAACTTTATGCCAGCATCTCCAAGCAGGGCTATAGTATCGGGAACTCCGTCTTGAAGACGATCCTCAATGGCCGTGCCCCCAATAAGCATCAGATCTCGTTCGATGCGGTCAGACACTTCTTCAAGACGCTCATCTCGATCGACCAATGCTTGTGCTGCGAGATCGTGGTCTTTGCTCCATGCTTGGTACTCTTCTTCGGTCAAATCCTTCTCGGCAATACAAAGAGTCCTTAGTCCTTCGCGTGCGAAAACTTCAAGATGTTCAGCTGTGACCCTTCTGAGTTCTTGTTGCTCCCGAGGGCGTAGCCGAGAGTAGATCATACTATCGGCACCCTTACAAAACAACTTGATCTTACCGTCGGGCATTCGCACAATGGCACTCATTCTTTTCCGCGACGAATTGAATTCGAGAATGTTGAGAATTTGGTAGCTTCTATCTTCTCCAAGGACATTAACCAACAGCATATCATTCTGTCGGCCAAGAACAGTGAAACCGCAGTCACGAGCAGTTGCCACAAGCGCTGCCTCGTCAGGAGATTGAGCTTTGAACTCAATCTTGGGGGGATCGCCCGGAGTTCGCTCTGTGATGACAGTGTGACAAAGAGCAAGCACAAGCATGAAGCGCTCGTTAGCACGACTTTGGGCTTCTCCAGATCGGCCGTTGAGGTCGGCAACGTAGTTCGACGCTACGAAGGTCAACTCGTCGTCGTGAAGATAGGGATTGTCATGGAGGCGTCGAAGCTCTTGGATCATAGTGACTCGATCTTGAGCAATTTGCTCATTGATGCGGGCACTTTCTTCTTCCACATCCACACCTTCTCGCTTACGCATTCCGGCTTGAGCTTCCGTATAGGCTTCGCCATAGGCAACGCCGTTTATTGTGCACTTTTTGAACTCCATGACGTTCTGCGTCAGCGTGCCGGTCTTGTCCGAGAAGATATACTCAATTTGCCCAAGATCATCAGAAATATTCCATGTTTTTGGCGTGCACGGATAATCCAGCTTGTCGTAGTACATGTAGGTGTCGCTGTAAATGAAAAGCGCTTGCGCCGTTCGAATAATCTCGAGGGAAATGTAAAGTGAAATAGGGACCAAATTTTGAAAGAGGACTACCGCAGACCAGAATGTGATGATTCCGTCCACGGGAGGACTACCACCGATGGAACCGAATTCGAAATAGTTCAATGACCTGTTTTCTTGAGACCACGTAATCCCCTGGATGATACCCGACACGAGACACATAATGAACAGGATGACGAAGTTGTAGAGTACGTTCCAGTTGAGTCCCTTGGCCAGCTGCGCACGTTTGCTCGGCGTCGCTCCAGAGTTCAGCATGACTTTCGTTTCAAGACCGGTAAATACGACAATTCCAAGAATCCATTCTGTATTCTTTAGACTGCACCCTCGTAGCAAGAGGTTGTTGACAGAGATGGGCTCGGCCATCTCCCTCGGAGGAGTCTCTGATTTCGAAAGTTCGTGTTGTTGCCATCTCACTACCGCACTATAGTTGTACAGATTAGGGTGTGGTCCTTCGCTTTCAATGACGAATTCTGTTTTCTCGCAATCTCTCGCATGGCGTACTTTCCGGGAACACTGTAGTGCTTGTTTAACTTTCAAGTTGGTCTCACCATCCAAGTTCTTGGTTTCGACGTAGCATGCACCATCCGGATCAGATGTTGATAAGACAATTATATCTGCAGGTATTGGCTCGTCACTGTAGATTCGAACGAAGTCGCCCACTTGGACATTCTTCCAACAGTCCTTCTTGAATCGGGCTTTCTCAGAGATAGACTTGGAATGGTTGATGAGGGTCCCGTAATCCTTCTGGTATTGGGGAGCGATGTTCCGGGATGAAGGGGCGGCACCAGGACTGAACTGTTCCTTGGTGTCCTGATAAAAGGAGAGATCACTTGGTGGTCTTTGGACAGTCAATCCGTCAGATCTATGGGTCTCAGTGGCAACGCCTGGAGACTGAAGAGGGGTCATCTGAATAGCATCATCGGAAGTTTGGCTTCGCACGGATCGGAAAGAAGTTCGCTGAGTATATATGGAAGATCTGATCGTACGTCGCGTTTCTGCCGACTGTCTCGGCTCGTCGAGTGCACGCTCCGTATAGGACTTGCCCTTCTTTTTGGACTGACGCAAAGCACTCAACTTCCTGTAAGTTGCAACGATAGATTTCGTCGTAGCCTTCTTCGTCCTCCGCCAGATCCCCACATTGTCTTCCATTGAATTCACATTGTTCCAATCTACAAGTCGATGGATAGGTGAATTGTTGAGCTCCGTGTCGAGTACAGTCCTTCTCCAATCCTCGATGGCATCCTTGATCGCTGTTATGCATATAATGACTATCAGCGGTACTGCTCCTAGTCCTGGGTTTGATGCACCAAAGATCGGAAATATCTGCAGGATAATGATGAAGAAAAAGTATATATTGGCGATATTGTGGAACTGATACCACAAGTTCTTCGGCACAAAACTGAGGGGCGTATACTTTGCTGTGCGGATCTTGTTTCTTCCAAAATGTTGCTTCGGCTTTCCCTCGTCATCCCTGGCATCATCGGGAAGATTAACACCAACAAAGATTCGCCGATTATCCGATTGGTTTTCCTCCGATGCATCATCAGGGGTTGTCTCTTTTGGGTCCGGCGTCCCAGCAGATTGTCTCTTTTCTTCTGCCGATTGAGAGCGTCGATGCCGTTTTAAAATTGAGACCCGTTTCCGTAATCCTGAAGACCCAGGAGCCCGTTGTGTTGCCCAGCGCGTCCGCTTTACCGCTTTCGACTTATTGGTCTCTTCAGCGGCAGGCTCGTTGGCGCCCGTATCACCATCTCCGAAACGAATGACAGCCATCTCTGTTGGTGTACTACCTTTCCGGCTTCATGCGGAAGGATATGGGCGATTCGAATTACAGCGGCCCAAAGGGCGCCGACTCGTGGGTCGTCTATCCAGTAGTGACAATGATGGAGATAAAGATAAATGCAGAACGAGTTGCCCGAATCAGCTTTTGGATTCCTTCGCTTTCCGACCTCGAGCGGAGGTGGACTATGCGGAGCTGATCACCGAATCTTCGTAAGTATCTCGCGCAATATTGTTCGAGGGCGAGGAAATCGAAGTCGTAGGCGATGAGGAACAACTACCATATATCAGCGCATTCTGACAATCGATCATTTGCATGTCTTTGCACGGATGAGGTTGTGTAGAAGGAAGTTGCTTACTCCTCGATTATTCCTTCCGTCTCACAGGAGACTAAAGTTCAGGGTCTAATATTTTGGCCACCTCGCAACGCAAATGGCGGAGCAGACAAGGCGAAGACCGTGAAAGGAGGGGATTGTATTATACAGTAGCAATGTATCAGTGGAAGCTCATGGTGAGTCGCCCAGGTGGCTCCATACGAACGCGACACAAAATCTAGATGAATGTGGTGCTTGGGAGAGAATGCAATGCTGGTCTGAAGAAGAGTAAGGGCGATGGTTTCTCACATTTCGGGTAACGGATCCTTACTCACAGTTCTGGGGGGCCGATAACTTGCCGCCAAGAGATTTTGGTCCTTAGAGAGGGGGCAAACAAGATCACTGCAGACAAATAAATCTTACCAGTATAAACATGCTTTTACTGCTTATGATGGAGAAAAAAAAGGGCTCGAATATGATGACTTACACTTCTCACTGTCTACGGTACTGTAAGAAGCTTCACAAAGCTCTCTGCTCTCGGACATAAAAGATGTGCTACAGTATAAAGCCATCATTCCCGCCATTCTGCATCGACTGTTGCCCCCCAAGACGATTGCAGTATTCTGAACGCAACTCATACAGACCTGATCCAATTGACTGTTTTCTTTCTCTCTCGACTAACCGATTTTCAAAATTTGCATGTCGTAGTGATGGGGTAGATGTTGGCAACTAATTGGTCATTTTATCACTGGCAGTCGTAACAGTAGACACCAAGCTTACCAAGCAACTGTCCTGAGCGGGTGTCGGCGGCATGAGGTAAGCTGGCTTTGTACAGTAGGTGACCTATATAATTAGGTACTGTACATACTCAGAGGGCTGTTAGGTAGGTGTTATGTATGGTACAGTACAGTGAAAATCCCCTTTCACCGTCCCATAGTTCATTTTTCCGGCCGGACTATTCCCTTCCACAGCAGGAAATGCCTCGCAATTTATTTATTGTGCTCGGTAAGCATTTACTGTACAGTACTGTACCATAGTAAGGCGGAGTCTTAGCTCCCCGTAACTGCCTCAACTCGATCACCGGTCCATTTGCAACAACAGCAATTCATCACCCTTCAACAGGAGCACATAATAACGCGCCTCAGCCGTTATCAAATCTAAACGGATTCTATAAACACGCGTAGATTAACACGTTCAAATTTCCCATATATTACATTCCCTCAGATATCGCGACAAAGACACGGTACACGGCTTGTTGGGGTATTGGTATGGACAGAAAGAGAAGAGATTCAACCACAAAAAGGAATGAAACCCCACAGTGCGACACCACACGTTTTCACGCTGGACGAGTCATCGGTTTCGGATCTCGGCTGAGCTTAACTCCGTGCAGGCCAACCGCAGCAGAAGAACCACAGGTCACGTATCACGGTAACCACTGAAAGTCCTCTGGAGCAAGGCTGAGAGACTTCTACTGGCCGATGCACTACTCTGAGTAGAGGTCCGTACTGCAAAACTCTGCCCTCTAAGCAGTCTGGACGTGCCAATTGAATATGCAACTGAACCGTCATAAGCCTGGATACTTTCCCGAGTCGTCCGTTTTTGGGCCGCCTGTCTTCTTCGAGACAGATTGAGAAGGGACACAGGAGATACTACTCGGTCCTGTAGATTCGTCCGAGACATACTCTCGCAGCATCAGGAGGGCCGAAGCCAGTCGATACTTCCCCAACTCAATCGAGGATCACTCGTGTCACTGTCTCCTTTTCGCTTTTTCGAACTTACCTACGGTACGGATGCTACCTTCCTCGGCAGAAGTATATGTCCCGTGGAGCAACGATGCCTCCTTGACAGCCCTACCCGCGACTTCACTGCGGTATGGCGTCAGGTAGTCAATGCGATCTTTTCTGCCGGTACCTATGATATTGCTAAGAATAATGGTATTAATAAGCCTCTGAGTAGTCTGTTCTACTCTGGTTATATGGGTATCAAACCAGCACTCCACTTGAAATTATGATTGTATTGATATGTATTATATAACAGATAATTAACGTGTCGTTGGAGATTATTAGAGAAATCTCTTCCCGCTTTAGTTATAACGAATTATATGAATTGATTGTTTGGATAAAATGGGGTCCTCGTTAGTATTATATGTAATATCTAGTAATCAGTCTTGGTAAAAGTGGATGGGGTGCTGGTTTGATACCTATGTAACCTCACTTGGGCAAGAAGCAATGTAGAAAAGGCACATTGCTGTTCTGGACTCGATTTTGAGCTCTTTCGATGATTCGGCTCATACAGGTATCAGATATGTTGGCGGCCATTGTCTCGTTCAAGGGGCGCCGCAGCTCGAGGTTCAGTTTTAGATGATCTGTCATCATGATTCACAGGCCCCGCTACATGGTTATCACTCATTTGATATCAGAACTTATCGGAAGTAGAATTCGCCATTGAACAGCTGTCTACCATTTCAGAAGGTGTTCGAGGACTTGTACCCAAGACCCTGGGCTTGCCGGAAGGGATTGGCTGTGAAGTTGGAACGAGAACGAGTACATCGCGTTTTGGGAAACTCAAGCTGGACCTCGAACAATTCACTGATTGAGACGATTCCAAGCTAGTGTCTTTATTGCTTACCGGTCATGGACAGTCCAGCACCCGTGACGTCTGAACCAGGGTCAGGACTTCCCACCCCTACGCCTCGGTAGTGACAGGGCGCGTACCAGCACTATTCGCGATTAGATTTGAGACAGAATTGATTTCCTCCCAGTACTGTTGTAAAACTGTCGACAGGGTTGAGTGAATAGCTCCTCCATGTATATTAATCAACGAGGTGGCATAAAGCTTGTCTTTGAAACAACGAGGCAGATGGATAATGACGATCAATCCTGTGGGCCATCAGCAATGGTCAAAAATGTCACCAATTGCCAAGCCTAGTTAGAGACGTATTTGAGTATGTCTTGGGCAGCAGATGCATCTGGATTCTGGAAATATCGTTTGTACGATACGAAGGCCAGAGGCTGGGACATCCAGAATCTACACTAGCTGGGCTATGCTGACACAGTCTCCTTGTCAGATGTGAGACGGAAGTGCAACACATGAACTTGCTGGTAAATACGAGAGTGTGCTCGTGTTGGCTTCTGGAGGACTTTTCTGCAATCCCTCGGCGCCTAGCCCACTGATTAGCAAAAGCAAACGAGATTGAAGCAAGGTAGACTTGGCAACAGTCCAAGAGCCGAGAAACAATTTCTGTCTTATTGAACGAGGAGAAGAGGTCCACGGCGGCATTGCGCGGAACCTTAAGTACGCCAGCGGTGTCGGTGAGACTGCTAATGAGGTTTAACCCACTGCGAAAATGCCGTCAATGGACCAATGACAATCACGAGGGTTTGCAGAAATCATACTCAGAGTATGCTGCCTACCTAGGTAGGTAGTTACTGCGTACAGTAGAAGGACCCGTTGCGCAATTCTATAGCGGGATTTGCCTCACCTGGTGCGACAGGAAAGTGCATTAGCGAAAGACATATTTTGGTAAAGTTACTCTGTATGTCAAGAAAGAGGAATCTGTGAGCTGAACTCCCGGATATCGGAGTAGAGCAAACATGAAAATCCCACTGTTGGTATGCAAGGTCTCGAGTCATACTTTATAACCGCGCAATCACCTCTCCATATTGCAATAGCAACAGCAATGGTATCATGAACACCAATATGGAAACGAGTTGAGTGCAGACATCGGATTGTCAAGAGATTGATGGTCTCACGTATCGATCGATAATCCCTTTCCTGATGGAGATGTGTTCCTAGAGGACAGTCGAATAAGGTGTTTGCCGCAATCTTGCACAAATCCGCATGGTTGAAAAGTGGATGTGGCAACAAAGAGGTGAAATAGGGGCTCCCTGCTTTTTCTGCGTCACGACCCACACAACTTTAATAAAAACAAAGACGATCTCATCCATGGAGCATTAAGTTGCCCTTACTCTCCTTGTCAGCAAATGCGCTACTCTGTTGATGGCGTGGTCTGTCTCATTCGCTTATTCTTTACCATACAATACGCAGCTTGCCTGGGACTGGCGCGGATCTTTCGCTGGTGATGGGAGGCGAGACATGTTATGACGTGTAAAATAATTACCATCACTGTGCTTGTTACGAGCTGAAATCATTTACTCGCCTGAGGCACCATACTCTGTACATACTCGGTGCCACTGACTTTTGGTACGCAGCTATTATTCTTCGTCTTCGATCCGGATGACTGGAGAAGCCAAGTCATGGCTGGCTGTGGTCATTGCTGAGAGATGCCGCAATTGATACCCTGTTGAAGAACAGACCCTACCTCATTTGAAGCAAGATCTACTTTCGCACTGATGTACACACGATCAGCCGAATTGCTTCCCATTGTCCGAGTAAGGATATGCATGGACCATTTATAGTAACAAAGTGCGAATCCAGAAGGATGACAGCTCATCCAAGCGCACAGCGCAATTCAGACCAACAAATGCCCTATATCCAAGTAATTATGCCGGGCTAAGCTACTTAGGGGCTGCGACACCTAATCGGGTCAGGATCATGAGCGGTGGACTGGCTGATATCTTGATTACTCAAGAACCAATCGTTGCTCAACGTCAATTAGTGCTCAGAGCGGGCCCAGGGTACCCACGTCTCAAAAGCGTGGGCTCTTCTTTCGGCGAATGAATCATCTCATATTAGAGGAGTCAGAAGTATTTTCTTTTATGTTCCCAGGGACACACATCAACGGACGGAAAACAATCCTGCCGGTTGGAAAGAGGAATTATCAAACCAGAAAAACAAGGTCAGGAAGCCCGCTAGAACTGCGGATCCAATCTCCTGGAGAAGATGCGAAAGCTCACCGTCTCAGAGTTGCTGTGACGGCCAGCGATTCCGTCGACTCGCTCTCCCTAAAGGAGGCATAACGTCAATAGGCACCTCGGACGGAAGACACTCACACCCCGGGGAAATCACGTCTGGATAATTGGAGGGAGCGGCGGCAGTACTATGTATATGAAATCTGGCCGACTTCCGAGGGGAATCAGCCAGATGAAAGGCTAAAGCTATTCTCGCTTATCTTCTTCCTAGAGTGTTTAATGAACTGGCAATCACTGATGTGCAGCGGTGACGTTGAAATCGAGACAGCCACAGCTTCATATTAGTCCTCCAGCCTTTCATGCTGTTGGCCCATGTCAACGCCTCGTGGACTCTAAGCTCCATGATAGAAACGGCGTAGGCCAGCGTGAAAGGGACAGAAATGTTAGTGACAATAATGATGGCGATTCGATCGGTGATAAAATACTTGTACAACTAACTACGCTTTACAAGCTGTGACGGCAGTTTCGGCCCCGGTTGGACAGTTATACCGTTTAATACCCCTGATCCAGGACTCGCGTCGAGTGGCTCAGCGTTGAGTCGCTGCAGTGCTTTAGGAGAGAAAATCACCGGGGCTCTAATCAATGGCCTGTAATACTGTATGTAGAACGCTCATCAGTGTCCACACCGGTATCCGCAGTAATTACCTTCGTTCGGACGCAATGTTGACGTCCTTCCGCCATGTTGACTACCTGCTCGAACACGATAGGGCGAGTTTCATGTACTGCAACCAAGATAGGATCCGCCTGGGATGCCTGATAGTCAGTCCCTAGACGGAGATAACTAAGGTAGGTGCCCTTAGCAACCAGGATGCCCTGTTAGAGTAAACCTGTCTAAAATACGGCCACATAATCGATCCATTGTTCATCTCTCAAGTCTTTACTCCGCGTACACACTAAGAGCTGGCTATCAATCTGTCTCTCTATTCTGGCCCAAACCCCCAAATCGATCCATTAAAGAATAAGAAGATCCACCCCTAACCTCCGTCGCACATTTTGCTAAGTGGTTCCAGACAATCCCTAGGAAAAGATGCTATCTGATTTCTTCCTTTGTTGCACGAAAGAAAACGAAAACGAAGGACGAAAGTGAACGGGCAGAGATTGGAGGATGTCCAGTGCGGGTGAAATGCCTACCTACCTACTGAGTCCAATCTCGAGTACATGACGGACCGTTCTTTGGTGGTCGCCATACATACAGGCGATGGCATCACGTACTCTGTACAGTATGAGTATTGTATTGAAATCCGTTCGGGTAATAATGAATGGTATCTTACATGTCGCTGTTCTTTTACCTGAAGGACTACGGTACCCAATCGTGATCCGCCCCCTCCTCTCCAAAAAAGAAACTGATTCCGCAGGATCCCAGTAGCTAAATCAATAATCCCATTTCCCGTCCGCGTGTGGCCTGACCCCTGCCTCACTCACCAACCCAACCGACCCAATTTGTAGCTGCTCTGTCTAACTTGGCCGCTGTCAACGACTTGCCACTACCTAACCTCTTTTTTCTGACCTCAAAAAAAAGCTCACCTCTAAGATCGTAATATCCGTGGTGTTTGTCAAGTAACCCGTCCATTCGTTCAACTCATTGTCCTCAATCCGTTGGGTCTCTCTCTTCGGGCTTGTCAAATCCATTGTGTCCGCGTTTCCGGAGCCCTGTGTCGCGCCTACCCCATCGAAAAAGGGCGCTACCTCCTCGACCGTTGAAGACTGCAAAAAAGTCGCTCCCCAGGACATTCTGCAAGGTTGCTTTACGACAGCACCTACCTTCGTTCTCTTTACATCAGTCTACGTGAAGAAACTGGCGGAGGAGATGTTGGACACACTCGTTACAGCTTGAAAGAATTGTCTATAATTGCCGAATCGATTGTCTACACAGTGCAAAACTTCGACTCCAACGCCAACCACATTTTCTCGTTTGGCCGCTTCACCATCGAGAGGCGACCATTCACTGCAGGATTCAATCCTCGCAGACTCCATCGCGGATTCCGCATAGTTTGTCCTCACTATCGATTTTCACAGGGCGCCTGCCCAACGACTCATAGACAATGGCACCACCATCCCGGTTGAAAATTCTAGCTGGTAAGCCTTTTTTTCTTTGTACAGCTATCAACTGTTGCGCAGGTGTATTGTTTCCCTGATCCTCAGGAACAATTGGCCCATTCTTGTGGCTGTATCTCTTTGCTTGCCTCCATCACAATGCACCTTCGCAGAAAACATGAAGCTAAACATAAACGGTTCTTGGTAGTTGGCGGCAACCCAGTATCAGCATTCCTATCATGGCGCCTCAACGAGACTCAGGCATGCGATGTCACGCTTGTTTGGAGAACCGCTTATGAACGAGTTTCACAATATGGAATCGATTTTCAGTAAGTCGGATTGATTGCTCAAACGTATCGCTAGCAACATAACGCTGACTGAGTCGTTAGATCGCCAGATAAGTTTGGAGTACACAGATGGAAATGTCGAGATGGTAAGTCACCTATGGATGGCATAGGTAAATGAACGCCAATCTGACTATTCTGCAGTTGTGCGCAGTCCTGAAGATGCCGCCTCCCGCGGAGTCGCCTTCGATTACGTCCTCCTTTGTGTCAAAGCTCTTCCCGATGTCTACGACCTTGCATCCATAATTGAATCAGTTGTTACTCCTCAGCACACTTGTATTTTGGTTAATACTACAAACACTATCGGCATTGAAAAGGAATTAGAGCAACGATTTCCCACGAATATTGTGCTTTCGCTTGTTTCTGGGATCGAGATTACGCAAAGTTCGGCCCACGAATTCGTCCACCACGGGTCATCTGCAGATATATGGGTCGGCCCTGCAAATACCAACAAATCTATTCCAGAATCGATTCAAAAAGATATGGCTGATGCCTTGTCTTTAACGTTAGCAACAGGCGACGTCGATTGCCACGTTTCTCTGAATGTAAAGCAACAGCAATATGAGCGCATGATCGGGTATGGTATCTGTCTGATTTCCAAGAATTGTTGCTAATCATGCCTTGACAGTCCTATTGCATTTTATCCCCTCAGTGTTCTGTTCGAAACCCCTTCACATACCGATCTGATGCAGAAAGTTGGGGTTCCAGAAATGGTCTCCGATGTTATTGACGAGTTGATCCAACTAGCTGGCGCTCAAGGTTGCACATTTTCGATGGATTTCAAAGAAAAAACCATAGAGAGGATGATTGCAGCGCAAGAGCCAAGCACTTTTTACAATGATTTTGTGAGCAAACGGCCAATGGAGGTTGAAACATATCTCGGACAGCCTGTCAAGCTCTCGCTAGAACACAAAATTAAGGCCGCTCGTATTGAGACGATTTACGCGTTATTGCACCATATCAACATTGTCAACCAGACTAAACCAGCGTCACAACCATCTCCTGCCATTCCTGACCCAACCACGAGCATGGCACCAGTGCCGCCTCCGCGTATGTCACAGCCTCCACCAGGCCGGGCTCCGATGGGTGGTTACGGAGGAAGGGGCGGGAGAGCACCCTCGAATGGTGTCCCACCGCCAGGCGCCAGACGAGGACCTTCTGGTCCTGGTTATCGAGGTCCTCCAAACGGCTTCCCTCGAGGACCCTCGATGCAAGGGCCTGGCCAGCTCTCTCGAAGAGGATCGTTCGATGAGGACAACTTGGATGAGTTCAGCCACGTTGTTTTGTATGACGATATTCCAGAAGGTGGCGTACCAGCCAATAATTATCCCGAAGGCATGCCCCAAGGTGCTTCACCATCTGAAAATGCCCTACGAGAACGGGAATACATGTTGCGACAACGAGAGGCTCAAATGCGAAACCAGCAAATGGCGATGAGGCGAGGTGGTGCTCGTCGCATGTCAGCACAGAGACGTATGGACTTTGATGACGATGACGATGACTTCTTTGACCCGTCAGACCCAAGGTTGTCCCGGCCGCGGCTACCAAATCCAGACATGGTCGATGTCCAAAGCATGACGGCTTCCAAGAAGAATCGAAAAGCGCCTAGTCAATTCGAGCTACGCGAGGGAATGTTGGCAGCCGAGAGCAACGGACCTCGTCTAGGCAGTATGGGCGGTTACAGGCCCTTTATGAACCGAAACCGAACAAGTACTCGACTCATCAATGAGATTCCAGGTCTTCATGACTCGATCATGAATGATCCTATGCTCGGTTATTCGTCCGATCGTTACGGTGCTGTGGATCGAAAACATTTAGGGGACGAATCACGCGCCAATTCAATGATCGGAGCCCGACCACCGGACTTCAGCTCTAACGGAGGATATCCAATGCCGCCTGGAAATCGGAGGGCGAGTCAGTCTCCTGGAAATCCATTAAGCGCTAATCCTCGTGGAGGTCGCCCATCTCCACCAAATGAAGGCTACTTTGGCAATGGGCAGAATGCGGGTCCGATGAACGGGGGTTACCCTCAGATGAACGGCGGGCGACCTTCTCCACCAGGTGGAATTCGGTCCCCAGCTCCAAGGTATCCTCCCGGTCACAGTAATGGAGTACAGCCTCAACAAGTCGAGCAGCAAGCCGGGGTGAGCAAACCATTCCCGCCTCCCAAATACCCTTCAAAGAGTCTGACCGGTAGTGCGAGCGCCAGCGCGGGGAGTGGTGAAAGCGCCAACATTGATTCCGAACCTTCCGCTCATAGCAGTCAAAGCAGCTTCGCGCCCCGCCAACTGGTGGGTGTGCCTTAAGCACGCAAACGCTCCCGAATTCATATCAAAATCCTCTGAAATCATGATTTGAGGATCGAAGGATTAGTTTAACAACTAATGGGCAGCAGACAAGTCGACAAGTGATACAATACACGACGTCACAACCACCGTCGAATAATTCGCTTTTCTTACATACAATATTTCAATAATCAGCCTGAACACCATACACTGCAGGTAGCAGGATCACGATTGATTGGGAATGATGCAAGCTTGCATCTTAGCTTGCAGAGGGCTTTCAGCAACAGGGCCCCCTAATGACTCTTTTTTCTCCATTTCAAGTACATACTGCATTGAACCAAAGATTGTGGAGGAGGGGTCCAATCTCTTTTGTTTTTGCATTAATGGGAAGTCCTGGGTTTGTCCATAGTCAGCACAATGGTTGACTGTATCTGCATGTTATGACTTCGGGATATGTTCGTCCAACGTATACACACGTTCGCCACGAGCGATTCACAAGGCGCTTAGGCTGGTCATGGGGTGGGCCTAAAGGTCGAGAATCGGCTGGCACTAATAATAGAGAATATGCATGGATTGAAATACGAATCCTTGGGTTGGCAATCATACTATATTCTTTCTCTGAAGCTCTCATTATTAGACGTATATTCAATTGCTGCGGTGTTGTTTTTGCAATGGGTCGTCCATTCTTAACCCCTGTCTTCTATTTTGTTTTCCCGAGGCCATTACAAGTCACGTGGGAGCGCGTTTCCGTGACTTAGACTCCCCTGGTGTTTGAGAGACTTCAACAGTCATTCGTAGACAATTTCAAACAATGCGTACGCCTTCACCAGACTGTATTTGAATAGAAAAGCAAATTCATGTTCCACCTGTCCTCCACTGCTTCTCACTAATTGTCTCTACACCTACGACTACAGACACAAACGAGCCGAAGGTCGCAAAGTCATTTCCAGCAAGCTTGCAGCGCGATTGTCTTACCATTACCTTTCATTTACGGGTTACTTTCTCATAGCTTTGTGTTTGCACCATTGCAGCCAATTGCCAACGTGTATAGTCTAATTCTCTATATACGCGCTCTGAAGCCACCAGCGCCCTTTCTGGCCGATCCCCTCGTCCACATAGCAAGGCCAAGTTTCACTGCCAACATGCCTCTTCCTCTATCCCGACAGTCTCTCTATTCCTCCCAACAGTCATCGTCACAGCCCTCTCAAGCTTCAACATCCTCTTCATCGGCGAACTCTACATCCATGTCAGCCAACAAATCAAGGCAATACGCACACTTGCATAGCCAGTTAGCGCAACTTAATGCTCATCTCGCGGATACCGAAAATTTGGTGAGGATGACAGCCATCCAAGCGAATGACATTCGGTTTTTGGGAGGTTATGTTGGGGCGATGTTAATGGCGAGTGCGAAAGTGTTGGGGGAGGAAAGTATGAAGAGCAAAGGAGAAGGGGAGTCATAAGCAAGGGTAGTTTGGATTAGGGGCCTCTTCAAAAGATGAATATCGCTTGCTGCCTTCTTTTAGATTAGACAAATCCAAAAGTCAATATCTATGGACACGTGACGCAAAGACGTCTCAGCAAGTGGTATGTTTCACCATGCATTCACGGTTGTTCATTGTCACGACATCATTCCACGGCTTCATCAAAACCAGCTGGATTTTCTTCACCACAGTACGATCTCATCCTCATTTAGTCAATCTTGAGGTATTGGTTGCTTCTCAGTCCCCCAGGGTTTTATTATTGTTGTTGTTATTATTTCATTTTACAACTCTTAGATACTCCAACTTCCTCAACAGTCGATCTTCACTATCATCGGAAAGTTGACCGGTTTTCTTGGTCATTCCCTTGGACCTACAGATCACCATCACGAGCCACAACCTTCCTGATAATCACAAGGAGCTTGGGTGCCTACGGTCTAACGCGTTGCTATGGTCTTCTCAGAGGTTTGCGCTAAGCGAGGCCTTCCTCAATACCTCCTAGGATGGTCGTACACAACGTGGACTCGCCGAAAACTTGAAGGGGTAGTTGAATACCTAATGGGAGACAACCGCTCTGATTCAAAGATCAATCTGTACTCTCAGCTACGAGTACTATCAGTCCGATTTAACTTGGGACGCGAAGATCGTATGTTCATCTTGTCTGGACGCCTTCGTGGTTGTCAGGCTCCACACAATGTTACCTATGCCAGGGAGCAACTGGCCGTGAAGAAAAAAAGGCGCCAGCATCATCGTAGACAAACAGTCGTATCACAGCAAAGCGATGACACTGGAGAGCGACGGCCGCATGAGGAAGGCGGAACATTTCTTCGCGGCGATCTGCCTGGCAATGCAGCTCCTGATTCTAGGTCACTTGTTCCACCCGAAGGCGAGCGCGATGGTCAGAGCCGCAGCGTCGGGACTGGTATAAGTGATATTAGAAGATCAGAACAGCAAGCGGAGAAGCAGATTCCACTGAACACCATCGAACCCACAGCACATACCACTGTGTCCATTCCAGGTGTGCCGGTTGCCCAAGATTGTCTCATATGTCTCGAGAGGCTATGCTCCCGAAATGCATCTCGTAAGGTCACAGCTCAGTGTACCCACGACATAGACACCTGCCAGGCCTGCGTAGTGCGGTGGGTATCTGAACAAGCACGTAGCAAGGAGCTTGACAAGATCACCTGTCCATCATGTCCAGCTCTACTTCAATATCAAGACCTCAGCGAATTTGCCCCACAAGATATATTCTTTAATTGGGAGGCCCGGTCCATTCATCAAGCCATGGCGACGGACGTGAACTATGTCCAATGTGCCTTCGATGGATGCAATCTTGGGGGCATCTGCGATTCAGCAATGGATAGTTTCATTATATGTCCAGGTTGCCAACGACGAACCTGTATCAGATGTCGCGCCCAATACCACGATGGGCTGACTTGTGACGAACAGAGAGCGAGGGCCGAGAAGTCAAGAATCCACAGAGAAAATGCCAGACGAGATGAAGAACAACAAACATCCCAGTATTTCAAGAAAAACAGTGCTAGCATCAAGATCTGCCTGAACAAACGCTGCGCAGCATTGTTAAAGAAAGCAGGTGGTTGTGACCACTTTACATGCGGTCATTGTAGGCATGAGTTTTGTTGGGTTTGCAATGCCCCCTATACCAAGATCCGCCGTCATGGGAATGGGTCACATTCTCTACATTGCTCTTACCATCCAACGAACCTCTATCGACGAATTACAGAAGCACCTCGTCCATCTAACAACTTGCCACATCCACGGTTGATCACAAGTAGACCTCGCCCTATCAACAACCTGCCGCGGCAACAGCGATTTACAGAAACATCTCGTCCTAATAATAACCTACCACAGTCACAGCAAGTTACCACTATGGATGGTCCCATTAATGACTTGTCGCAACATCAGAGAGTCCCCGAAACGGTTCAGCCGGCGGACAGCCTTCCTGAACAACGACGAGCTTTTCCAGGCTGTGCGCCCTCGTGATTCCGGAGACAGGCAAGGAAGTAATCAATTAGGGCAGCGTAAACAATGACGTCGAGCATGGTAGCTATATTGATTTAACGGCGTCGACGTTAGTTTGACCAGTTTCCGGTATTCACCAAGTCTGTTGGGAAGATCTAGACACATGGGACATGGCTATCTTCATACACGTATGAAGAGCGACTTGCTTGATTATTAGAACCAGTCCATAAATATACCAGTATATAATGACTTAAAAGGTTCCATATTCTTAGATAGGTCTGGTCGTTACTTAAAGTTATCCATCATCACAAAATCTGAAGTTTTCAGTTCCGTAACTGCTGAAGTCTAGCTGCGTATAACAGATTGTCAAAGACTAATCTGCTGATATATTGCTTATGACGAATACTCTATTATATTCTCAAATTCTCGCGATTTCTACCATGCGCAACGCTTGGATGACTCGAGTCGTCCGACATTGAATTCTTGCGGGATGGAGGTGGCCGTTTAGGTCTGGCCGCCGTGTTCGAGAATCACCAGCAAGTTAGGCATAGGCTCTTGGCCGACATAAAAGCTTGGACAACAGGACATTAAGCTAGCCATATGCGAGGTCTTCCTGCGGTTGGCGTAGAATTTCCGGAAGGGCGCCTTCAAGTCGGACGCCTGACTCTCCGGCGTTTTGGGTATGTGGACAGCAACTCTTGTCACTGCGATGAGCGAATAGGTGATGATCAGACTGTCCGCTCTATCAACCAGCAGATACAAGCGTACCATCAAGCGCCCTTCAGGGCGGCATTTGCCCATTCACACTCGTATTCAAAGCTTTCAAGCTAGGCTTCGAAGGCATCTTCGGGGATTAAGCAACTTGCTCAAGCTTTGAGTCTGAGCTTTGGGTCTTCTTTTCTGTTGGACTCAATGTTCTTCCACGACCCTTACAATCACTCCTCCTGCCCTCCCTCGATCACCCTCGCCCTTAGAATCTTGACGTCTTCCACAGGTCTATCATCACCCCCAGTCTTGACCATTCCTAACCGCTTCACAACTCCCATCCCACCTTTCACCCTTCCAAATATAGTATGCTTCCCATCCAGCCACGGCGTTGGTGCCAACGTAATAAAGAATTGGCTTCCATTCGTATTCGGTCCCGCATTCGCCATACTGAGGATCCCTGCCCCGGTATGTTTCAACGAAGGATCGATCTCATCTTCGAATTTATCGCCGTAAATAGAGGAGCCACCACGTCCAGTACCCGTAGGGTCACCTGTTTGGACCATGAAGCCGGGTATTATGCGGTGGAAGATGACATTGTTGTAGTAGTTCCGCGTTGCTAGAGTACTGAAATTCTTGCAGGTACGAGGGGCATGCTGGTTGTACAGCTCGAGGGTTATTGCGCCCTGTAGCTATGTTAGTTGATGTAATGCAGGAGAAACTTGAGAAAGATATACCATAGTGGTATCTAACACCACTTCTGTCGCCATCTTCGAAGAATGGAGTTCCTGTCTTGGGATAGATGCGAATGCGAAATACCTCTTGGTCGCAAGATTGAGAAATGTCCTTTGGTAGCACATGCGGGACCGCAAAGAGGCTCCCCCAGATTTTATTTTTAGCTTCGGTGAAGATGATCAATGAGCTTAATTTCCCAGAGACTTATCACATCATCATTCATATAAAAGGATGCCTGTATATTATATGTGGCCGAAATGAACGGACATCTACATTAGCTGTCTTTTTTGTTTCAGAATCTAAATTGATCTATTTTGACGCTTCATCCGGGCTTTCATCTTCGAGGGAAATGGGCTGGAACTTCCCACAGATTGTCACGATCCGAAGCCTACGGCCCAGACAGAATAGTAGACCGGGAGAACACAATTTGTTGCCAACATGTCTTCAACTCCAGGACCGGTCATTCGCTTCTTGGGCAGAGTAGCATTCGAGCTGTATCGCCTTAAGCCAATGCTTCTGACCGAGATTCACCTTCTTGCCTCCGCTATATTTCCAATCTACATTGGTGCCCATGCTTCACTTTCTAGACCTCCTTCGGCCGCTAAACCAGAGAAGAAGAAACGCGAGGCTTGCGATGACGACGACGAAGATGATGAAGTCATCACAAAGATGGAAAATCTGTCAGCGTCTGACGCAATCCTGCTCCCAGTATTGGCTGGCGTTACTTTAACATCCCTCTATTTCGTCATCAAATGGCTGAAAGATCCAGCGCTGCTCAACAAGATCCTGCGCTATCACTTTGCCACTACAGGGCTGGTCTTCTCGACATGGTTTCTCAAAGACGTTTTTTCCATGGGTAGAAGTCTATTATTCCCGAGCTATTATGTATACCGGGGTGTCATTTGGAAACTCAATAAGCAGAACCGACAATTTGAGGTCTCCCGCTCCGGCTCGATATCTGCGAGCTCTCGGATAAGATGCTCGCCTCTCCCGGGATTCTTAAGTCGTCTCCATCTGCCCAAGAGCATCTTCTCGAGACTCTGGGCTTTTAGAGAGTTCCTCTACCAGAAGGCAACGCTCAAATTCCACTACAAATCACTTCTTACCATTAAGAAACGTGTGGACATTCTCGATATCGTTGCAGCCATCATCGCATCATCTCTTACCTTATATTCTCTGCTTTATTCTCTTCCATGGTACCTTACGAATTTCTTTGGCTTTACAGCCTCCTACGGAACCTTACAACTTATGTCCCCAACCACGATCTCAACCGGTACGCTGATTCTAAGTACTTTATTCTTCTACGACATCTACATGGTCTTCTTTACACCCATGATGATAACAGTCGCAACCAAAATCGATATTCCAGTCAAGCTTCTCTTTCCACGACCCCCACCGGAAGATTCGCCACCAGACACCCCTTCGATGGCCTTGCTTGGACTTGGTGATATAGTCATTCCTGGGATGATGATTGGTTTAGCTCTGAGATTCGACCTTTATATGCATTACCTACGTCAACAAAAGCCCTCGGCCCAAGCAGATGCCGAGAAACCGACTGTAGAAAAAGCGAAATACGAACCAGCGACGGGACAATGGGGAGAGCGCTATTGGTCAGGAGCTACGTCAATCGGATTCCCATCACAATTGACCGCAACTCGTTTCTCTAAGACTTATTTCAAAGCAAGTGTCTTTGGATACATAGTGGGTATGATAGCAACATTAGCCGCCATGCAGATCTTCAAGCACGGTCAACCGGCGTTGTTATATCTCGTTCCTGGCGTTGTCATCTCACTATGGGGTACAGCATTCGTCAGAGGCGAATTGAAAGAGATGTGGGAATTTACAGAGCTCGAAGAGGATGACGACAGTAGAGACAATGGGGACGAGAAGGAAAAGGGCAAGGAAGAGAAGACGATCGAGAATCTGACTCGAGAGACTGGGATATTTACGTCTCTACTCTCCTTTTTTGGTCTTGCATCCAAACGACATACCGACTCGCACTCCAAAGCCGAGGAAAATGCTTCTAGTACCGCCATCGAAGACCAGGCAGACAACGAAACCTCCATCACCGACCAGCAGACACGAAACCAAGCTCCAACCAAATCCAAAAAACGAAATGAGACCTCCAATCCGACATCCAAAAAGCCATCGCTCGAATTTTCAATCTCCCTCCCCAAAACCCCATACCAATTTTCATGGCCGCCATCCTCCTCCTCTTCAACAAACCCTCCAAAAGAAGACAACAACTTCTCCGCAACCAAACCCGATCCAAATCCTTCAAATCCTTCTCCCACTATCGCAAATACCACATCAGCATCATTGACCGATGAAGCCACACCACAAGACGGCGAAAGAAATTTAAAACGAAGAAAGTTTTGAATAGACTCCTCCCTTTTCTTTTTTTTCCCCCTTCCTTCTTCTTCTTTCATATCTAGATTAGAAAAAAATGAAAACGGAAAATGCAAACACGAAGTTGGGATTACGGATACGCATTATTATGGAGGTGATGAGATGAGATCAGTGAGCGGAGGGAATGGAATGGAAAGGGAAGTAAAATAAAGCGAAAGGGGAACGAAATACTTTTGATTCGACAACGACACAAAGATATATAAGTTATAACATTAAGTTATAACTAATAAGAATTAGATGCTGCACTGTACTGTATGTAGCCAGCTATCTGGTTGTCTATAAGCAACACGAGCTCGGTCTGAAAAAGAGAAGAGAAAAAGAAGAAGAAAAAAGTCCTTGATATAATACTTACTGTATGTAAGATAACTTATTGTACTGTACTGTAGTACTCATTTCATTATATATAACATAAATTAGTAGATATAAATAAATATGTTAGGATAGATAGATAGATAGATAGATAGATAGATAGATAGATAGATAGATACTCTTCTATTCATTTATTTGATATGTATGTATGTATGGATGTACAGAATATTTAGCTAGATATTCATAATATCGAAATCGAAATCGAAATATCAATCAAAGTCCATTTGATTATATCGAATTTCCTTCAATCTGTGATGTATTCCCATAACTGCCGCTTACCGAACCTTTTTTATTAACCCGAACTATTCAAAACCTTGCAACCAGGACAACTTATCCTCCAATCCCTTTCCGTCGATATCTGACATGCCTTTATGTCCCCATTTTTTGATCTAGCAGCACCAGCAGTAGCATCATCACCACACCAACGATCGACCCAAATGCGATACTGATAGGTGCCGCCGAAATGCTGACAAGCTCTTCTCCATTTGGCGCCGTTTCGACCACAGGACCTGACCATGTTTGTCAGGGCTTTATCCTGCCAATATTGGCGGGATATGGGGAGGAATTTGCCGCATGTGGGGCAGAATTTGATGGGGGCCGAAGATTTGTTTTTGGGCTGTTGAATCCAACCGGTGGAGAGGCGCATGAGGAATGATTGGAGATCGTGTTCGTAGTCGGTTAGGGACTGCGGGGGTGGGAAGGTCGAGACGGGGAGGTGGAAGGGAAAGGTTAGGAGGGAGTGGGTTTGCATGAGGATCGCGAGCTGTTTGCAGGTCAGGGATAAGGAGGCCCGGTCGAAGAGGGGAAGGTTTTCGATCATTTGGATTTGGAGTTCGGGTGGGAGGGTGGTGAGTTTTAGGCCTTGTGTGTTTTGATGTGAGGAGATGGTGGTGGGAGAGTCGGGGGAGGAGGGTGTTTGGAGGATCGAGGGTGGGATGGAGATCACGTCGGTTACGAAGGTTAAGGGCATAGTGAGCTGGGGTGTGTGGATGTTCCGGAGAAGGGTGCAAGTGAATGGGTGGACTGAACGTCGTGAGAGGGCTGTCGAAAGGAAGCTGGCCGAGGGAAGATGAGGCTGTACGTGTATGGTCTGGTTCTATTGATTGATCTTTGGAAATGATGTATTTGTTATGGAGATCGCATCACTTCTAGTGCGAGATATTGGATGAGAGCTTCTCAATACGCATTGAGCTCTAAGCATCGGATAGACAACTTCATTGAAGTCGCCGTTCCTCAGATGGGATGCCTTCACTGATGCACCAACAAGCCAAACAGCAGTGAAGTCCTGTTCCAGTAATCCTTCGAACGATTTTCGAGCGTTTTGATATCCGACGATGTCAAGCCAGATTGTGTCCGCAACTCCTCTAAAGAGATCAGGGTTGAATCATGAGAAACAATTGCAGATCCAAGAGCGCATTGGAGATAGAGGTAATCATATACAGATTGCACGCGACCACGGTTA
Source organism: Phaeomoniella chlamydospora (assembly GCA_001006345.1). Lineage (NCBI taxonomy): Eukaryota > Fungi > Ascomycota > Eurotiomycetes > Phaeomoniellales > Phaeomoniellaceae > Phaeomoniella > Phaeomoniella chlamydospora. The sequence goes on along the minus strand of LCWF01000012.1, from coordinate 130,553 downwards.
CATTCATCATCACCGGCGACCGGTGGACCTGGACTGGATTTTATTTTCCCATTAGGGACGCCAAGCCCGGATTGGTTGCCGTTGGGTTGGTTTGAGTTTGCGCTGGAGGGCTCCGGGCTGGGTCCCGTCGTGTCAATGCCGTTAATTTGGGTACCAACGCACGGAATTTGCCGTGCAAACAGATCCAGATCTTTCGAAAGTAATTTCGACCACAACGATGCTCTCAACTTTTCTAGTGCCGATTTGGTCCAAAGATCGGGACCCAAGACTGACATCTCATCAACCACGTTTTGTAAAAGTTGGAAAATTGCGGGACCCGGGATGGTAGGTAATGGCTTCCCAGCCGAAGAGCTACTGCCAGAACTGTTGCGTGTGCCAGGACTATCTTCTTTTACTGGCCCAGAAGATATCGGTTCCCATAGATGCTGCATCGCTAATGGATTTCGGTGTTTGGGAATCCGATCAATGACTTGGTCACTGACAAAGTTGGCGAGGAGTCCATGATGATCTGTAATAACAGAATACAACTTGCCGAGATCATAATCAGGAAGGGCAGATGCAAGTCGTTGAGACAAGCTCCGAACTGTCCGGAGTAGGAGACATGATCTGGTGGCAGAATGGCTAGATGGATGTTCGACGTCTGATTTCAACAGCGAATCAGAGAGTTGCACAATGTTTATTTGCAATGTGGTCAATGATGCGCGGAGGCTCTCAGATTGTCCCACGGAAAGGAGGTCCATGTCTCCATTCTGCAGCATTTTTTCAATACTGCGCACCGTAAGCTTCGGCGCCCTGTTGTTGATGTCTTGCTCCTCCTCGTCATCTTGTTCGTCTTCAATCAGGCTAGACCATTTGATCTCGGAAATTCGAGAAATCGACGACTTGCCCTCCTGGATCTTCAAGACCCATGTATCCATAGACTCTGCCAACGAGAGATCATGCTCAGAGAGTCCAAGATGCCGACTGATCAATGTCTCTTTGAATGTGGATGCGCCATTAGCTACAGATGACAAAGCAAAGTCTGCATCCCATAGTATTGGGCGAGCGGACGCCCCGCAATCGTTCCCAAGAGTAGTGTGTAATTGCTCAGATATTCTGGTAATTTCGCCGCATTCTGCCTGAAAGATAGCACTCATGCGACTATTGAAAGTTTTGCGTAGCGCTTCGAGAATGACGGAAGGCTCGTGACTTGGGCTCGAGCTCCAACTCTCAAGCCAGATACCCAAAACGCTTTTGCGAATCTTGAGCACTTCCTCAATTGATTGAACAGACTGTAAGCGAGATGAGAGCCCGGCTTCTAATCTCTCGAAAGCAGTCTCGGACCATGACTTGCAGAATGAAGTAGTCTCTGATCTAGTTGAGTCAACATACTTGACCCAAGGAACAAAATTCCGTACTTCAACCGGAACACAGACGCTATAAATGTCCAATGCAATCTCGTCGACGCCTTTGAGATCCGCATCTTCAACAAGTGGTTGACTGCGAATGGACGTGAATGCGTCTGATGTCCGACGGCCAAACAAAGCTCGAGTGATGCGCAGGGTCTGGACAAATAGATGCATCGCATGGGCAACACTTCCGTGGAGTTCACCTGCGTCTTCCAAAAGATGCTTGATAGTTTCCAGACGAATACGCTGGAAGTGTTTGACGGCATCGGTGGAAGACGAGCTGGTGGCAAGGCAAAATGCACATATTGTTTCAATAAGCCCCTCAGTAGGTCCATTTGCCGAAGCAAATATCTTGTCAATCCGTTTTTGTAATGCCAGATGCAGGGATAAGAAATGCTTGCGAAACGATTCCCCCAATTGGGCCGCGGCCTCATTCTGAGACAGCGTCTTATGTAGCAGGCGCGAGAGGGTTAGTAGCTTTGCAGCGAGTAGAACGGAGCCGTGCGATTTGAGTAATCTGGATACGACGACTTTACATTTTTGTAACAGGATCAATTGCCCCGAGTACGACCACGTAGCATTATCTGTCTTGGTTAGCGTATTGAGTCAAATAATTAGCCACGTTACTTTACCTGTGTTCGCATGCTGTGCACGCTGAGCCTTGACATCCTCGAGCTTCTCCTGGAGCCGCCGAGTGTTACAATTGACACCGATGCTGCTTAGTTGTGATTCTGTGGTCTGCATCCGGTGATCGATCTCAGAGATTCTCTCTGCTGTGTCAAGGAGATCCCGGTAACTCGATCTTTATATCGTTAGTAAGGTTGACATACGACGTTTCGCATATACGTACCCTACAAGACTCCGTAACCTTTCTTTATTGCCAGAAGCATTTGCACGCAATTGTCTCTCTATCTGTCGTGTCGTCGCCAACGGATATTGAAATGCATCCTCCCATGATTTAAAGGAGCGCGGATCTGAGATGTCCACCGCCATGATGGAGGGCCTTCTCAACAGGAATGCAAAGCAAGATGTGCTCTGTGTTCCGCCTTGGAAAAGGCAGCAAAGAGGAGATCTTAAGTTTATCGGCCACACTTTGCCCACTCGTTGTTGAACACCTTGTCACACTTGTCTTCGATATATTGGAAGTTGTGATATGTCCTCACGTGACAGGACCGCCGCAGAAATGGTAACCCCGATCACCGAGGACACTTAAGTGGGTCTTTTGTTTGGAAATTCTGTGGAAAGCGACAAATTGACGAATCTTACGACTGACTTATTACGAGTCAATGTGTCTCTCACACACCACATCTATAGGTGATTTTGCACTGAGAGTTTACCTTTTAAAAAAGGATAAGGTAAATAAATAATCAAAGTAGCATTTCCCGTAGTGACGTGGACTACGTACAAGCCATCCGAGATGTCTTTTCATGTACGAAAAATACTGGGTAAAATTTGAACTGTATCTTCGTTTGAGCAGACTTACGGAGACTGTGGTCGACAATAGGACTTAATGAAGGCACTTCGTGAACAGCAAACGATCTGGTCAAGCAAAGAAGAGGTGCATGAGCCAAAGAGTACAAGACATTATATTCACAGCCAAGCTATCGTGCAAACTATACAGTAGCAGCTTTTGAAGCCTCCATGGAACACCGGACTGGTTCTTGTTGGTAACTCCTTCAATAGTCCAAATCGAGATATACAAGCTGCACCATTGATAGGGAAAAAAAAAAGATGTTGACTATATTGGCATGTCGATAGTGAATTTGATGCGTGTTCCAAGCATGTTAAATCACAGATAGTCGTAGAAATGAATTAAGTTTGTCCGATACCGGGACCCAGGATTCGTGAGGTTTGTGAGGCAATCGAGATGTAGAGGTCATGATGGGTGCGTAGACGATGGCGTCGAGGCTTCGAGGAGAGGAAGGACGAGATACGTGACTTCTCACGACCACTGTTTAGGTTCCTTCTCCTTCAAGCCTCCCATACGCTCGAGATCCAAGGACTGGAATCGTTCCGCGTCTGCTGCTTGATATGGAGGAAGGCCATCCTCTCCGACAGGCTCCATGCCGATGCTACCTGTCTCGCCAATGCGGACAACAACCACTTTACCGCTCATACGCTTTCCCTCCTTATCCTCTTCGTCTGGGAAGGTAATCCGAATCTCCGGCACTGGGCTAGACGGTGGGCTGTCTGAATTTTCAAAGAATTCGCGCTTTTCGTTGTAGACATAAATCGATTGTGTCCTAGAAGAGCCGCTATATGGGGTTGCGGTAACCGTCAACCGGCGGTGGTTTGAAGATTTTGAGTGTGTGGGTAGTAGTGTGTCCTTGCGTGCCTGACGTCTGCGGCGGAGGAAGTAAAGGGCACCCACTAACCCCAGACCAATGGTGACCAGGACAAATAACGTGATGACTAGATCCATCATAGATAGGGAAAATGAACTCGAATCATCTGAGTCGTCTCTGGCGACCAATCGGCGGACGCTTTCCATAGTGTCGGTATGGAGTACAGGGTCTCGAACAATGTGTGAGACGGTTAAATCAAAATGTAAGGTGGACGGGGACCTGGCTGACAACAGTTGTATCGATTGCGGTATCACGAGTCGATGAAGGAAGGACTAGAGCGTCGAGGTTTCGTGTAAGGGTGAATTCTGGCAGGTTGATTGGGCGGAATTGGCGTTCCTGTAAAGAATGGCAGCAAGGAGATCCGGCAAAAGAATGAAGCCGATCACCTGCTAGGAAGGAAGGGAAGGAGATGTTGGGAAGGAAGCCACGCCAATTGCCGGGCGTACTGACCAAAAGATAATCGTGAAGATGGGGTGGTGAAGTAGAGGAGAAAGGAAAGAAAAGAGAGTGAATGGGAAAGAGGCTCTACTACTAGAGACTGGTTTTCCTTTGGCCGTACGGAGTATTGGGAGGTCTCGGGTGGTCTAAGCACCTCTTTCCCTACCTATTGGATTTTGGGCTGGAAGAAACGGCAGAGAGGAGATCCAGTCAGGTTTGCGAGTGAGTGTGGATGTGGATGTGATGTGACTATGACAACAGGGGCAGGCAACAGAGACAATTGGGACTAACTAGCAGCGCAGAGTCAGTACCTAATTAATTGTCCGTTTGATTGCCTCGACTGATTAGTTTGCAACTCAACCATAATAGCAGCACATTATAGTGCCCTATACTGCAGTATGGTAAGACGCTGCCCGTCACTAATTTTGCCTGGGTGGCCTCCCAAAAGCACTGAGTTAGTTACTCTGTAGTAACGGTGCCAGGAAGCCAGTGATAGACGTTGATAGGGGCTTTTCTTTCATTCGCCTTTTGCTGCGGCCTATTGTGGGGATCGAGTCTGATTATTGCTTCTATAATTGTGCAAAGTTCGTAACCGGTGTCGACGCTAGACTGTAAAGGGCTGAATGGATTCGTTCTCCCAGGCAATCTCCCCGTAGCGCTATTCCTGTTCCTGACTGAAGTGTTTGCTGTGGACCAATCGAATGTCGCTTGTTCCTCGGTAGATCCACTATATCAAAGATCCTGCCCAATGATTGGAGGGATTTTGGAATTGGGGCAGTTCGGTGATTGGCGAGTGGATTTTTACGGACTGCTGGAGCGTTGGCGCTAAAACACTCGTAGCAATTTCCGCATCTCTCGTTTCGGCAAATCAACAGGACAGGATCAAATGAGCGTGGCTATGCTGATGGCTTTGTCCACGGCGTGATGCGGACTTTCGAGCTGTACTCTGAGTAGGCAAAGGACAACAAGACGTGTTCTGCAACGAGTCCAGTGAATCGTAAAGTACTCTTCGGTCTTGGTGGTCGAGGGTTGATGTGAAAAGATGTCGAACAGCTGTCTAGTGGGACCGTCCTTCCACTCCTGTCATCTGCAGCGGATCAGACAATCAAATGAAGTGGGAAAAGACTGTCGTGTCGTAGGGTGTAGGAGAAAGATGTCACTGGGTCAAGGCTTTCATTCTATCGACAGAAGATGCGTAAAGAAGTGCCTCGTGCTGAGACGGGTATATGAATGTTGCCGTGTCCCAATTCCCTGGGAAGGCTGGAAACCCGAGGCGTTGGTGTCGCGAACCCAATCCTGATCCAGATGAAGAAACAAATCCAGAGAGTCGCGAATACCATCACTGTAGCTCTGATTGTTTACTGCCTCCTATTGCAATGTTGTTCAAGTATCATATTCCGTTCTGCGCAATTCAATAGATGTGGGTTGGAATGTGACGATGACTGTTGTCAACCTCCACGAGAGATGTTCATGGCTCTAGAATCCCAGGACGGATCAACCCACGGACGTTGGACTTTACATGATCTATAGCCAACTTCTAACAAACCCTTCGAAGATCCTTCAATCTCACGGTGAGATTGAACGCTTGCCAACAACTGAGATATTTGAGATGAACGGTCTGAGATTTACTTGCTAATGAGTGAAAGATATGTGCCCATTGATTTCGGACCCGTGGTCTGTGGTCATCCTGCAACACTAGGTGTCTCAAAACCCTATGATGATGTTGGGTGAATCGGCCCATCTACGACTACCAAAGGCCCGTTTGCTCGAGATTCATTATGCAAGATGCTGTTCATCGACTTTGAAAGCAGGGGGCTCACATCCAATCGAATGACTTGGTAAAATGCCTGTCCAGAAGAGGGGACTTATCCCGATGTTGCGACGGGTCTTCTTGACCCCCAAATCAAAATGTTTCCTGAGATCGAATCAGCTCTTAGTAGTAGACAAACTCGAGCAAAATATGAGTCTAGAAGACCTGCTGACTGGTTTTAAGTAGTTAAGGAAATGTCCTTGGAAAGGTGCACGAGTCAGATCTCCCGTCGTTATTGATCGACTCTTCTGATATCCCATTAGTATGACAATGGGTAGGCAATCATCCGCTTGGTCAACCAACTACTCAGTACACTTGCGGCGACTCATCATCCATCCTTTTCGAATTGTATTTGGACACGATGCGGTGTATCATTGGCCAACTTTCATTCTCTGGGAATGTGGTCTGCATGTAGTCACGGTGGTTGGGAGACCATGAGTCTATCCGGAAGTTTCACCACTCCCCCGCGCGTGTGTATCGCTGTCAAGAAGCATCTATCCGATGCAAATGTTTGTCTCGCATGGAATTAACCCTTTTGTGCGACGGGCATGATCGGTGTGCAGATGTGATTTGTCAAAAAGGATAAGGCAGACCGGCATCAAGAGATGGCCTCGACAGTATACGATGGCTTCCGGCCACTCTACGTACAGCAATCCTTCCCGTAGGGATGATAGGCATCTTTCGCCACAATCCATGCAGACACTTATGCTGTGACTAACGGTGTAGACCTTGGCCCAGATCGAGCTGAGCCTGCAAATCACCGTTACAGATGAGGGACTCGGCTTTCGAGATTCATTTGTCGATAATCTTGGGATATGACGCGCCCGATGCGGTGCACCGACACTTTGTAGCTCCTGTGGAAAGGAGCTCCCAAGTAGTTATTGTATCACACAGGAGAAATTGACTATCAGAGTATGTCGTGATACTGTAAGTATGTCGGGAAAGTAAAGCAGCCAACGGGAAATGTTTCGATCTTGCTTGGGTGGTGGATGCAGATCCTGCTCGTCCTGCCTGTCTTGAGTTTCCCCAGGTACATAGTAAGTGGAAAAGGATCTGCAGCAGGGCCGAGATAAGGATGATGATCCACTGGCTTACCCATGTCCACGCTTGTGTTGAATTGAAACCTGCTGCCAAGAATCACGATACATATTCCGAGTAATAATAGGTACCAAATATCTTTGGATAGTCGGTAGGGAGCACCTGCTACAGACACAGTCCTGTATGCAAGATAATAAATCATGTTGGTCCTCACCGTTAAGTGGTACTGTACAGTCGATGCCGGTATTTACTGTTCTGTATGAAGGACATTTGAAACACGCGGGTGAGTTGTCTGAGGGCGGTATTTCCCACTGCCCTTACTTTCTTGCCCTTTTTACTCCTTTGCTCGCGTGCCTTTCAACCATCTGTTAGAGAAAGTCAAATGATTGACGTTGACACGATCAACACAATTTCCAAATGCGAAGAGAGAATGTCACTCTTGTTTCAAATGCCCAGCATACCGCCTCTTCGATAGAGGATTCCGTGCTTGGTGACTCTTGATGTGACTATGCAAGCGGAAAGACGAACACCCCTTAGCTCCCTGGTTCTCCGTAAGTCGTTGGTGCCTCGATACACCAGGCGTAAAGGTGATGATTACCTCAATGGTTTGTTCTGCGTCGGAATATTCCCAAAGGCCCCCAGATTGATCGCCGGACTATTTAGTTGCCTGGAAAGGGTTGCCCAAAGAGACAAGAACAAGGTGGGCTGCTCTCTTTTGATGCTCAGAGTAATATACATGTATCACAGTACATACTACAGTACAGTAATTACATATGTACCTCCGTCCTATGGTACAGTATATGTTTTACAGCATCCCACTGCAGCCACAATATTGTTACCGCTTGCAGCCAATCGTCTGAATACAAGCTTCACACCGTCATTATCCGGCATCAATCAAGGTTCGTGCAGCCTGAATACAGCCTTTACCAACCCGGACAACCGCACAAGCTTCACCGCTCGCTTTGCATCTCGCAAGGCTCTGCTACGTGAGCAACTTCACCAGTGTCTGCAAGCAACCAGTTAAGGCAGGTTCGGTATGAGCAGATTCTGTGCTCCCTTTTTCTTGTGTCATCCCGAATGCCCATACATTGCAAACTTCCTCCTGATTTGAGGAACCATGTGACAAATGCTCAACCATCTCCCAAGAGGCTGCCTTGCCCTTGAGATGCAGTCGTTGCTTGTACGAGGTCTATCGGGTACGCAAAAGTACACTTCTTGTGTCATACCTTGCCAACCTATCGGCAGCTGGTGTCTGGATGTCATTCTTGTCCCGGATACGTGTGGATCCCATTCGCAAACGAGGCCAACGTCAAAGCAAGATCCCATCAAAAGGGGACCCAATACTACGATGGATGCAAAGACCACAACGTCCATATGGCGCTCGGTGGGTACGGGAAGAATTTACGTAGGCAGGCTGGACTGATGAACACGGGCACTAAACTCGCAGCAAGCCAGGATAGCCTAGTCCGACGGAACCAAAACGATTGAACAACCCACCCAATCACCTCTTCTAACCTGCCACCCCCTCGGGGATATTCTTCTGGACCAAGATACTCGGGGAGATCAACCAAAGGCACACCGGATCCTTGTGCTGCGAATTAGGCATCAATGAGGTACATCTTTCCTGTGCTGTACAGAATGTGGGCGATGGTAAATCATGGTACACACACGAACAGGAGTAGAATGAGAGAGCGTCGATGAAAATGTAAATATCCATTCTTTCTGTGCTCGAAAACATACTCAGAGTATACCCCAGAGTCGAGACGGGACAAGGCGGACAAACAATGCACACAAGCATCAGAACTAAACTATGAACAAGACCGCCCTTATGAACAAGCCAAAATTAGTGATCTCTTGGGGGGAGGGAAATCCATCAGATCTCCATCCAGCCCTTCCATTCCCTCATCTACCTCTATTAATTACCATACATACTACTGTTGTACAGACCACCGGTATTGTCATTACGAACGGGTTGCAGGGATCGTACGGGAAATAATCAAGCGAAGAGTTAAGATACAGCCCTCTTTACTTAGCGTTGTGTCCGGTTCTTACGCAGCTCTTACGGTATCATTACTACAGAACTGCTGTACCTTTCTTCCGAAAGGGCGGTGCCCCAACTTAACCTACTCGGGCTACCGTGATACCCTGAAGTACTATGGTACGATATTCTCTACGTTAGTGAAGTCCATACTGGAGAAACACTAGAATGACGGCCAAAAAGTTGACATCTGATACTTCACACGATAACTTTTTGTGACATATCGCCCGCCCTTCACCACTTTTTCATTCACCTTTCACTTCGCTTGAGTGCGCCTTCATTCGCTGTGCGGCACATTTCTTTCCCCTACAGGCAGACTATCGACCGTTGTAATATTGCCATCTTTGTGCGACTTCCAGAGAAATCGATCCACCCTTCAGACACCAGCACCTCCCTCAAAACGTGTAGCCTCATCCCTTCCTCACGCGCTGTCCACCAGCATTCCTTCACCACGCATCTTGCATGCCCCCCTTACAGCAGCAATTCACCATTTTCACATTCTCCACTCCTGCTGAAAATACCGACACTGCAACAGGGTTTCTCATTCATTTCCACATGAGGCAGACTTCCTAGGGTCTGGCGCATCTCACCACGCAAAGAGGGGTATAGCCAATCTGTGTCGCGGCCATCTGAAAAAACGGTTGCTTGCTGCCACCAATTACTGGACTGGTTCTTGGGGCAAACAAAGGGCTGAGAGGATTATCCACGGACGCCTTGCATCTATCTTGGACCCGATCAATCTCACCTCGTTTTTCCACCTGGCCTTTCGATTCCCTCGATATACAGCGTCAACTGTACAGTGCGTCTTCTGATTCTTTGTCGTCTGAGCGTCGACACTGTTCCTGGTATGTTACACGAACCACTGCTCGCTTAGAATCTCCCAAGGCATCTTCGTTTTGGGTCAATTCGACTGATAATTCAACAGTTTATAGCCTTTCTTCGATCGCAGATATCCTTCTCTTGTCTATAGTCAGTTACGACCTGCGCTTCGGTCCAAAAACTACATACCTCTTGTCCATACAAGCATTGTCGTCTTGTCTATACATCTATCAAACTGACAAGTCATTTCACTCGCCACGATGTCGAACGGCGTATCTGTACAAAATGTAAGGTGGCGAATGCCTGCTGCTTCTGCAGTCTAGCTAATGGGAAGGATAGTCACGCGTACACAAAATGGGAAATTTCGAACCGTCCTCAGGGAACATTGGCTCGTCATACGGTATGAACAATGGATTTGGGAGCAATAAGTCAAACTGGGCAGGAAGTATCTGGGGCAATGGGACCTTGAAGAAGACTTTCGGTGATGCCACAAACGAGGGTTCGAATCGTAGAGGTGACACGCCCCTTCGAATGAGACTCATATCGGACGCTAACACTATTCTTCAGGTTCTCACTCCGTCAAAACGGACGAAGTTGAGGGCAAGACTGGCTCTAGCTCTTTACTCGCGTCCTCAGAGTCGGAAGGTTGGAACCGGGGCCAAGGAATTCCTTGGGGTGCCGTGAATGGGACTAGCATGTCCGCTACAAATCAAACAAAACCAATATCGCCTGTGAGACAACGTATTCCTGAACCAGCTAGTACAAGTCAAATCGCTCCATCTGCCGGGAGAAGTTCGTCTCCATACTTCCAGGATGGGTTGAACAGTCTCCAGCAACATATCAGCCCACCGATCACCAACGGGACTGCACAAGGTGTATCCGAAACCCAGCCATTTGCGAACTATCGCAATCGACAGTCTGAAAGCGTGGCTTCCGCATTCTCTCCGCCCGGTAATACTCCCTCTCAACACCTCCCACCTCTATCGCGGTCTATCAGCCACAACGATACGTATTCTACCCGCAACAGCTTTCCTCCAACCAACGATGGCCCTATTTCAAGAACAGTCACATCGTCCTCAATCCCCACGAGTCGTGCTCATCAATCTAGTGCCCACAACAGCCATAGCTCCGTTTCTGCTTCGGCACAAAGACCTTCTCATTCTTCGCACCCATCATTTCATACCATCGCCTATGACAGGTTAGACCGAACGGGCGGAAATGACATCGATTTTGTTCCTGCCTTTGCTCAGATGAAAATACAAGCCACGGAAAAGTTCAATGGCATTCAATACTCTGATCTTGGCTCTTCTGCTAACTCCTTCAACCTCCGAAATCCTTATGAACGCCAGGCTCATCCACTGACCCAAAACCAAGAATACTCGAACAATAGCGTAGAGGTAGGGCAAGACTCGATGTCACAATACGAAGTGCAAAAAGCCAGGAATGGCGGTCCAAATCCGAACGGCTTCCTTTCACCAACTTCTGGCAATATACGTAGAGGCAAGATCAACCAATCTTATCACCCTTCTGGTACGCCTCCCAACGTTCCGGATATGCTGAATCCCTCTATATCTGCCTTCTCGAAGCGGGTTACGGAAGGCCCAAACGCACCCTTGGACAGAAAGTCACGCGGTCTGCAGCAATTACAGCAAGAGCCTGCCAACTTCTTGGCAGGACAGGCCCTCCAGCACAACAACGCACAATCCCGCATGCAGTATCAAAATTACGAACTGAGTGGTTACCCTTCTGTTCGTATGAACCCTTTACCCAATACCTATGGGATGCCTTCATACCTGGGATACGTCCAACCACCAGTCCCGCCACCCTTTTCTACTCGGAACGAGCCAATTCGTAGCCCTTTGCTGGAAGAATTCCGGACCAATAACAGGACCAACAGACGCTTCGAACTGAAGGTGAGATCCTTGAATATCAGATTGGTATGTTTCTAACCGACTTAGGATATCTACGGTCATGTGGTAGAGTTCGCCGGCGATCAACATGGGTCTCGATTTATACAACAGAAGCTCGAGACAGCTAACAGCGATGGAAAGGATCAGATTTTCATGGAAATCCAGCCGAACTCTTTACAGCTGATGACAGATCTCTTTGGTAACTATGTCATCCAAAAGTTGTTTGAGCATGGGAGCCAAGCACAAAAGAAGATCTTGGCAAATCAAATGAAGGGTCATGTTCGATCATTGTCGAATCAAATGTACGGATGTCGCGTTGTACAAAAGGTATGCTCTCCTGATAGCCTTACAGTTGTGTACTTTGCTGACTAAGGGTAGGCTTTGGAACACGTTTTGACGGATCAGCAAGCAGCACTGATCAGCGAACTCAACACTAAAGGCCTGGTGCTGGAGTGCGTTATGGATCAGAACGGTAATCACGTCATACAAAAAGCGATTGAGAGAGTTCCAACGGAACACATCCAATTCATTATCGATGCCTTCCTCGGCCAGGTTGCTCAACTGGCCACCCACGCATATGGCTGTCGAGTCATTCAGAGGATGCTGGAACACTGTAAGGATCCATCACGAAGACAGATTTTGGAGGAGCTTCATGCGTGCATTCCAACTCTGGTCATTGACCAATTCGGAAACTATGTCATACAGCATATCATTCAGCATGGAGATGAAGTTGACAGATCAAGGATCCTCTCGATCGTTGTTAACAATGTGCTTGCTTTCTCTAAACACAAATTTGCAAGTAATGTTGTCGAGAAGAGCATTGAATATGGCGCACCTCAACAACGAGGTGAGATTCTTCGACTACTGACGAGCGCCAATGGAGACGGCGAGAGTCCTGTTCTAGGCTTGGTCAGAGACCAGTACGGCAACTATGTGATCCGTATGTTATGGTCCCTTCATTTTTGAGGTTCAGTGAAATTAACATCTGTGCAGAAAAAGTTCTAAATGTGCTGAAGGGCGCCGAAAGGGAGAATTTGATCAACCAGATTCGTCCGCATCTTCCGAGTCTCAAGAAAGTCAGTTTCAGCAAGCAGATCATTGCCATTGAGAAAATAATTCTTGATGCGGATTATGAAGCAAATCAAAGTTCACAAAGCAGTTCCTTGCCTAGCACAAACGCAAGCACTGTGGATGGACCCGTCACTCCCGGTCCAAGCATTGGCCTTGTCTCTCCACCCGCGTCTATTAGCGGATTGGTAGACGAGTCCATCGTCAAGACTCCGACTGGCCCTGCGGTCATCAAAGAGGTCGGCATGAGCTTCTGAGAAAACGACACGCTTCTCATTATAGTTGTTTCCTTCAAAAAAAAAAAAAAAAGCCCAGCTTGACCATTGTACAAAAACGAAATGATACCCACGATAACGAGATATTTGCTCACTACGATGATTTACAGCTTTGATAATACCTCGGCGTCATGATCCTGATTCGGCAACATCTACTGGAGAGTGTTTTATTTCGGGGCACGCTGTCATGCATTGTACTATCGAAGAGATATTTTAAGCAACAAAACTGGATAACGAGAAATGAATATGGGTTCAAAGAAACCATCATCTGGCTTTAGAGTTATACAAGCTGGTATCACGGATGGATCGACTTCAACATGGCGCAAATGGAGTTTTGCTAGTTCAGGCTTGTACTTTACCTACATATACAAAATTTAATGAAAGAAGCAAAGGTACAATTTCCATGCGTGAGTTGAGAAAGTTTTCGATCAGCTTTGAAGGAGGGATCATTCACATCGAACGTGCAAAAGCATTCGGCGCCTTTACGTTGAAGACTTAGATGAGATGTCGAAGCATACACGTATAATTGTGAGATCATGCCTTGGATTATTTGCGTGCTTCATGGTAGAAGGTCCTTACGAATTTTGTGTCGGCTATTTAATTGAGTCTTCATCAATCATTCGAGTTGTGACCCCTCGGCCAATGTGAGTAGGAAGGGAAAGAGTGTTGTCTCGCTGCAAAACGAACCGCTTCTATCATGCAAGAATCCAGAGCAGCAGATACAGAGCGAATATGCTTCTCCCACCCGGAAGAGTCTGAGTGAACAGACCCGGCTCGACAGTGATGCATGAGAGGTGCACCTCTGTCAAGGTCAAGTGGTTATGAAGATTCGAAGGTTGAGAGTTGTGCTCTGTGAGAATAAGTTTTCGATGTCCACTGACACGCTAGTCCAAAAATGTCTGGGCTGAAATTCGACCATGGGAACACAGCTCTCCAAAATCCCACTTCTTTTTCTTTAAGTCATACCAAGAACATACCTTGTCGCTCAGCTGAGATGTGTGAAACACTTCATTCTGTAGCGGTAGAGATTTTCTGCCAATGGAGTCCTTGAGTGATACCGACTGGGATGTCCTGGTTGCAGGGACAGGCTTACCACAATCGCTACTCGCCTTGTAGGTGCAGATCCTGTCTTTGGACAGAAATTTCCTGACCGAGGCAGCTAATCTGATAGAGCCCTGTCACGCTCTGGCAAGAAAGTGTTGCACATCGACAAAGATGATATATATGGGGGTCCAGATGCCGCCTTGACCTTGCAAGATGCGAATACATGGGTGAAGAACGTGACTGAAGGTACGACTGCTCGTGCGGCTATATAAAGTCATGGGTGCTGATTGGAGTTGAAGCTTCGAACAATCATCTCTATCCTTTCGCTGATGCAAGAATACAACAGGCAGAAGAGGAGGTCTCTGAATCAACGTCGACGCCTAACCTCGGTCTTTCGCGTTCATACAGTCTGACGCTGTCACCCCAGTTGATTTACACACAGTCTCGACTCATCTCGGTGCTGGTCTCATCTCATATTTATCAGACTCTGGAGTTTCAAGCAGTTGGGAATTGGTGGTTAGCCCAAGACGGGGATCACGACACAGTTGGGTCCCCTGACGGAGCCACTGGGATTCGTGTGAAAAAGATACCCAGTGGAAGGGAAGATGTGTTTGCCGATGACTCAATCAATCCTCGGTCGAAACGAGCGCTTATGAAGTTTCTACGTCACGTTATGCAAATACATGAGACCGAGGAACCTACCACAGGAGACGAGGGGAACCGGTCTTTCGAGACTATCCTTACTGATAGCTTCCGCCTCCCAGAAATACTTCAACAACCCCTCTTGGGCCTATCACTGTCCCCTTTCGCGGCCAATCAAACGCCAGGCATGTTTGCGCTAGATCGTATCAACCGTCATATGCGATCGATTGGCATTTTCGGACCGGGCTTTGGGTCACTCATTGTCAAATGGGGCGGACTTTCTGAAGTTGCACAAGCATCTTGTCGAGCACTCGCTGTTGGTGGCGGCGTGTATGTCCTTGGCCGTGGAATCGAGTCTGTCGAAGAGTATGGGCAGTTTCAAGATTCCTCCTTGCCAGATAGAGGACTCAGTGTTGCTCTGGACAATGGCGAGACCATTAAAACAAAGTGGGTTGTAGGAGCTGCGCCAGACTTACCTGACCATCTACTCAAATCCCCGGAGACACCTTTGAGTCTGTCTGCGCGTGCAGTCTACATTGTATCACCCCCATTGGAGCCTTTGTTCGCTTCGAATACAGATAGTGGTCCATCGCCGGCTGGTGTCGTGGTAGTATTCCCAGCAGAAATGATCAATCTTGATGGACCGGCTTATCTCATCATCCACTCCAGCGATACAGGAGAATGTCCCAGTGGGCAATGTAAGCTTCCCCTTTCCCTTCAACCTTTTCTTTGTCTCCCTAGGATGAACCACTATTACGAATACTTATCTACATTACCTGAGGTCTACGACCTTTGACGTAACTTTCCTCTGACAACCTGATTGGAGCCTTAGTCTTTACCCACACTGTCCCAAACCTCGGCGAAGGAATTCTGGCTAACTATCATACCAGGCGTAATCTATGCCTCCACGTCGGTGTCTTCAAGCGCTGCTTCAACGGCAGCGGCTGTTCAGTCGCATGACCGACTCGACGACGTTGTTCAAGGACTTCTCAACTCGTCTGATCTGCCAGTCCATCCCAAGGTCCTCTGGTCAATGCACTATAATCAGCGTGGTATCTCACCGTTGGATTCATCTGCTGCCTCAAACCAGCTAGATCAACAAATACCCGGCTCCTCGAATCTACCAAACATTCTTGCATTCCCTCCGTCCTCTCTAGACATTTCGTTCGATGACCTGGTGATCGACCAAGTGAAAATGGCGTGGAAGAAAATTATGCAGGACGAAGGAGATGGAGGGGTCGATGAAAGCGAATTCATGAAGTTCGAAAGCCGAGAGAATGTTGGTGATGAATGAGACCACGATTTGAATAGATTACGATAGTCCTACTAAACTTTTCTTCCCCCTCCAAGTCTTGGATCCTTGTAGATGGACCTCAGGCCAATCAACCGTACAAAGTACCGAGCAAATCGCCAGAACCCGTTCTAGTTGCTGGTCATTTGCATGTCAGCAAATAGTCATCGTGTATCATTGATATCATCTACATTCAAGATTCTGGCTAAAGTACATAACCAAATAAAGGCAAACGCTGTCTCTATCTAACCGTTTTCTATTCTCAATCCTCGTTATTTGCACTCCCTCAACCACCTATCCAAATCACCTACTCTCCCAATCACGATTTCTTATCACCTCTATCTTTCCCTTGACAAAGACCCATTCGTCCATGGGTTTGCAAACTTTGATGCATGCATGCATGCAAGCAGGCATACAAGGAAGCGAAAGGAAAGAAGTTTTTCGCTTCACAGAAACCATCTATAAACCTCGCCGTCTGGCCCCTCTCTCAATCTCTCCGTGGGAATATCCCTCGCTCGTAAGACGACGCCTTCCTTCTTATCTCTTCTCTTATTATCGACGATCATCCATGCGCCTAAAGCCAAGGTAAGGAAAGCTCCACAAGCGCCGAAGGCGGCGGTCGTGGCCAAGGCAGGCGCGTATTTCGGGGCGTCTTTTTCCTGAAAGATGTTGCTGGAAATGATGCCCATGAGGTTTGCGACGGGGACGCCGACGCTGGTGAGCATGACGCGACGGGATTCGTGGGCGATGTTGTTGTTGTACCAGACGTCGAGGATGACGCTGGGCGCGGATGTGCCCCAGCACATCATGAAGCAGGCGAAATACGCGACGTGGATTTGCGTCGTTACGTTCACAGAGGCGAAGATTATGAAGCCCATGAAAGTGAACATGAAGCCGAGGGCGACGAACGGGAATCGGATTTTTGTGAGGTCAGAGGTAAACCCGAGGATGAGGAGCATGACCGCCCCGGAGATGTTGGGGCCGACGGTCGCGAGGTTCGTATTCACGGTTGAGTAGCCAAAGCGTTTAATGATGACGGGCAGGAACAGGTTGACGGATTGAAGAGGGACTCCGAGACACATTTCAATGCCTGGTGTTGAGACGTTAGTGTCTTCTGGTATGGGAGGGGGGAATCCGAGATTGGGGGAGATCGGGATTATGTACCTAAGATGAACCAACTGGTTGGGTGTTTGAAGATCTTGAGACCTTCTTTGAGATTGAACGGTTCGTTTACAACCGCTGAACTGTCAAGTTGTAGGCGATGGTATGCTAGTCTGCGCTCCTCTTCGCTAAGAAATTTTGCTTCGGAACCGGATCTCGGGAGATAGAAGAATACAAAGACCGCACAGAGAATCGTCGCCAGACCTTCAATCAGGAAGAGATATCTCCAGCTCGCAAGAGAAGTATTTGTGATGCGGAAGACTCCAAAGGAAAGGAGACCACTGAAAGCATTTCCGATCGAAGAAGCGGCGTAGAAGAGGGCTAGTCGTCGAGCGAGCTCGCCACGTCGGTAGAAAGTCGTCTGGTAGTAGATGACGAGAGGGAAAAATGCGGACTCTGCCATGCCGAGAAACCACCTGATGGCCATGAGTCCCGAGAAATTCTTGGCCACAACGGTCATGACGGTACAGAACCCAAAAGTCAACATCATGAGCGGCAAGACTCTGTTTGGTCCATACTTCTTGCCCGCGATACCCAGAAATGGTGCAGTCAGAACATATGGCACATAGAACACGCTCAGGATGATGTTATACTGATCGCCTTTCAAATTTAATGAGTCGGACAACCCGGCAGTATAAGCATTTCCCAGGTTAGACTTGTCGAGTGAATTGAAAAAGTACATTATGGCGAGGACCGGAAGGATTCTCAAGTCGAACTTCCAGACCAAGCTTCTTTCTGCGACCGGATCGATGATGTGGTTCATCTCACCTTCCGCGATCATGGTGGCTGCATCGGTGCCATGGTTTTGGACAGACTTGACCTCGACGGGCGCGGTGGATTCTTTCTGATCCTCGACAGGTTCGGACATAGTGATGCCAAGTATAGGAGGAATTGGTCGAGAGCACTGCAAACACCAACTCAAAGTACGAAGTAAAGATGTAAACACAAAACAAGGATAGGAAAAATAATAAAGCAAACTGGAGATAAACAACTATGTATACTAACCTCGTCGTTACATCGTAGAAAAGTCTTTTTTGCAGCGACTGCTACCCTGTTCGAAGCCAAGGTCGATCTTGAAGATAAGACTGGCCGAGGGGAGAGCATCGGGACGATTCGTTCTTATTGCTTTTTCGATGATTTCGCATTGCTTCTTTGACGTTCCGATATCGTATCCATACTCTGTAATGCGATATGATAACGGTACGTTAAATCTTATCCTGGAACAATCCAATCGCCGGGATTGGTGAACAGAACACAGGCAGATTGTTTAGTGAAAGAGCATTGGGGTGAAGATCTGCATTCAAGTTGAATTGGGCTGACGGGCATCTCCCTGCCTCACAAATGCCAAGACAAGCATCAGATAACCATTCTCAGAGCTGTGATACGCTGGTGGATACAAAATTACTATGTATGATGCTATTCTTTTGGTCAAAGCTTCAATCTTCATTCGAGACCTCTTGATGTGAAGTACCTGTAGCGATCCAGTTATATGAGTCCAGGTAAACGTGAGCTACCTTGCTACTTGTAATGGCAAGATATGTTCCTATGTGTTGTGTGTTGTATGCGTGCGATATGAATAAGCGTGCCGACAGGCAACTGAGAGCTGTGAACACTTATCGACAAGACAGAAAACGGAACATACAAACGGAATCGAGGGTAGAGGAAGGGATCGGTAAAGAAGACGACAAAATCCACTTTCAACCCACTCTGTTGAAAAGCATGTCACTCTTCATTGCACCTGGTCAACATTATTGGCCTCGTGGTCCTTGCGTCCATGTGTCAGCCCCTTCTTTTGGATGACCCTCATTTTCTCCTGCTGCTTTGCGACCGCCTCAAGGTCTTGGCCTTGTGGCATTGTTGCCAGCCAGTTTGGAGGAGCGATTCCGGTCTGTTCATTGATGGTACTCAGGAGCGGCGGGAGGCTCTGCATCAAGTTCCGGATGGGTGCCATCGCGTCGGAACTGGTGCCATCACCCGTGGACCAACAGGAGATCTTGGGTTGCAGACCGTTGATTGCCTTGGCATTGGCCAAAGCGAGCTTCTCGTATGTATTGTTCTCGAGCATGAGATATTGAAGCAAGCCTTGTGGACCACCTAGAACCTCACCAAGAGCGCCATATGCCCTGGCCAGCTCTGCCACACCATCTGCCTCCTTCTGTTTTGCATAGAATGCGGCATCTGCCTCTTTAAGCTTGCGGAAATACATCGCCTCGGCATCTTTGGTCTGACCAAAGTAATCGGCCTCTGCCGTCTCTCGTTGCTGAAACGTTTGCCCTTCAACCGCTTTGACTCTCGAATAGTATTCTGCATCTGCTTGCTGTTGGGCTATTTCACGGTTGATCTTGCTCTTCGTCACGTCGGATGCACGAAGTCTTTCCAGCTCTGTCTCAGCGTTCTTCATCTCTACCTCTTTGCGGAGTTCAGCATCTTTCGCTTCGGCCTGTCGCTGAGCTTTGATGTTCGCAAGTTTAATCCCCATGTCCAGTTCCGTCTGTCGAGTAGACAAAGCAGCATCGGCCTGTGCTTTATCAGCCTTGCGCTTCGTCTCCAGAACCGCAGTCTCGGCATTAATCTTTGAGATCTCCTGTTTGGTTCGACCATTCTTTTCCGCCTCTCCAATCTCACCTCTCATACGAGCCTCGGCCACATCGATTCTAGCTTGGTTGGAAGCCCCCTCGTGGGCTTTTCTGCTTAGAAATGCGAAGTACTCGCTCCCGGGGGTGTCTTGAAGTTCTTTGACGTTTGCGTTATAGATTCGGAGACCGAACTGGTTGAGTTCGCTTTGCACATTATCAATAACCTTCTGTTTGAATACTTGTCGCTCTCTGAAGATTTCTTCCATGGTCATTCCGGACACAATGACACGAGTCTCTCCTTCGATGATGCCCTTGACAATGTCCTGAACATGACTTCCCGTCGTTGGCTGTATAGGGCCACGGCGGGGATGATTATCGCCCGGGCTTCCTGAGAGCAAGAGAGCGTATTTCTTCAATGCCTCGCCTAGAAGCCAGTTAGATATCACGGTGTACGGAGAGATGGGATCCAGTACCATTGTCAGGCTCTGGGCCGATGGTAAATACTGCAGGAATACGAGCGCTGATCTATTTCACTCGTTAGAACCCATTTGTCCCAAAACATGACAGCCATCACCTTCTCTGCTGACATTGCCTGCAGGTCCAAGGAGAAGTCAAACGGGATGATAGAAATCCTGGTCACTCTCTGCCATGGCTTTATGAATGCCTTCTTCACGATGCGAACATCGCTGATGCCCGCCCCCGTCACGACGAGGAACTCACTTGGTTCGGCGATAAAGTACCACATGGTTGCGATATGGCTGCTATACTGTAGACAAGTACACGTGGATGCTTAGGATAGGTTGACTGAATCTATCTTTGCCCTCTGATGATTCGTAAAGGTGGCTCGCTCGCTTTATAAGTCTACCAAGAGGGTTATCTGGTCTATCAGCGTTCTCAAATCACTTGGATAGGAGCTAGCTCCTATCGCCAATCCTTACAAGGCTGAAACTACAACATTATAAACGCTGATCAACGAGCACCGCCTCCAAGAATTCGGAACCCCTTGCCGGGAGATGGATATTGCTCTCAGAGTCCAAGGTATGGCGAGAGTGGTAGAGTTATTTTTGCAAGCCATCCGAGGAATTGTGGCTCGTGCGGGGGCACCGATGACAAGATGATCGACGAAAGAGATCCTGGAGTCTTCAAACGTGTATTTGCGCTTTATAAATCCCTCATACCATTGCTGATTTAGATTGGTACCGAACAACGTGAGTTTGGCCACCTCGTATGTAGAACCGAGCACGTGAACAAAAAGTCACCACATTGAGTTAATGTGAGAGGGGAATACAGAATACGCGCGCCAAGCTAGATCCGATCAACATGAAAGGCTCCTGAGGAATCAGCCTTGCGAGGCGTTCCATTCCAACACATCCAGAGCACCCCTTTTCTCATTCTGAACTCTGACAGCAATATCACTTACTAGTCACTTTTAACATTTGACTAGTACAGTGTACATATGACCGATTCAGAGCAAATATCGCCCCCACTCATGAAAAATCACCTCAGAGCGTTGGACGATTACCAACTACACTCGCAGGGTTGCCATACTCACTCGCTGTAGCTTCACTTCAACAAGATTCAATTGTTTCGGTAGTGAGCTGGCTAGCGAACACTCTGTGAGCCCCCAAAGTAAGGATGATATTGGCGAGGTGGATTGGCATCTCACAACTCAACTCTGGCCCAGAACTTTCGGCCTGCTTATTGTGACCCTTGTATTCTCTCCCACGGCAGAAGTCTCCTATGTTCCTCCCTTGTTCTCAGTCTTAGCACGGTCATTTCGTCATCAAAGAACAGACAGTTTATATCTCTGGTTGTGCTGTTACCCCTCTGCCTCAGACTGGATACTGCATTCGCCATCAACACACTTGACCACGATGTCTTCAGACCAAGACACACCCACTTCTCAATTTCCTTTCTCGGCTCCTGCGCCAAGTATACCTTCCTACGATGAAGCCATCTCGCAGCATCCCACTTCTTTCAAGCCTCAACTGCAAACACAACCGCCAATGTTCAATCCCAATGTTAGCCAAACACTTAGTACCTCGCTCCAAGAAGTTGCTGCAGCCTTGACAACGAATTACATCCTACCAACCCTTAGTACCATTTTCTCTCCTCCAGCAAAAACTAGCATTGTCAGCGGTAGCTTCTTCCCTACTCCGCGGCAAGCAATCCTCCTATTTCCATCAGATACTCCATTCCCTTCTCCAGCTCCACAACCTGAGTACTCAGGTCTATACTCTGATTCTAAGTCCATCTCCGGACCTACCTTACCAAGCACATCCTTCGAGATAGTGTCCGGGCTACCACCAACAAACACACCCTACAAACCCGTCTTTCTCCCCTCCCTTTCCTCGTGCATCTCTCCATCCACATCTTTTTCCGCAGAACTTCCACTCAACCTCTTACCACCCATCCTCTCAAAACACCAGATCCTTCACCCGTCCTTTATACCTACTCTTCTTAAGACCACCCGTCTCGCTCTCCAATCATCAGGCTACCTCGTTCATACTCCTGAGGACGGCCCCCTCCCTCCTCGACCTGAGTCCACAGAATCCAAATTCAAATCTAAGCCCAGGCCCAAGCCTATGAAGTTAGGCTGGCGTTCGGCCTCTGAGAGTTCCTCGTCTTCATATCAACATTTTCGTCCTCATCTTGAAGCAAACGAAACGAATCTCTCGATTGAACTGCTAAAAGAAGTGTTTGGAAGATGGGAAAAGCTGGATGAGATGCCGGGGCTTTGGGAAACTAAGCAGGGGTTTGCGATATGGGTTGATGTTGAGATTGGGATGTGAGTGGCAGGATGCCAGAAGGAGGGAGTGACTGGTGGATTTATGGGAACGAGGTTCGAATGGACATGGCGGAGTGGTACGGATCCGTTATAAAGAGAAGGGGTCCGGGCGATTGAATCGTTGAGACAGGATTGCAGAGTTCATGCCAGCGGGAGACTGGAGATTGCCTACCTAATAATACGTATACATAATTGTGAGGCGGGAAGCGGGAGCTTTCGTTCATCCAGAATATCCTTTGGGCTGATTTAGGCGGTTGGAGCACGCGCGTCAGTTAGGGAAAGGGAAATCATGAGTATTTTTAGCATTAATAAGCTCCTGGAAACCGTTCCATATACGACTCATGTCAAGTTGTATACATGTCTATGTAACAGATAATTTGGTTGTGTTCAAGTGTGTACTTCAAGATCTACAATGTACTGTACAAGGCACGTAGGAAGGTTATGCTGTGGTGAATGCCAAGAAATTATGTGCGTGCCAGTCCACGGCGGCGCACTTCCATAATGTAATTAAGGCCCATCCATTTTAGGTTAGATCGCACCATCTCCAATTTTGACAATCACCAAAGTAAGTACACGACGATATTGCCGCATTTTCAATATCGAGCATCGACGACAACTTTACCTCGACCAACAAGTTTAAAGACCGTCAAACACCGACAAGATGGTAAGCCCGTTACCTCCTTCGAATCGCACCAATTTTCGGCCCTCAATTATGCCATGATTCGGACCTTGGAGAAGAGCTGGGCTGTACGCAAAAGGCGATTCATTTCTCGATCATTCAGAGAGACAATTCCTGTATACGAGTTGAACAGCAAAAGGGAATACACCGCTTCGTCTCTGTGGAAAACATCTGGCATGATTGAGGGGTGAATCTAGCAAACATGGAACTTCAGGCTAGATGCGACAACAGGACATCCAGGCTGACTTGTCTTACTCTTTTTCAGGTCAACGTTCCAAAAACCCGCCGCACCTACTGCAAGGGCAAGGATTGCAAGAAGCACACGCAACACAAGGTCACACAGTACAAGGCCGGAAAGGTTAGTCAACTACTTCATCTCATCGATCTACACACACCCGACCCTCAGGCCACACACACTCTTCGACACAATCCATCCGAGCAAACACACGATTACTAACATGTCCTTTTTTATTAGGCATCGAATGTTGCCCAGGGAAAGCGTCGTTATGACCGCAAGCAGTCCGGTTATGGTGGTCAAACCAAGCCCGTTTTCCACAAGAAGGCCAAGACTACAAAGAAAGTCGTGTTGAGACTGGAATGCACACAATGCAAGACCAAGGCACAATTAGCACTTAAGCGATGCAAGCATTTCGAGTTGGGGTACGTTTCCTCTACCTCAGTTCTCTCACAGAGCTGTTTGGCTAACCTTTCCCCCTCTTTAACAGTGGTGACAAGAAGACAAAGGGTGCTGCTTTGGTGTTCTAGATTATCAGCAGAGGAATTGTCATTTGTGTGTTTGTATGTGAAGGTGGACACGGTTATCATGAAATCTCAAAAGGCATCGAAAATAAAGGCGATTTGCTTGCGGCGGAAGGCAAACCCGTCTAAACGGAGATTCTACCATTTGAATGGAGGACACGTTCAAGGGCTTGCGGAAATCTGTTAAAAGATAACCTACTCTGTAGAGAGGTTTTCAAGTTACACATAGCAAACGAGATGACTTCATGATCCAATCTAATTTCAGGAACCAACTTTATTCAAAAGCCGCGTTTACGTGACTTCTTCAAATGTTGTACAGGTTCTTATCTACCAGGAACCAGTAACAATGATGTGATTCGAAGTATTGTACGTGCTGCATGTAGTAGCGACAAGGTGTCACCAGCTGATCCTCTTCGGCGTCTTCGTCAACGCATTTTTAGACCTTAACATCGAACCTTTTCGTTCAAGTGCCCCAACATCCTACCAACAAACTCCTCTCTAGAAGCTTGCTTGACACATCCTCTCTCTCCGAATCTAAGTGATCCAACTCCCCGCGTTCTTTGGCCCGACGTAATCACCATCATTACACTGATCGTTGATGCTCTGACATTTGTCATTCCAGGCCGTACATCCCTTATACCCTGTTGGTTGTTGAGTTGCCCAACAGGTTTCCCCTGTGTCCCAGCATGATTGACTTGCATTCCAGCAGCCGGTTTCGGTTGAATATGAGTCGAGTTCAACGGCATACCAGTTTCCATTTACGGCGATGGCGTCAGAAGGGAGGAGCCCGAGCGTTTGGGTCTCGGTTTGGGCTTTGGTTTGGACTTTGGCTTCTTGAGAGCAGGAGTCGACGTGGGATGTTGTGGAGACGGTGTCGGTGTCTGAGCTGGAGTTGTAGACGGACGGGCCGTAGTAGGGATATGGGAGAGAGAGGGGTTGGCTGTAGAGGTTGTATGTCATGGCTGCTTGGCTGAGGTTGGCGTAGAGGGAGGAGGGAATTTCGGTGGTTGGTGGGGTGGCGGTACCGTTGCTGGAGATGAAGACTTGAGCGCAGCCTACGTAGAATTGCTGTGAGGATGTTGATTAGTTGATGTTGAAAACTTTGGAGGAGGGGTGGGGTTAGAAGGGGTGGCTCAACTGGAATAGGCGGACGGTCTACGGTCTGGTGTAGAGCGAGTAATTCGGTTCGAACGAGGTAATATCCTTGAGCGATGTCTTCTGGGACAACGGCAGAAAGATGCTTGTTGTTGTTGTCTATTTTGACGGTGCACCATTGCTGAGCATCTTCATCGTAGGATTCGTAGAAGATTCGGAACCAGCCGTCACCAGCTGCCGTGTTATTGGCAAGTGGATCATCAACCTTCTTCATGGAAATTGAACAAGGACCTTTGTGACTTTGATCGATGGCAGGAGCAGAAGGATTTGATCCGTCTGCATTGGAGCGGAATTCGAAGGTCAAAGTGCTTCCTGCGTTGGCTGGGGTAATGCGGTCAACAGCAGTCTCGCCATCAATACCTTGGAGCACATCAGCATGGTTCAAACATTTTGGTGCATCGTTACTGACCACATGCCATGTCATCGCTGCTGATAGGCCAGACATAGTCCAGCGCATTTGCTGGATCCATGTTCATACGAATTGAGACACCATCTCCCTGGTCAACACCGTCGACAAAGAGCGTTGTGAAGACAGTATGGGCCCGAACATGATAGGGGATCAGGGCTACTAAAGCGAGAAATGGAAGGATGTTTTGCCACATCATGACAAAAGCAACAATGATTGTAAGGCTGAAATGGTTAAGACAAAGAAGAAGAGTAGAGTGTGTTCACCAGAGACCAGCCTTGAAGCTAAATGATCTTGAGAATGAGAATGGTCGTAACAGGCTCACAGGAGAAACGAATGGATACCTCTAGGCAAGAATGAATGAATGAATGAAAGTTGCTTCAAGCAACAATAGTACCACAGAATCCAAGGATGTGAAGTGAAAGAACATGAGGATGTCACAGCGACGGTAAGGGTATCAGGGAGGAACTTAAAGGAAATCCGCACATTTGATTGTCCTACGGTAAACAAACAGGAAATCCTACGAGAACCACGCAAATGCAGATCAACGTCTGAACAGGTGGACAAAAGATCTTTCCCGAGATGAATACATTCCCGGTGTCTGCAGAACGAGTTTCATGAAGCGCGATGGCTGCAGGCGAGCAGGACAGGGAGGTTCTAATTTACCAATGTTCCCAATTTCAATACCGTACTTCCACCATTGCTTGATGTATGATCTGCACCGGAAACCAATCGGAATAGGCGATGAGGCTGATTTCGGGTGCGATCTAATGTCAGGAGCGATGCAGAACAGGGAGGAATCAATCATTTGTACGAAGTTTCGAAATGTCTAAGCAGCTGCATTTTGATTGGCCCAGAATTACCAGCCTAGGTCTCTTGGCTTCTCATCTATCAACTTATCGGTAATTACACAGGCAAGCCCATCATCACTTTATTTTTGAATACAGGTAGGAGGCATACTCTATACAATAAGTTTCTTTCCGGTGTGCAAGCCAGGCTACTCTGACCACTCTAAACGATGGTTCCTGGCATTCAGACTGAGAAGTGGTAATGGTACTGTAACAACAAGGATGTCTGCAGCGTGCTGGACAACACATGAGGCCGCCCCTTTCACCCATTCCTAAACATACCTCTCTAACCGTCATTGGTGTGGGAGGAACATACCGACGTAGACATTGGTATCATGAAGTCGATGTAGCATATTCTTTCCGAGCAGCACTGAGCATCAAGGCCGCTTCTATCCATGCCCTTCTCCCACTCGACCAGCGTACCTTCAATTGAGGAATGAATCGGAAGCGATATAACCTTTGTGAACACTGAGTCAGCCAGGTAATGTGGCTGGCTATTCTCTTCCGCATGATTCCCGTCACCCTATGTTACGATATATTTAAAGCTACGCCCAGTGGTCGGAATTAAATCTCAGTGATGTTGCAGATAGCATAGAGTAGCTTTCCAGTCAGAAAATGTGTCTCATCTTCAAATCCCACTCACACACGTGGTTTCATGAGCGGGCTGCCGATGAGTCCATGCCATGATTGGTTCATATGTGGTGGCATGGAGGGGCTCTTCTTCGCTAGGCATTACCTCACCAACCATCGAAATTGTTCCTCTGACGAGGGGATTGGGGAGGAGATAGTCCAGCGGATACGATGCAAAGAATAAATGAACAAGGCATAAAAGCAGTATGGGAAGCCTTAAGGCTACCAAAGGTTGTCGCAGAGAGGGGGAAAGAAGACATTATGAACAAAGGAAACATGATAGGAAAATGGGTGCCACAACGCCGCATAAGCTCGGAAGTCAGCTTATAGTCCAGCACACTACGATGTAGAAGTTGCTCTGGTGCTCACATAGTGCCAGTGAAAGCTGGACAATTGAATTTTTGGATGAATTTGATTGAGCCCATCATGACCTCTGGTCTGATTCATGCGTTGTAAAAGAACAAGCCAGCGCCAATTATCATCCGACGACCCACGTGATTCCGTATAGGTATTTTCATCACCAACCAGCGCTCATGAGGTCCCGAATCATGCCATTTGTTTTTCTTTTTCGGCACCCTCTTAAGCCTTCTTCGCTGCCTCCCGGCCCTTGGAGATCCTCTCCAAAATGCTCTCTCGGTCCTTATCCATCTTCAACTTGGTGATGACAACCTTGCTTGGGTGGACACCTGTGGGGACGCTCTGGCCGTTTGATTTCTCGCGTGCAACTCGTTCAATGTGGATGACATATTTAAGACGGTAAACTGAAGTGACCTTGCCCTCACGGCCCTTGTTTGTGCCTCGAACAATCTGAACCTCGTCGTCCTTTCTGATTGGAATACTGCGGACCTGTATATCGAAAATTGTAAGCTACTATGTTATGTTGTCGACTTAGAATTATGCGTACACCGTGCTTTTCTCTCAACTCCTTACTCAATGGAGCGGACATGATGACTCGTCGAACACTCGAAGGGGCAGAGAAGTGAACCTTGCGAGACTTGCGCCTCGATGAGGCCACGGCTATACGATACATGTTAGCTGTTTGGATTTTTTCGAGATGTCTCACTTCCTGAAGAACGTGCAGCGCAAAGGGAATTGAATGGAGTGGCATACATCCTGAAACCTTAGTCATTTTGAGAGAGCCTGTCGAAGATTCTGCTAGGGCTCGTATGGTTGTCGTCGTGGATTGTCGCAGGTCTCAAAATTCGAGACTGAATTGAAAATTGGTTGTGGTGTAAAGTGGATTTGTGCGGGAGAAGTGGAAACTCGCTGTGATTGGCTGATCATTATCCTTCTCCAACTTCCGCCGTGCATCGATGAACTCACCTCCGCGTACCGAGTCGCATATATGTAAATCAATGACAACATGGGAATTCATGTTTCCCGATTGCATTATCGTTCTGATAGGCATCGCTGTCGCTGTGCGTTGGTGCAAACCGCACCGTTTCTGTATCAATACTTCATTCGACTCTGAGCGCTGTCTCCGTCACCTTTTCCTCACAATAATGAGCATTCTGAAAGTGACAAGCTGAGGAGTCTACCCCTCTGCGACATTTGAGATATACAATTTACCACGATGTCTTATGGTGGTCTTCAGGGCTATGGAGGTTACTACTCGCAAAATCCGGATCAGAACGGGCAAGGACAATATACTTCCGCTAGGCAGACGATAAATGCTTCGGGAATCGGTGATTCAATTGAGAGGGAATCTCAGTACGGTGAGGATGGATATAATTGGGGCGCACAGAACCAGAGAGATTATTCAAATGCTACCCCGACCGCTCAGTCTTACACCCAGAATTCGTGGCGACCAACTCAAGAAAGTACATCGTACAATTACTCTAGACAATCGACATATAACGTTCCTAGTACCGGTGCGCCTTCTTCGGTATCGTACTACCCGCCAACTAGTCAAGAAACGGCACAAGTGACTACACAGGCACTGAACAGTCTCGCTTATGCATCCGGGTTGGAGTCGGCTGGTATACAGCCGAACAGGGCTTCTCAGAGCACCACTCCTGTGAATCCTTCTTTTCCGAGCATGCAAAGATCTGGCTTGACAGAGAGAGTAAGGTCCCCAGCTCAAAGTGTACAACATAGTTATTCTCGCTCGGTGAACAACTCGAGTGGAGATCACAGATCGCACTCATCTCAGTCGCAAGGCACGATAGCGGCTGCAGCAGCGACGCTAACAGCTGCTGCGAATCAATACAATCAGTCAAAATCCGGCAGCACACAGCAACCTAAATATGTGCCACCCGCTTACAGCCAGAATGCTGAGTTTGCCTCCAGGGCAGGAAATGTCAATTCCAACAATACGCCTTCCGCCGAAGGAATCCGACCGACATCGCCTTATACTGCACGCCAAACGAAACAGTCAACTCTCCAGTCGGCCCCAAACCCGAATTCCTCGTCGGAAACATACGGGAGAGTGACTCCGGCAGAGATTCATCGGAGGGCGAATGCTGCGATCTTCGAAGGCACCTCTCGTATACCAGTGGAGAACCAACCTTCCAACACGGTTTCTGCATCCATGCCAACATTTATAGACCCGAGTGAGGTCTTCAATCCGTATCATTACGAATTAGAGAAGAGGAGAAGAGAAGAAACTACAGAAACTGTCACACAAGCTCAACACTCAGCCAACTCTTCAGCACAGCCGACCCAACATCTGCTGCACGGTCAAAATATAGATGACCAAGTTACAAAACCCCAAGATGCAAAGCCTAAGAAGCCACGAAAGCCACGAGAAAAGAAACCCCGTCAGTCCGAACCCGGCTCTAAATCGAAAGTCCAACCTCCTGCCGCCAATCAGGCTCCGACTGTCCAAACACAAAGCTCTCCCTCAGTTGACATAGCAAATGAGATGAAGTCTATGATCGAGAAGATGAGAGAGTGGAAAAGTAAAGATCCTAAGCTATTTCAATCATTATGGGATGATATGAAGAAAGGGTCTGTGGCTTCGGCATCGACTCTAGTACAAGGACAATCCACCGATGCTGCTACAAGTTCAAAGGCTGCGGACAATCCCAAACCCTCCCAGTCCTCATCTGCGATCCAAAACAAATCTGTACCGCCACCCTCTGCTGATGATATAGCACAAACATCTGGTCCCATCAAATTTAGCACTCCTGCCGTAGGTTCCAGGTCGACTCAGTCTAATCAAATAAGTTTGGACGATGCTGTCTCTTCAACATCGCAGACTAAGTCGCCTGCGCAACCAGGCTTGGCTCAACGAGCAGCAAATACATCTGCAAAAATTACCAAGGCTAATGCTACTCCTGCACCTCCTACACCTCCTACACCTTCTGTGTCTTCACAAAACGTGCTATCTCAGCCACTTCCCCCGTTGAGCTCACGTGGCGGAACTATATGGCCGGAAGACAAGCGAAAAGCTCTGGCCGAAGCCGCAGCTACGGCACTTAACACGGATCCTGCCAATAACGGAAAGCATATAACGCCAAATGATATTCGTCAGATCATTTCTGAAAATCCTAGTTACATCGAGCTGTGCCGTCGTCTGGAAAATAAGGGACTAGTCTTTCAACGCAGTGGTTTCGCCCGACATCTCTTGAGTAGTGTTCCTGACCTGACTTCGGCCTCGTCACCACAACAAGGAGCCCCGGTTATCACATCAGCGCCTATTTCGCTACAGTCTCAGTCCCCGGTTACTTCTGTCATGGCAAGAGAAGCATCTGTACCCGGTAAAGAGAGTCCACAAATACCAAGCCAGACACAGCGAATAGCCAAGTCCTCCAAAGCTTCAGTCTCTCAGAAGACAGGGAAAAAATCGACAGTTCCTGAGCCGCCACCTGGGTCCAAAGCCGCCATGGCGCGGAAGAGAAATTTTTCCGAAATCGTCGATCTAAGTCAGCTATCTGATTACGAGGATGACGATCCCGTCTTGAAGCAGCAGCGGTTATCTTCTCCAGTACCTGAGGTACCCGGACCTCCAGCTCCATACTCGCAGCCAATGTCGGCAGCACCGCTACAGTTCAGTACAGTGTATCCGCCCCATCAGTATCCTCATCCAAATATCCCTGGACCAGCAAATCATGTTCTTATGCATTCGTCAGCAGTTCCACCCCAGCATCTGGGCTTTGGGCGACAAGCGCAACAGAAAAGATCCCAAAATTTTGTACCAGTAGTTAAGACATTGGATCAAAAAGAAGCCCTCAAGAAGGCGTACTACAACCCCAAGACAGTGGCACGTGACATTCTAATTGCGGCTGGGAGGCACCCAACTGAACGACCATTGAATTATCATCTTGCTACGATAATATCAAGGGTTCCATCTCTCGCAGCAACATCGCAAGCTGATCTCTCTACCTTCGATTGGGATTCCATTGATCCAGGCGGTCCCCCAATGCCACGGGTTGAAGAAGTGGACATTGATAATGCCCCACCAAAATTTCCATTGCGTGCGAAAACCGCTATTCCAGATTCTGCCCGTCCCCGCCAAGGCGGTCAACACGCGACCACCGCGTTGAAATCCATAGTTGATCCGAACGATATCCTCGCAGCTCAATTATCTTTGTCTTCAGGACGGCATCAGCGTCTCTCTGGTTCTCAGGCTCCTAAGCCCGTGCTATCCTCTCGATTGAGCGATGTTATACAAGACTCAAGATCTACTGATCCGACAACTCCACAAAATCGGATCTTGAGGTCAATTTCTCCTCAGTCATCGATGACGAGCGGTCCTTCCTCAGGTCCTCGACACAGGGGTCGACCACCTGGTTCTAAGAACAAACAACCACCCACTAAGGGTCCAATTGTTTCGATCAACGTATCTGAGCCTGCACCAGAGTTTCCGACTTTTCGATGCGAATGGCGCGCCTGCTTAGTGGATCTTCA
The DNA here is from genome assembly GCA_001006345.1 of Phaeomoniella chlamydospora. Lineage (NCBI taxonomy): Eukaryota > Fungi > Ascomycota > Eurotiomycetes > Phaeomoniellales > Phaeomoniellaceae > Phaeomoniella > Phaeomoniella chlamydospora. The sequence goes on along the minus strand of LCWF01000012.1, from coordinate 98,594 downwards.
CAATCTCGCAAAATTGCGCAAACATGTCGCCCAAGTACATAAACCCTTGGGCGATGCGGACAAACACGAGTGCTGGTGGAGGAGATGTCCTTATATCCAGAGAGATCCGGTGGATGATACGTTACAGACCAAGCAATTTGATACGAAAGAGGAATGGATAGCTCACGTGGAACACGAGCACCTAAGTCCCATAGCTCGGAAACTTGGTGATGGTCCTTCTGATAAACATGTTGGTAAGGCAACTACGCCCAACCCAGACTTCTCGAGATTTGCGTATGACACAAAATTGGCCTCGGCCAAACGTATGCCTGCTTCCACACAATCTTTAAGATCAAAAAGCCAGATTGCTCACTCTACAGATCCACAAATAATTGAGCAGCAGAGGAAACAGTTCACTTCTGATCGAAATGGCCGCCGAGTCACTCCTATCTCGTCCATCCAGTCAAACAAGGACCTTCCGACGGATCCTGTGACCCTTCCAGCAGAAGAACCAGGTTTGTTTCGTACATATATCAAGACGCATACCGGGGACAAAGGTGGTGGGAAGCACACCGCCGCAGAAGAGTTGCTCAGGGCCATAAAATGGAGAAAGGAACATGTTGGGCCAGGTATTGACAAAGGAGGTGCCACTTTGGTGACCCCGGAGGTGGCAGCAACACTGATTGGGGATGAGAACATCGCCAGAATTGCCGAGGATAACGAAGGTAGTGATGACGATCTCGTCTGATATGAAATGTGGGATTGTCCTCTAGAATTGAAGCGTTTACGAATCTCACAGTTCCACAGGCAATCGATAGGTGGCACATTACGGCCCATGCTATGGTTTGTTCTGTTGGCCAAGGTATAGAATGACAGTCATGAACTAAAAAAACAATAATTCTCTAATTCGTTCTGAGTCCCTACTTTTCCGCCGTGACCCTGCGCCCAACGCCGCCGCCTAGAGAGTAAATAACAAGTCTCAGACATGGTTTCTCGGATGTACTCGACTGGAGAATACCCATGATCACTCTGCGCCAACTGTTGTGGACTTTTCTATACGATCCTTTACACTTGCGGACACGGTTCTACTTCATTGTCCCCGAAAACTGTTCCATTCATCCTCAGAGCCTGAGCACTGTTTCCCAAATATCAGTAGCTGGCGTATCTTTGTACCACCGATATGGCCATTCCACAGAGGCTTCGTCAATAGTATCCGAAACCGGTCCATATTCATGACTTTAATGTAATCTTCTCGCCCAAGATACCTGTCCTCACTTCAACTGTTTTATCACCCGTCTTGTCGTCATTCTCCTCCGTGCTGTTGACTTCGAGGAAGTGATATATGACGATTAACATCATGGCAAGGGAGCCGAGGAATATGGAAAGGGTGTAGAGTTGATCGTCTGAAATCATCTTGAGGTCGGCGTGGGGAAAGGGTCGACTGGAATTGGGGATCCGGTACGAGATTGGTGTTCTTGGTGCAATACGATGTTTCAATAGCGTGCGCTTTCTCAAAATTGGTGGTTAAGTAGGCGAAGACTTGAAAGATTGCGCGAGACGGAATTGCTGGGACCCGAGGGAAATTGTTTAGGAGTGAAGTGGTTCGGTCTGGGTAGCGGAATGACTGCAATTGTGTTCCTGGTTAGGTTCTCTTCTTCGACTGCAGATGTTATACAGAGCAATAATGCAGCAGATCAACCTCGGTCTCGTCACCGAGTCAGCTTTACAAGTCCAAGTCCAATTGAAACACTTAGCTGGCATCAACTTTTTGGAAACGCGTATGCCAAGCCATCCCGCAATTTACAGTACGGTAGCTCCGTCTCTCCAACCCTTTCCTCTCCGACTTCATATAATAGTCTCATCTCTCGTCACGATGCATTTGCCTCTTGGGTCGCATATGATACTAAGCTTCACCATGAGACGATGGAGGCACAGGCTGACGATTTATACAACGAAGAAATCAACAACAGTCTCATATGTATTATTTCCTTCCAAACATGGCCATAATTGGTAATAGAAGCTCATCGCTCTGATTTGTGTCACCCTCTGTCTGAGTTGAACTGGAATGATTCCGAACCAAAACGAGTTGATCGTCTCTCGCTGGACCAAGGATCCTATTTTCTGCACTCATGAACTAACCGCCATTCTCTGTTATTACATTCTCAGGCTCTAGGGAACTCATTCGGGTTCTTAAGTCCGCTGTTGCCGATCAGGTTTGGTCCGCTTGCAATGACTACGACCTATTGGGAGTGGTCACTTTGTTTTGGTCTCTCAAGGCTATTTGCACATAGTCTGATATGTTGTGTTTGTATTTCACCAACGCAACACCTTGACAACACCTGTTACTGTATCAATCCGGAAACACCGAAGAAAACTCCTCCATGCTGCAATGTATTTGAAAACGTTAAGTGCTCCCTATCCCATTTCATTACTCGTGTATTGTTGAATATTGCTCTCTTCAATTGTCTATATTCTCCTCTGTCCCGACGCTCTGAAAGCCTAAACAAACAAACATCTCGATGCCCATCAAGCCCCAATGGCATCTAACCCCTAAACCATTACCTTATTACAACCCTGGCTGTGGACTCGGCATCGCCATGAGCAGAACGTTACTCGCCCGTCCCACATTGTGCCTTAGTACTTTTGTTCGCAATCCGTCTTCCCAGCAAGATCTTGATTCAGTCGCTCCAGGCGTAGCTAGCTATCTTCTCAAAATCAAGTATGACGCATCTGAACCCACCTCAGCTGCATAAGCTGTCGCCTCACTTCAAAATTATGGTAGTAGTAGCCAATTCTGGCATTAGCAGCTACTTCGGTCCCTCAGCATCCGCCCCGCCTGAAGCTTTTCTCAAGGAATTCCAGATCAACACACTCGGTCCTATCACCCTCTTTCAGGCGGTGACTTCACTCCTCCACAACGCAAAAGGGAAAGACGATGTGCCGCCCAATTTCTTTGCCATTTCTTCGCTCTTTGGTTCTACTTCTGAGATTCAGAACAACCTTCAAGTGTCCTGTCTCCCATATGGCGTCGCTAGAGCAGCTCTGAACCATGCAATGGTAAAACTTCACGTCGGTAACCCCGATGTCATCGTCGGTGCCGTAACACTCGGTCGAACAAAGATAGGATTTGGACGAAATGCTCTTAGGGTAACGGGCCTGTTGGCGAGGAACACTACTTTGAGTTTCCATACCTCCGAGGAGAGCGCAGAAAGTCTAGTCAATTGAATCGACCTTGCAACTAGGGAAAGTGATGGTGGAAGATTTTTTCACTGGGATGAAGGTGAAATACAATGTTAAATAATTGAATCGAGCCACCATAATACTATCTCTGTGATTTTCATGTTTAGAAATACAGAAAGGCAATACTCGATGTTTTCTATGATGCTGAACCTTACATGGCATCCTTCGAAACATCCAGCCTTGTCATAGTGTAGGATAGCATAAACAGAGCCCACATGCATAGTCACCGTTGAACCATCTACGAAACTCAATTCTAAACGAATTCGATACCTCCATCAAACAAATGGCTTTCTTCAAAGATTGATGTTGTGATCGGTATATGTGTCAAGACAAGGTGAACTCGAAGAGTAAAACTTCTTAGCCTTAAATTGTAAGCGGATCTCATAGGCTCAACTACTACAACGTCAAAATATTCTAGTTGAGCACCAAACACCTACGTACTGTCCTTCCTGCATTTCCCTTTTTATTTTGAATCAGTAAAAAGCCTCCCAGGTGCCACCAATTGCCACTTTCGACCAGACATCGATATCATAATGCCGCCACCAACGCCCCTTTCAATCAAAGCGTCTTCGCTCCAACGTCTCGTGAAGGAGAAATCGTCCTATCAAAAGGAACTGGAGCAACAGCAGAAGCGCATCGAGAAGCTAGAGGGACAGCAAGCCAATGGTGATGAGGCAGGTGAAGAAGGAAATAATGAATTTATGTTAGGACAGGAGGTAAGTCTTTCATCTTTGTGGTGGGTTTCCGGGACTGCTGTTCGCCCATTGCTTTGTCTCTACTGTATGCTACATCGCCGTTCCAAAAGGAATCTTGGGATGAGAACTTGTCGCCTGGCCTTGCTATGATATTCCTTTCACACGTCTTCCTTTTTCGAACACATACCGAGAGCTTCGCGAGTCGTCGAACGTCGATGCATATAAGCGTTATGCCTCGACCTCCTTCAAGGATTCCAGGTCTGAGTGTGGGCCTCAGTGGTCCAAATTCCAGCATATTTCCCATATATATACATGGCTTCATGGTCTTAATTACCCTCGACTGACTGATCTCTCTGCTCTTCAAGAAACGAGCACTAGAGGAGACGAAGAGAGTCTTTCCAGGTATTCAATCAAGGATCGATGCGGCCATCGAAGCGCTGGAAGCACAGCTAGTACGTTCAATGCCTTGGACTATAGCGCTCTGACGAGGGTACTAATTCCATATAGGAAAGTGACGGCGACAATGCACCAGAATCGGAGGTCCAAAAGGCCAAGGAGGTTCTAGATGCAGCGAAGAAGACAGGAACTTCTGTCTAAGAAGTCCATGTTTTTAGACCTAGGAATTTATGTGATGTGGCGGTAAGGCTTCTCAGTGTATGGATGGACAATTCGAAGCCATAGAGCCGGATTACGATCGATATACTTATTTGCATTTGCTTCTTGAAGGATTTATTTCTATGCGAAGTTTCGGGGCTATCATATCATGACATATCCATTGCGTCCTCGGCTTTACTTGAAGCGGCTTGCATTGCCGCTCCAGACCCCTTCGATGTAGCCTCTAACTCCTCTGATTCATCAAGCTCCCCTTCATCGGCCATATCTGCGTCCTCTTGCTCCGTCGCTAGTGCCGTGGCTGGTGTCTTGTCCGCAGAGCTTACACCTTCTGTTCTCGGAGGGGATTCAGCTGTACTTGAATCCATCTTGCCAGGCGTCAGACCACCACTGGCTTGCCCCGATGGTACAGGAAGAGGCGTGTGTCCCCCATCTGGTCTTGGTGTTCCAACCAATGATGTGCGTCCTCTGGTAGAGCCTTCGCCATCCTCGCCACCTTCGTCGTCCATCCCTTCCCTACGCTCAGCTTCTTCCTTTTCGTCTCGTATTAAACGTCTGAGCCTGTGTCCTTCTTCGACCAACTTGCCGAACTGCTCCCTTCTCTCTAACCATGTCTGAGCATATTGATGTTTCTCTCTTTCTAGATCCTCTATCTCAGATCTCAACTTCTCCAAACTCAGAAGTTGTTCGTCCCGTGGTCGTAGAGCCTTATTACTCGTGATCTTGTTGGCTAGTTCATCGTACGCTTTACGTGTTGCCAGCGTCTTCTGCGCCTCTGACAATTGTATCCGTAACTGAGTTGTGTTCTCCTTCACGCTGTGTGCAGTCTCCTCGATTTTTATCTTCTCAGATGCGTAGCGTTCTCTCTCACGCTCATTACTCGCGCGTAGAAATTGTATCCGGGCGATACTGCTTTCAAAAGCTGCAAAATCTAGTTGGACATCTTCTCGAAATCGGCGGAGTTCATCTTGTTCTTTTCGACGGAGGGCATTCGTTTCTTCAGGATCGGTATCGGGAGGTGGTGTTGGTAATCTATTGTTATTCGTGATCGAAATGGGTGAGGGTGTTGCTAGTAATCTTTTGCTGATTTTCTTGAAAGGCTTTTCTTCGACATTGAGGAGCCGTGATTTATGAAGAGCATCTGAACAATCATTAGATTTGGAGAGCATGTCCGTGGTTCTCTACTTACCCTCACTCGCCTGGTCGAGTAGCGTAAATGGGATTGCCATCGGTGCGACAGCGCAATACTCTGATGTCTTCAGTCTTTAGAAGTGACCAGTCGAGGATGGTAGATATTGACCCAGACGACGGCTATCCCGGAGATGTCTAGTTCCTCAAGCTCGCGCCGAGTACATATTCATGTCATTAGGTGAGTACAACAGTCTTCGAGTGTATCATGGAAATGGTGAACAACTTGTCTCAGCGCATGATGGAGGATTGGTCGAGTCTTCAATTGAGGACTAGGACAATATGCTCAAGCGTGCAGCAGTAGCGGCGCAGGAGACTAATGTTAGCGGATCTTCTCTCCAACACCCAGCACCAAATACGAGCTCCACAGTCTCTCCAAGCACAGGCCACAGGCAACCGCCACTTAACTGAAAGCGTCCTAGGTATGTATCGAGTACTCGATAAGCTCTGCTTAGTAGTCGATAGACCTCAACCACAAAGTTCTTACTCAGAGTATGGTTGGCCTCAACTTTAACTGCAAGTTGAATGCAAATAAAGTGTGCATACAGCAGACATACTTTGGCTGGCACCCGAAAATAATCTACTGTGTGAATGATCACTCCTGTTTTGCTTATCATGTGGTGACACCGTCATGCAATCTTTCTCTTCAATGTTTCTTCTACATCTTCCACATGTCAACATAAAGCTATTATAACGAATCTCTTTCAATTCGGATTTGCTCTGCATCTTCGCATAGATGCGTTTGCTTGAGATCCCAGTATAGATCTGCCGCACATCATGCCCACGAAATCTTTGAAACAGCTAGCAGAGAAAGCATGCATCCAGGGTATTAGAGGTATTTCACTTCAGTGATTGCTGGTGGCTCATTTCTCACATTTACAGGTATTACCGATATAGGCGACATACCTTGGGAGCTTATACGTCCGGTGCTTCTACGTCTTCAAAGCCCAGAACAACTGGTATGTACCTGTACAAAGATCTCAAAGTCCAGAATCTCTGACATCGCATGAAGGCTCTCCTCGAATCCAACTGCTCCCAGCTTGCTGGAGCTGATGCCGAAATATGGCAAGAATTCATAAAACGTGATATCCCGAACTGGGAGTCCAAACCAAACCAACCCCGAGATCCTCGCAATTGGGGTAAAGTCTACCGCAAGTTGAAGCGCGATGTCGAAAACGAAGACCTCCAGTCTGCCTCGAAACTGAAAGCAGCGTTTGATTCCATCAAGTCTCAAAAGGAACAGAATGTGGCCCAGATCGTCAACCGTGCTAAGTTGCCTGGACGCCGCCCTACATCGAGACAAATTTCGAGTTCAAGATCATATGGTCTCTCTGCACAGAACCGTCGACCAACCACTCTAAGCGGAATCAATAGTGTCAACAAGAGAATGAACGTCCCGATGACACAGTTGAAAAGGAAAACACAAATACTCGCACCACCGCCATCCTTTGTAGCGGATCGGAAAAGAGAAGTCGCTTCGTTGCAAATTCGACCCGTCCAACCCTCTGATTCCGCTGCTATTACTGCACCAACTAGATCGACCACCTCCGCAATACCACAACAAGCATCCTCCTCACCTACACCCTCCCTACATCAACCAGGTCTTCAAGACCGAGAAGCAAGACTCCGTGCTCTGACCTCGGGTTCCCGTCCTTCTACTATAGCAGTACCACCACGCCCCTCAACCGCAACATCGATAACCTATAATGCGCAAACTGCTCCTACATCTTCTTCGCCTACGAAAACGCGTTCTATAAGCACAAGTCTCCTTCACTCTACCTCATCACCATCAACATCTTCGATCCTGAAACGTACCCTGAATTCCATCAACGCTCCGTCCTCGACATCAACACCGCCTCCTCAGAAAAGGACTCGAATTACTTGAAGCGACCTATGATCAACACTGGCAGCGACCGGTTCATACTCTCCCCCTATTTACAACTCACGAGTTCACCTCTTGAAAATATCATTTGCCTTGAGTGCATGCATTCAACAACAGGCATGCAGACACGATGCCAAAGAAGCATAATGCATTCAGATGCTTTAGTTGGAAAAATAACTCGGGATCTACAATATCGTCAGATTTTGAGGACACCTCAAGAAGGCGTCACCTACATACATACCTCATATTGGAACCTTTGGAATTTTGATATTGGAATTCGCAGCATCACGATAGAACGATATCCTGAACCTACGTAAACACACTCATGTACGTACTTGAGATACACCATCCATATCGTATTTCCGAAGACATCAAAAATAACATGACCAATCTTCAAAAAATAAACCTCTTACCTTCTACTTCTTTAAGGGCTACACAGTGCTTACCTAGGTACTGTAGCTCAGCTAAGTATATAGAAAATGTCACACTTTTACATGCAAATTTAATTGGGGACAGATGTACTTTGTCTATCTAGGCTTTTCACTTCCGTCATCGAGAGGCATGGGATTTGTTTTGTATTTATGGGACAAAAATGTGCTATGTCAAATAGGGGTGTTGGGTATCAAATGCTATTTCTTGCTTGTTTTACTTGCTTGCTTCCTTTCTTCTGATGCCTTTCCTTCCAGTTTCTTGGTCAGTCGTTTGTGGTTCTAGGGTAAGGAGGCCATAACGTGTCTTAGTTTTACCCTCGCGAGGTCTCCTTGATGTCCATTTCAATCGTGGAGGTCTGGAGATGGATCACGCGATGAGGGGGGTTGATGGTCAAGGGTTCTGGGTCGATGATGTTTTGTCATTATGTTTCATCTGATCTGACTAGTAGGTTCAGGTTGTCAAATTGTTGCATTCTCGACGGTTCTTGGTTTATTGTCCACCTCTCAGCGCAAGGACGAGATGCAAAGTATTGCCTCCTTCCAGATTGTATTCGGCTGCGGTTTTGTCATCGGCCCTGTTTGGGTGGAGGTGTTAGATGTGTTCAGTCATGGAGATAGGGACTTAGGTTGGGTTTGGTAGAGATGGCGAAAATACGCGAGAGACTATGTTGAAGAGTGGCGGGAAAGAGGGCGTTGTAGGGGCATTGATTGGCAGTATACACGATGTTTATCGTGAGAGGAAAATTGTAAACGAAGGAAATATATGTGGGGGGCAACATACATCTGCTTTCCGCCATAAATCAATCTTTGTTGAACAGGCGGTATACCCTCCTTTTCTTCTACTCGCTCCTTGATCCTTGAAACCTGTCGCATGCGACAAAATATAAGCATATGCATGTCTGAGCCGCAGGCGTGACTGGATGATATGGTCTCGTTGGGTGACATTGGCATGCAAGCGCAGTAGCTGAGCATCGAACAAGGACGACGAGCGGTGCCATGCAGCGCACCGTAGACATATAGAGTGGAAGCTGACCTTGTAGTCTGGTTCTATATCCAGTTCGATTTCTTTGCCGGTAAGCGTACGGACTCTGTTTCGAAAAAAGTAGGTATCAGTATACCGCTTCTGAAGGAAACAAAGTATGGAACGAGCGTTAGGTTTCTCACTTGATCAACATTTTGGCTTGAGGTCGATTGGAAGACGGTGGGGGTAAGGCGGAGGAGGGGTAGCAGGTGTGAGCTGTGAAGAAGCTTAAGTTTGGTATATCGTAACGTAGTTTGATGGCGGGTTGATAAGGAGCCGGTGGTGACGGCTTATTCAATCTCAAGTTGAGAGTCTTCCAATAGGTTTTGTCTAGATAATCGTGGACAGCCAGGTCCAGGTGCACGATGTGTCAGAGGATGATCTTAGTGCCTATTCGATGATAGAATACTTCCGGAAGCCACCGCCATGCGGGTACGATTCTAATTACGGAAACGAGTCCGCCCCCCGAGCCTCGAATCAATACTAACTACCACCATTAGCCTGCCTCCCCAGAGTCGCCTTAAGCGGACGCCGCTTGTTGACCTGGATACAAGCAGGACAGCCTGACGAGACAATTGCAGAAATTCCGTTAATCATGGCTGCCATAGCATATGAGGACTTCTCAGGATCCAATGGTCTGAAAACAGACAATCCATTCGATGCATTACTTCAGGCGTGCAACAACGACTCGGTATAGTCTCCTTCCGGTTTAGAACGCTTCCTAGATGTTTTTTTTTTTTTTTTCCTATTCTGATATTTACGTTTCAGAAAGAAATACAGGACCGGTATCAAGCTCATCGTACGGCGAGAAATGCACAGCAAGAGTCCTTGATATTAAGTCCTTCTTTCGAAGGATGGAAACTTGATCCTGTGCTCGTTAAACTGAACGGTCCACAAAGGGATCCAACATTCAAAGATCCCAGAAATTGCCTTGTGTTTTGGGCCAGGCCGCCGAGTCATATAAAGAAGCTGGTCGCAACGATTCAGGAGAAGCTGTTGAAAATTGCTCCGAGTTAGATGCTCCTCTCATTCCAGATACATAACCGCTAAGACGAGTCTAACATCGCATCCGTAGAATTATGGATCATGCCAAACGACTGTCTTCATATGACTGCTTTGGAGGTTGATTTTTCGAAGACTGTTGACGAGATCGAAAAATTGGTCAATGTTGTGCTTCCCAACGCCGAACGAATAACGGACTACCCATTTGACCATCGTGCTAGGCTGATCAAGCCAATGGTAAGCTTCGATGCAGCGGCCTTAGCCCTCAGCTTTGTACCTGCTTCAGGTGAGGCTCTTCCAACAGGAAGAACCCGTCAAGAAGATGACTACACCTACCACCATCTTCGACGGGATCTGTTCACCCTGTGTCAAGAATCAGGCGTGAATGTTGGATCACGATATATCGTGCCCTCAGCACATCTCACGATTGGAAGATTTAATTCACCTAATGTGTTTGAAGTTGGCGATGCTCTAGATGGCAACATTGCTCTGGACCAGACATTGCGGTCACAGTTGATAGAAGAGATCAAGGGTATCAATGATTGGCTCGAGAAAGCCCTTTGGCCTAACGAAAATGGGGCGATTGCTCAAGACGGAGAATGGATTGTAGGGGAAGAGTTTGGTCTGGATCTTCATAAAGGCAATTTGTGGTACGGAGGAGGAGAACGCGTGAAAATAGGTAAAGGATTTAAAAGGTAAACGGAATTTTTTGGTCTAAAAACTAGGATTCTAGCGTATAAATGAGTGCTTAGAGTATAGAACCGCCTGCGTGAGCCTTGAAATGAAGTAAATGTAAATATATATCCGTCTCGTGGGTATCAAAGAAAGGTGTCGTCGCTAGTCTATTTTCGCTGTCTTTCTCTCCAATCTAACAAGTTGTTGATAAGCTGTTTTCAGGAGAACTCGCATCGATTAACATAAAACATTGTCAAAAGTGAGCCAAGGAAGAAGGTTATTGTACAAGGAGTATTGCGAGTCGTTGACTCATACGTGGTGGGGTGTCTTTGGCGTTAAGGCTTGAAAAGTTGTTCTTTCCTGAAGACTTTCAGGAATCCAAGACAAATGACCAGCTGACATATTAGTGCAATCCAGAACCAGGCATGCTTCAGACCATCAGCTGCTTGAACCGAAAAGTTTGGAAACACGGTGCCAGGACCTTGGCGGTCCGGTGCTGAAGCTCTGGCTATAATTGTGGTGAGCGAACCCAAGGCTTGAGCCGCTATGAGAACGAATGTTACGTGGAATCTGGTCAGGGTCTGCAAAAGGATCATTCCAAAACCGACTCCTTGTAAGGCGTCCAGCACGCCTAGCCAAAGCCAAATGCAGCGACCAAGGAGTGCGCCTGCTGTGTCCGAGCTCCAGACCCATGGTATGTAGAGCCCGATACTGCTGGTAGACCACAGCATCTGGCACCAGCGAGGAGCGCCTAGGCTGATGGCGAAGACGGGAATAATCCAACTATGGCGATTAGATAGGTTGCCGAGGATCCACAGAGCCAGAGCCCAGACGCCGATGAAGAAAACTAGGACCAGAAGAACAATCGAATAGAATGGTGTGTGCTGTGACGACCATAAGTATTTCCAATTTCGGTTGTACGGGCCCGAGAGGAAATAGTTTTGGAGCAGTACCATAATAAAAAACCAAAGTACAACTTTTCGGTTCAGGATAGATTTGTAGAACGACGGCACTTTGCCCGGGCTCATGCGATAGTAGTCCGGAAGGCCGAAAAAGAGTACTGCCGAGAGCACGAACAGGATAACGGCGATAGGAGTGGTGATAGCCGTGATCACGCCAGAGGACGCAATTTTTGAGCCGACTCCGCTACTGTTCGTGAGGGAAGAGCCCCAGTACCAGAGGAAGGATACGTAGACCTGCTGAGTTCCTTGGATAACGCAGGCGCGGAAAGCCCATGATTTAGTGGCTGTTCCTCCCTCTGTACCGAAGTTCAGAGCAAAGAACAGACTGCCGCTAGCGGATGCCATCCCATATAGAGCGGTTGAAAAGTTGTAGACCCATTGTCGCCCGTGACTGTCGGGAACCCAGATGCCCATACCGAGGATGAGAATAGCAATGGCGTAGATAAGAATGGGACTGGCGAGGCAGTAGACTGCCTGGACATGACGATAAAGTATCCACCATGCGGCAGTCGAAACCAAGTATATAGTCGAAAGAATATAGAGCTTAGTGGCTGATGTACTCACTTGGCCAGTGAGGAGCGACAATTGGTATGAATTTGCTGCTAGGATTTGGCCCTATAACTATGTGTTAGTAAAATTTCCACTCTCATGAGGCCAAGAGATGCGTTTGGAGACGTATGACTTACAACCGCAAGAAGAAGACAATACACCTGCCAATCGCCAACCTTCTTTTGCAGAAGTTTCTTGATACCATTGGGTGCAACATAATTTTCAGGCAAAGCAAAGTCTTCAGTGGCATCCTTTTCACCAATAACGATTCCATTGTTCCCGTTGCTCATGTCAGGGTCAGATCGCGCGGAGAAAGTCTTAAAGTTGTTAAAGTTAAATATGGATGTTCTTGGGGTCGTTGAGCAAGGCGTGCCAGGACGAGATGATGGTCTTGAGGCCATGCCCAGTTTTGCCCGATGCATTTGACTGAACCAATCCCTCTCGGATTTAACTAAGAACTCTTCAATACACAGTGATGTCTCCGCATTCTTTGGGTTGACATTATCTAAGAGCTTGTCAAAAGCCTTGTAGTAAATGTCATGTGTGTCTGTAAAAAAGGGGTCGACATTTTGAAGCTTGTAGTCTGTTCTTGCGCCCGTAATCGTGTTCATACTGAGACGTTTCGAAGTCGAATCTGGTGTACTAGGCGTGTTAAGGAAAGCTGGATTAGGCGGCGGCAGGTATAAGTCTGATGAGCTTGCCGAATCATTCGTCCATGGCGACGGGCGTGAAGATAGTGTCCCCGGTGTTCGCGGATCTCTAGGAAGTGACCCTGGAACGTAAGGGGCCCTCTCATCGCTGCTGTCCATCATGGAGAGTCTAGCTTCCTCGAGAACATCTAGGTTCGAACTAGTGTTCGTACGTTGAAGATAGAACCGTCCTCGCGATCGTCCGCGTGATTTAGTTGAATCGATGGACTCTGATCTTGACTCTCCGCGTGACCTACTCTGCTTCCTTCCACGTCCATATGGCCCGTGACCTGGACCCATGCTCTGGCTTACTAGGGGACTGTCAGGCGTATTGAAACTAGTTGAAGTCTTCGGTGTAAGGGTTCGACTGGGTGGGGAAGGTTCGAAGGAGCTCTCGGGAGGAGTGACACGGCGTTGGTCCCCACGAGAACCAGGAGGTCCGGGACTTTGAGTTCTGCTTCCTGGAGCGCTGCCGCGAGGGGTAAGGCTCAAAAGTGATGGCGGAAGGTTATCTAGCAGGTTGAATGAAGGATTCGTCTGTTGCTCCAGACTGATGCGAATAGAGGTAGACTGCAGAGTTTCGAGATCCTCGACCCACTGAGCAACAGGGAAGCGCTGCACCAAAGAACGGGCTCTCATCTCAGCTCGTGTTGCCGTCCTGGTTGCGAGAGCACTCTTGATAGCGTTCTTGAACTGCGTCAAAAGATGCCTCGTTGTCGTAGATTCGACAGTATACCACCAGCCGGGCATCTGTCCTAATCCTCCAACTCTTGCACCAACGCCCAGAGCACCCTTGCGACCGAATTCAACTGCCACGAGTCCGAAAGGCTCATCTCTAGACGGGATCAATGCAAATTCGGCTCCACTGAAGATATATGGGGGGAGAACGGTGAACTCTGGCTTCGAGCAAACACGACCAGGATATCTCTCCATCATTCGTTTAAGTTTCAAGGCAGCAAATTTTCCATATAGATCGATAACAGGGCCCACGCAGATTAACTGAATTTTCGGATGCCTTTCCAGAAGAGAAAAGAACACGTCTGCAATTAGATCGATGCCCTTCTGCAAAGACCATCGACCCACAAACACGAATAGCTCAGCCTGGGTGTATGTTAGCGAAATACTCATAGGTAAGGAGACAAGTACATACAGTTGGATCAATGTGAAGCCCAGCCCATTCCTGTGCTTGCTTACGAAAATCTAGGCGTTTTCTTTCCATTTCCTCATCAACTTTGATGTCACTCACCAAGGACGGGTCCTTGTTGAGAGGCTCTGTATCTGAAGGGTCTGGATTGGGGAGTGATCCGACTTTGCGAAGACCCCAGAAAATGGGATAGCGCATCAGACTTCTTTTTCCATATTTCTTGGAAACGCCGACTGCTCCGAAGCCCTTTTGGTGGACTCTCAAGTAGCTAGCGCCTGCATGAAGAAGATTAAAGACCTCCCCAAATTGCACATATTTCTCGATTACGTCGTTTTCAAGATTGAACACCAGACTGATCTCGTTTCTCTCCTTTGAGGTTCGCAGTGACCAGAGCCCTTGGAACTCAGCATTGTGTAGAGACAAGCAGCAGGGAATGGTACTTGGAAGCAGATATAGTGGAGCAATTGCACCGTGATAATCGTTGATATGATAGAGATCGACATCGAATCGAGTGATGGCTTGGGCAATACACTGATTCCAGGCTGAATAATAGATTGAGCTTTCCAGGTCGTCCATACGGGCAGGATACGGTTCTGCTCTCGTCTGTTTTCTGAAAACGGGGGCGTCCAACAGCACGTAAGTTATATTTCGCAACTGATGATACTGCACTCGAACATCGTACGTTACGCCGAGAATCCTGACTGTCATAGGCTCAGCAACCTCGTCAACAGGATACTCGATATCGCCTATACAGGGAACAACCCATATGAGATCTTGGAGGCCCAAATTCTTTCCCATAAGCGATGCCATGACGCCGAGCCCGCCAATCTTGACTTTAGTATTCCAATCCTCGATGTCATATTCCATCGTCGCAATTAACACCCGCCGACGTTGGTTCAAAGGCGCCACCTCCGCGGCAGGTCCTACGGCTTTACCCGTAATATTCATTTTTGAGGCGTTGAACATACCAGCCACAGCATCGCGGAGGGCCGCGTCAGCTTTAATTGGCTTGAAGAAGTCAAACACGTCCTTCTTCTCAGTGACGCCAGTCTGGTTGAATTTGACCTGATAGAACGACATTCGGAAAGCCCAGATTCCAAGGACTCCGGTGATCAATGGAATGATGAACAAAAGGAAAGCGACGGCTATTTGAATTGCAGCTGAACCAATTGGAATGAGGCGGTAGCTGAAGTTGCCGTCGTTGACTACAGTCCTCAAGCCCAGATAGCGCCGCGGAGGTCGAGTCATGTTGATAACGTTTAAGGAAAGTGAATTGGGCGGAAGCCAATCAAGAACGTTATCACCGTCGACGTCCCCATAAGCAGCGCTCTTGTCAGGATTTCCGTCAGGGTTCATACCCCAGACGTTGACCATCATATTCGACGGCCATTCCGCAACGAGGTCGAATTTCCATAAGCCATCATCGATCAATTTGAACTTGTTTTCAAGCCCACCATCGTAACCCCATTCATTCCATTTGCCCTCAGCAAAAGCGTGAGGCCAGCGCCGTGCCGGTCTGTCACCACGGTTGAGATCTCCATGTTGCATATGCTCACTACTACCGGCAGCTTTTGACCAGTAGTTCACAACAACATGCTGGCCCTCCCATTTTTGAGCGTTTGTGCCGCTCCAGTTCTGTGATTGCAGAGTGAAATTTTCCCCGGTATAGTTATGCCATTCGCTCCAACTACTTTCCCAGGTCAATGAATATCTGAATTTATCAGCACCTGCTGCCTTATGATGAATATAAAGGCCATCGCCGTTGTGGTGGAGAAGGTCATTCGAGTAATTCCCGCCAACCTGAAATACCATAGGGTTGCTCTGTTGTCCGATTCGAAATTGAAAGCGATCGTTGGCGTCTGTTGTGCGGTTCTTGTCAGAAGAAGTGGCATTATTGACTCGAATTACGTGGATGCCATGTGAGACAGTCTTGAGGGTCGCGGCAAAACGCCAGCGGGTGTCTGGTACCGCCACATAGAGGGGTCTGATCTCTTCAGAATATGAGTCACATTCAATTGTCGACTCGTCGATTTCCGCAACAACTCCGTCTTGCGTGGTCGACTCAACGCTTATGCTGTTTGTCACTGAGTCGCAGTCCATTGCCTGATCGAAATGTAGTTCAATATCAACCGTTTCCTGTTGGCCTAAGCCCACCGAAGACAGGAGACGCGAATCGTGTCCAGGCACAAATTTTGTGATGGTTGGTGACGGTGTTTCCCAATTATCAACTGGAACAAGAACCTTCCAGTCCCATGGTTTCATATAAAAAGATGAAAAGCATCCGTTCGGCTCGGTCTCCCCCTCGAGCCCAAAGGTCTGAGTGGATGACTCGGTTATATTATACTCCTCGTAGGGATAGAATAAGTTCTTGACGGTCGTGCCAGCCTTCCAAGGTGCGATCAAGGCGTTAGATGAGTCAGCTGAACAGTCAAAGGTGAAATTGAAGGTCTTGTTTTCGTTTGAATACACAAACCAAATGCCCTGATTACCTTGTCCGTCGCCTGTAAAATCCTGAACAAGTTCACTACGGCCACGGTAGACACTCCAGATACCGTGTGGGGATGGAAGGCCTCCGCTACCTGGAAGATAGATGTCGTATGTCTGATTTGACAGTGTTGTTAAATTGAATCCGTCGTTTAAGGTAGGATATTGCCGCCGCAGCTCATACATTCTTTTAAGCACGTTCCTTAAGGGATGGGCAGGATTTCGGTGATCGAGAGAGACAGAATCATCGTGACAGCCGAATCCAGAAGAATTGAAGGGCATGTTGACATAGACTTCTTCTCCAAGAGAGTAGCAACCGTGAAGCTGCCATCCTCGCGATGAGCCGAATGGGGTTCGTCCAAAGACATAGTCGGCGGCAGTGTTTTCAAGAACGTAGTGTTCCTGTTCTTCGCCAAAGAGAATCAAGGGAATACCTGGTAGCTCGAGCTGCGTCACCATCAGGCCAAGAAGCTGCCTCTGTGTACCATTCGATAAAGCCGGCCAGCGGAACACATCTTGGTTTGTTGTGCCGAACATGTGTCGCGGGTCGAAAAGACCCGTATTTGCATTGACGAAATCATGTTCATAAAGGAACTTGTTCCAGAAGTAAACCCAGTCAACACCATAGGAGCCCCATGGGCTGTCAAGGCCCAAGAATCTTGTCAACGATCCGTAGACATCGTAGTGGAAAGCCGAGCCATCAAGGGCACTCAGTCCAAAATCGCGAATATAATCGTCCCCAGTCGTATCGTTGCCTGTGAGCATAACATCTGTGACATTATAGTTATATTGATTTGGCTGCTTGCCACGACCGACATAAACGGCAGCTAAATGTGGGTCTCCGACGATCTCTCCGACGATCAAAAGGTTGTCCTTCCCGACCTTCTTTGCGCACTGTCGTTGATAGTCTGTAAACTCTGCCATCGCATCTACCGTGGTCTGTAAACCTTTGTCCATGCGGAACCCGTCGATGTCAAACATAGCAATTTGTATACAAGACATTACCTTGATCTTCTCCAATACGGAGGGTTTCCATTCCCGGAGTCTGTCTTGGACAGAGGCGAATTTTGACAGTGTATTGATGTAGCTGGGGTAAGATCCAGTACCTTTGATATCACCGTAAAGGTCGAATTCACCGGTTCTGCAGCCATCAAACTCATCGAGGATTGACTGTGCTAGCGGATAGCCATCCTGACCCCACCAACGAGGTAAGTCGCAAGACTTGTTGCGTTCATCGTCTGGCTCAAAATCAAGGTATCGCCGGTCACTTTTCCAAACGTAACCGTACTCATCGAAGCTGAATGGTGTGCTTGAATTGATATGTCCTCCAAACGCGAGTAGATCACCCATCCTAGTGTTAGAAATTTAGTACATTGTAAGTTCAGAAGAATAAAGGAATCTCACGTAGCCATCGTGTTATCTAATATCACGTACATGCCCCTGTCGTGAATTGCGGTGATGAGGTTGCGCCAATCATCGATATTACCGTGGTGTTTGTCAAGGAGAGTGAAGTCAAGAGGTCCGTAGCCGTCACCAGACCACGGCATGTTGATGAAAGGGCTGCCAGTGAGATACAATCCCTGAAACCGATCAGCAAGGGTTCGTTACCACATCGAGTTTGCAAACCTTGAAGCCAGCACCGGCAAAGTAGTCCAGATCATCTTCCAAACCTTTAATGTCCCCTCCGAATCGAAACTGATTGCTCATCCAATTATGCTCAAAGACCGTCTCATTGGCCTCGTTATTTGTTGGGTCTCCGTCTATATACCGATCCAGTGTGAGAGCGTAAAAGGGAAATCTCCAGTTCGAAGGGGAAGGGTGATATGTGTGGTTCTCCCATTCTCCCCAGTAATCCTTCGGCTCTGTTGCAGTCTCATTCAGGTTCAGATTATATCCGACGTGTTCTGGAGCCCATCTTATGGCAGCGGCAAGAAGGGGCAATGAGAAGAAGAAAAGAAAAGAGTTATACATCGCACCACGACACAGCCGTCTTGTATGCAAGTTGATAAGCGAGCGACGTCAAGATCAGTCAAGATCTTAGTGCAAGAAATGAAAAAACGAACGTAAAAACCGAGGACATGTAGGAACGATTGCATGAGTTGACACGAAGGAAAGATGCAGAACGACGTTGATATGAGCTGTGAGCATGCAGCGTGGACTCCATTCAGCTGTGACGCCACCAGGCAGGAACTTCCGAGCCCTGCATACTGCACACCCGGTGCTGAAAATCGGCTACGACATGGCGTTTTCTTCCATCGAGCCTTCGCCATGCTGACTGAATAGCTGTCCAATAGTGTGATACGCAGTAAAAGTCTATGTTGGGCAAAGAACAAAGTGGATAGTGTTTCGCCAACGCGGACCGTTTACTGGGATCGTAGGCTCCGGCTGCAGCGCTTTTGGAGGTAGAACCAAGCGGTTGATACGGACCAAAGCAGATAGCCAAGCAGATTCGTGCATTAGAAGCGCAGAGGTCAGAGATCCACTCCCAAATGGTGTTCCCAAGACTCCTATCTGGCGCTCTTTGCTTGAAACTAAGCTCTGGCGCGGCGAGCTTGAAACATCTCAACAGAGAAGGCGGCAATGGAGTCAGAGAATGCTTGATCGTTTGGAAGTGAGACCATTTCGATCCAGATCCTTATGGAGTACAAACGTGGTGGAGCGTCGGTTTGCCAACAACGCCATCTTCGATATTGTCGTCTATCAAAGACTATTAGGTTCCGGGTTCGCTTGTCAGAAAACTCTGATGCGTTATCATTTGGCGCCTGTAGTGAAAGAGGTAGTTGGCGTGGGATCCACCTTGTTTCTTCGGCAGAACCACTGGAAGGTGTTTCCTCTCAACCTCTGGGAGTACGTACACCAGGCAAGGGTCCCGGGTGATGACCGTCTCACCAGTATATTGGCACGAGAACGAAGTGAGGAAGGCCCATCGCTCCCACGATTGGTCAGTCGGGAGCCCATGGATTGAAAGCTGAGCCAGTGTACGACGACGAAGCGGGTCAGCGTATCTGACTTTGTGCACAGTAGGTAATTTTGTCTTTTGCCGGTCGCCGATCTCTGAATAGCAGTGTTACAACCAGACCGGAGAGGAATGACACACAGAAGAATGGCAGTCCTTCGACGAATAGTTCGGTTACAGTGAGTACGGTTGGACGACACGACATTAGATTTCCAGGGTCGTGCTCCGTATCTGCAGGCTATTCTTTTTTTGGTATCCTGGTTGAGACACTTTGACCGACTTTCGAGTGGAACACACCACTCATATGCATGTGGCAGTGGAGCCATTTCCCGCCATCACCGTTTCACTAACACTTATTGGCCCATCTTGTGGGTTGTTCATGGTCTGCGCGTTGGCAAGATAATCGATCCAGCGCGTTTGCTTCTGCCAGAAAAGGGTATCCGGGGAGATCTCGAGATCCTTTGTTGAGGATCAAAATGTTTGCTCTCAGCATGGCGCTTGAAATGCAAGAGCACAGAACTACATCCGAATGAGCCAAGTGATCAACGAATGGTCAAAGGAAGTGTGTATTAGATGAGGCGACCATTGGGATTTAGGCTTTACTGCCGCGACAAAGAAACCACGAGATGCACCCCGTGAAAGAAAAAAAAATTAACATGGGGCTTGAATGAGCGAAGCGGCTGGTTGGGGATCGATCGCTCATTGTTGCGATTGTATCCGGCGAGCCGATGAAAAACCAACCTAGTGGTGATAAGTGAGCAGTGGTTGCTGGAGGGTGTGAACAATCCTCACCTTCATTGTCACTCTAACATGGTGTGAGATTCTCTTCCTCCTGGGGGCCCAGAGTGGAAACATGTCCTGAGAAAGTCGCAAACCGATGGTTAGATAGCCAATAGGAACAAAGATTGGCCGAAGCGTTGGAGAAACGGGTTTTCAACCCCATGAAAATACAGTACAGTACTAGTGTACATACTATCTAGGTACTAGGTATGTATGGACCATACAACGTAGCACTCTGTACTGTGGATGTAGCGCCCGGGAAATGGAGTACGGCGGTACCTTACCTTACAGAAATATACCACCCACTGCCAGGCTCTGTAATTTACAGAGTACTTTCTAATTAGTAGGCCATAATTAATACTGCAAACACTGTCTCCGCTGTACTGGGAGCACAAATCACATCACACACCAAGTAAGGAAAAGGTCGGTCAGAGCATGCATACTCAGAGTCAAAAGCCACATACACGATACCTGACTTGTCAGTGAGTAAGTTACTCAGAGTGCATATTGTCGTGCTATGTAATTACTATGTACATAGCTAGGGTCGGCCAAGGCACACCTTACCGCGTGGGATACGAGACCGAAGCCAATTGGATGTCCGCTCATTCTCTTTGACTCTGAGAACTAAGAGCATCGGCCAACCCATACTCGAGCAAGCTTTCGCCTTCTGGTACCTGTTAAGTTATTCATGACGCCACTATTGACGCCGACTTCTCGTTTCTGCACCTCGCTTGCATGACCGAACAGCACTATACTCAGAGTACCCAGTATGTCAGGATCCCTGGTTGTACTGTGCGTGGAGGCCCGATACGCAATCTCGAAAAAGAGTAGGAAGGGAGATAAAGGTACGCGCAAGTAAGGTCGCTGGTATGTACATTGTATCCTCGCATCGTCAAATCCAAATCATCGTGGGAGAAGGTTCCCCTTGACCAGGAATAGTCATCGTACTATGTACACTCACTAATTATCTATGTACTATATACCATACTACCAACCTTGCCATCATTCCACGCTCCTACGTACTGCATCATGAACCCCTGTACCCAAAGAAACTCTATCAGCCACCCTTCTCTCAGACCTCCTGGTGATTCCTCATCCATTTTTCTCTCGCAAGTCCCAGAGTAAATGTATTGGACAAGGGGAATGCTTGGGATGAGAGTTACGTAGGCTGCTCTGTATGTGAAAGTGACAAAGCGCGAAGGAAGGTCCACCATTGAAGCAGCCGTTTCTCTGTGGCCTTGTTGTCTTTTTGTCTCTCGTCACCACTGTCTCTCGGCAGGCGCCATATTTTTGTTTTAGCGTGCTCCTGGATCGTTTGGAGCATGGAACCAGTGTGCCATATTCAACGGGTGCGCCACATGCGGCAACTAAGAAAGATAGCAGAAGTGCTAGAAACACTAGAAGGATTAGAGCATCTTTTGGCATCCTTCCATGTTGGCAATTTGTATTTCTTTTCTTTCATGTTGTCGAAGCTAACGGCAACATCATCATCACACATCGTCATCGTGAACTTCTCTCCCGTCCCCATCGATACTCATCGGAGTATATTCAAACCGCATGGTGGCTCACCCGCTACAAACCACCATAGCATAGGAGGATGTACCTAATAGCTTCGACATTCTCCACACCGAGCGCCTTTGTATCCCATAGTACATTTATTCCGGTCAAAGAAATTGCCATCCCGGAGAGCTTGTGTTGGAACTAGATGGGTCTACTGGCTCTGCTGCCGTCTTATTCTCCTGGCTCGTTGAACATCCAACAAGCCAATGGTTTAGTCTCGATTGGCCCAAGTCAATCTTTCATCACGGCTATTATTTGGAAATTGTCCGATTTTGACGCAATCGACCGAACAGAAAGCGTCACTACCAAGCGTTTCACCATGTCGTTTTATCGCACCGTCCAGGAGAAGGATTTTTGATGACCCGCCCGATGAGCGGACCTTTTTGGGAAATCGAACCTCTCCTTAACTTCCACGATCACTTTGATATTGCCGCGATCGTCCCTACTATGATCCTTCCCTTCGGACAACCTGTGTCGACGTGAACTTGTGGCGAGACGAATCGGTCATGTTGGTCTATACTAGTCTTATCGGGCAATCGTACTAGAGCCTACGCTCATATTCGGAAACATTTATCCTGATTAAGATGCATCGCAAGCGTGATGACATCTTAGCTGATACTGGTATTTTCTCCTGCGGCGCCACATGGAACTGTTCGTGCAGGCTCTAGGTATGTAATCTTTGACTTGCCCACGTAACGTGTCAACTGTAGCCTCCCCAAAAATGTCGTGGCTGGAAAATTAATCTGTTGAGCTTCTACGTTCACGGCTACTGTCCTTCCCATCGTTTCTAGATGTTTAGATCGCCGGACTCGCGAGCCACGTTTCGGCTTGGATGAACAACAACTCATCGCTAAGGAATCCCTGTCCAAAGTCCTGCATTGTATAGCTCCGCAGAGTAAGCTACTGCTGTGGTATCATACTCCGTATGCATTGGGCAGTCTCTATCACGCAATCGTCCGGAAAATATCCATGTTACGGAGGTGAAAGAACGTCCACGTTTGGCCAAAACAGGTTTCGTCCCAGGGGTCTTTCACTCCACCAGAACACTCCGAAGGTCCGTACCTGTTTTCGTGGAGATACACGCGTCCTACCGTAGCAAATAGATAATCCTAACAACAACCAAGTGGAACGAAGGTACCCATGAGATCGAGTTGGTCTGTCCGCACCAAGTGGCCCTTGTACCTGCATAAGTTTTCTTTCCTGAAGGAGGTAACCCCCTGGGACCACACCGTTTCGACCAGCTGCATCAGGCCTTGTGGAGATAAGGGTTCGATCAGAAAGAAGTTCAGAACGTGGGCAGATCTATGACAGGCAAAAGACAAAGGCATGAGCGTCCACTAATGTCCTACAAACACACCCAACTACCTGCTAACCTGAGGGCTTTCACACGGGTCTCGAGTCACCACCCGCCATCTCAACATCCGGATCGGTATTGTTAACAGCCTGCTTCTTATCATCCCAGCACCAATAGGCCACAAATCACCTCTCCGATATAGCCTAAGTATAGGACTACTCGGACAAAAGACCGTTCGGTCGCAACAAAACAATTTAAACCATGCAGCCACAACGCCGATAGTTCAGGTGATCTACTATCAAATACTATGTATTACCCGCTACGCCCTCCATCCATCCCACGCAGGGGACAACACACTTCTCAAAACAGTCGTCCGAGAGAATAATCTCTACACCACCTTCTTTCTACCCCTCCATCTCAGAGCCTTGAAAGCTATGATAAATAAGCGAAATTCTCGAAGACGCAAAAGAGGCTGGCTATGTTGGCCTAACGTGAAGCTAGCTATATTTGTCGCCAGGAAGGTCTCCAATGTATATCCAGCATCTGCGATTTTTTTTCTTTTCTTTTCGGGTATACCCAAAGAGCGTGTTGAAGCACATTATTTCCTTAACAAGGAGCTCACCTACCAAGGATCGGAAGACCGTTTAGACTCGAGACTCTTCCAACCCTGTATATTCGTACCTCTCTCTCCGTCGGGTTCCAAGGTACTGTACCAGCAGCACTGTATCGAAACGAGGTACATGTACATGTATTGTACAGTATCATTCCTCTCACGATATCCCAATTCACACTTCAACCCCCCCTTTCCTCATCTACGCGTTTTCGTTCCTTCCTCTTCACTAGTCTCTTGCCTAATTTTATGTCTCAGTCTTTGGGTTTTTTTTTAAAAAAAAATTGCTGATAACCATTTCAGTCTCGAGGAATGCAATTCGAGATCATTCACCAAGACGCATCACCACCTAAAAATATATATATATATACGCGACGCCCTTCAGAATTCCATTAGTGATGACGAGAATGAAGCTGAAGATGCCACTGGGGGAGAAGAAGAGATCGATGAACCAATCGAGAACGATGAACCAATCGAGATCAATGAACCAACGACATCTATCCATCCATCCATCCCATCAATCAGATATTATCTTCGGTTTCAGTCTTCAGTCTTTGGACTTCAAACTTTTCTATCCAAGACAAATACCCAAGACACAAAGTTCCTCCGTTTAAAACAAACACCGCACCTCACCACACTTTTTTTTTTATGCTTAGTAATCTTCTTTTTTTATTTATAGAAAAATCAACTTTTTTGTTATCCTGTCTGTATTATGCTGTGATGTGTTTTGTGCTGCTGGTCATTCCACTGATCAATATATCTGTAAGGCTATGCATACATACATGCATACATGCACGCGTAAATGTATTTATTTATATAACTTATACTATATGTACTGTATGTATGACATGTCCATCCACCCAGACTTTCCGGAAAGTATATGTAATGCGCGAAGAGAAAGAATCTGCAAGCCCACAAAACAATAAATCGATCTTCATTTTTTTCAGCTCGGGTTCCTATTAATTTAATTGATTAATTGGACTTGATTCCCTTTGAGAAGAATATTCATATCACTTGAAAAGAAAAATGCCTCTCACATTATCCTGCATTATATACAACATCACACTTCAACTAATACCTCGGGGTTTTCTTCGGAACCTTTTTCTTCATTTTGCTTCCTCGGAGTCCCACTTGTGTAATCAATCGTCTTTCTCAAAGACCGGAATAGAGATCCCCGTGGCGTCGTTTTCCTTCCGCTTATCATGATCTCCTGTAGAAGTAAGTACTCGAGCTAGCTACCGGAAGTGCTGCTACTGTATCACGTTTCATGTCGCTATCGATGCTTGAAGTGGTACAGTATCTTGAGGCTCCTTGTTCAAACTTCGTAAGCTTTTCATATAGTTATATATTTTTTTTCCTTTTGCTCTTCAGCTCCTGCATGTCTTCCTTTCTCTTTTTTGCTCCAGTTCTCTCGTGCTTCTTCAAAGGATTGGCCTTTCCGCAAGTGTCGACCGATATCATTGAGCCGTGCACGGTGTTGCTACGAATTTTCTCCAGGTGATACTCTCGGTATTGGTCTCATTTTGTATGCGAGCTCCGGACGTTTGTTGTCCCTGATCTGCTGCTCTTTGGCAAGCGCTCCGCCGTCCTTACTTTCTGTCTTGAACCGAGCGATGTCAATGCGAAACTCATGTGACTTAACGGACATTCGATCGTGTTCTTCAGCGTGGTAATCTCGTTCAAGGCAGACGAAATGGGTAGAGTGGTAGCGTATACAGCAACAGTTTTGACAAGTCGAAAAGATTGATCACTATGAAACGGATCACATAGCCAATCGCAAACAAGGGGAGCATAAGAATGCCGAAGACGATCGAGACCGCTTCCTTTTGCCTCAGCCGTTGTTCCATTCTCTGCTGCTTTATCCTCTGCTGTTCCGACTTTTGCTGTTTTGCCTTCTCCTCAACTACAGCTGCCAATCGATGTTCCGAGATCAAATCTGTTCCAGTCTCAGAGACGTTGGAGTCACGACGCCTGATCGAACGATCCAGTTTCTTTCTCTGCCATTCACGTTGCTTTTGGCGTATCTCAAAGATTTCACGTACGCTGAGGACACTTTGTGAGGGTAGCCTAACGAACCACTGGTCGAGAGCACGGAGGACGCTCCACCATTGACTTTGCCCATGTTCCATGACGAATCCATCCTGCGGCAAATCGAAAATCTTGTTTTTGTAATATGAAATGGTGCGCATAGGTGTGCCGGCGTTTAGTAAGAAGACGATTGTCGCAATAAGATCCAAAAGATAATTTCTTCCCCATACGCCGCCTCATCGTCGCGAGTCCACCGGGGTTGCACTTCACGAAATTTAGCGCGGCTTTCCTATTCGTTGACTATCGTTCTCATAGCTCGAAGGTTCTCTTGAACTTCGGAAAGGAATTTTATCAAATCACTGTATAGGACATACGTTGTCTTGTTCTGGTCAAAGGTTCGGGTGAAACTATCATAATTGTCGGCGCTGTAGAAGCCATTGTCCTGGGATGTTGTTAATCCATGGCTAAATGCCAACGCATTGTACTCACATATTTCCGAATCACCTCAGAGACATGATCAAGAATTCGCTGTGTCTCGCTGACAATAATGTCCGTAGATGTCGCAAACCATCTCGCCTCCAAGACCTTTCGCTGGCTATGGAAGGTGTTCTTGTCTCCCTCACCTGACGCCTTCTCCATTTTAAAGGAATTCTCATCGGCAAGCCAATCGATCTCAGCATTAGGCGTGTAAACAAGAACATGGCTAGTCCAACAACTATCATTCAGATCCCCAATAAAGCTAATGCTTATGGCCCCTTTTTCAATCATCCAATCCGAGTTTCCGGGGAATCGTTTGGGTTCCTCTCGAAAAATGTGATCTTTGAGGACTTCTGTTACTATCTTCGTCCTCGTTACTGCGGTCTTTTGGGTTATCTCGGACACTGTAGAATATTAGGTGAAGCTCTGTTATCCAAATATTTATTTCCTCCACATCTAGCAAACATTTCAATCAGTCAGATGTTCAAAAGTTGTAAAGCAAAGGAGGATCTCACTTCGTCGTGAAGGAATGCCCTTCGCTTTTGATGCCGTGTCAGGAACTCTGGAAGGAAATATCTCTCAATACCAACGGCACCTAAATAGACAGCCAAGCCCATTAGAGGACTACAGTCTAAAACTGAACTGAAAGATAATAGATGTTAGTGTGACTTGCTACCGAACCCCAGGTGATTTCTACTGCTTACATGAGACGCTTCTTGATCTCTGTTTTATCCCTTTTGGGTCGAAGCTTTTTAAGCAGTCTGTAACATGTTCACACATCTTCGTCGACTCTTTTTGCCACTACATTATCACGTTTCCTGATGACATCGTCAACAACGGCAAGGGTATGATCTGTATCTCCCAAGAACGAAGAGCCATCGGTATAGTATTGTTTTGAGGCCCCCGATGAACACGTTGAGTCGTTTATTACGATACTCTTCCCCATCAAGATCGTTGCCGAGTTTTTCTATCCCCGCTTTAAGGCCATCCGCGTCATAAGGCCGGTCCTCGCTCGTAAAAATGTCAGGATCATCAAAAAGCCAATCTGGTTCGCAAGGGTATTCAATTATGTTCACCTCATTGGGAACTGCGTAGAAGCCACGCTTCTTATGGGATCGAACAGACTTTTCGTATCTGTAGTTTTTTGCCAGCCGTCGTTGAGCTGACCCTCTCATCCCATAATCGCCCGTTCCCACACTAACTTGTCCGATCACTGGACACAAAAGTACATCGGGATATTCTTGACGAAGCAGAAAGTGGGGAACTTCAAAGATGACCTTTCGAAGCTTGTTTGTTCGAGACCTTGGGGTCTTCTTTATAGGATCAAGTCCCTCTGCCACATTTCCGTCAGCTTGGACACTGCCCAACAAGACATTCTTACATGTTTTGATCATCTCACATGGCTCCATAGATGTGTCGATGGAAAAGTCTGAATTTGATGCCAAAGCAAGTGCCAAAATATAACGAGTCAGCTTTTTCCAGACTGCTGCATGTTGGTAGTTCTGCAGGTCCAAGGACGCTTGCCACTCATCGATCCGTGCAAGTCTTGACAAGCCACTTCCTGGACTTATCTGCTTTATATCTGGAGCCTTGTTGAATATACCGCCATCGTAGCCTTCACAGAGTATCATGCTTTCCACGTTCCAATGGAATCTGGGTTTTTGATTTCCAGGGCGGCTGATTGCGATCACTCGTCGTGCGGATGTGTCCGTGTTTGCTCCTGCAAGTCTATGGATGTTTGTTGATGACGACGCTTGCTTAGGGAAGGTATATTCGAAGCTGAAGCTTTGAAGAATCAAAGCTCGCAAGCCGAAAGGGGAGAACTTATCATCGCGAAACCCACTATCCCGCAAGATATCCTCCATCTTGATTGATAGCTCTAGGTCGAGATATGAGGGTGAAGATAGTGCGGTGTCGACCATGGTACGTATGGCACTGATGGTCTGCCAAATTTTAACAGTATGACATATATCGTACCGAGGAACTCCGATGCTGTAGCTTTCTGTGCATGATTCTTCCACCTTTTGAAGCTCAACCACTTGCCTGGATTCTTCCCACAACCCTGACTTTTTGTTCTGTGAGGTTTCAAGGTGGGCAAGCCAGCCCTGTAGCCGGCCAACTAATCGATTGAAAATGTAGTCATTACCTAAAGGGAGGTTTTTCCATCCTTCAAAAAGCTTCAGAAAATTGCATGCTCCCTGGAGATAGTCGTCATTGTCAGAAATTTTGGATCCGAACGGTCTATATTGTGAGGTCCACGTATTGGAAGAAGTTGTCAGAACGACGTTAAAACACCAGTTCAAATGACCTCTCCAGGTGATGAGTATTGACGCTGAAGAAAGCTTGTCAATGCCTCGTCAGCGATAGATTTCTCTACGAGCAATCGATAAACACCGACAAGAAAGCGGAATTGTATTCTGTTGAATGTTAGCTAGATTTTCGTGAAGTCTTTCAAGCTACTCACAAGCTACTTCTACTATCAGTATTTGTTTCGAAGCAATGCCCCTCGGAGAAAAAATATGCGGTTCTCTCGTTTTGATCCCAAGGGACAGGAACTGGCATCACAAAGAGGAGATATTGCAAGTGTCAGCGAAAGAGATAGCTCGATGTTCTAGAGCTAAAACTTGCGTTCCAATGGCCGTAACAAGTTGATTTTAGATAGTCTTGAACATCAATATACCGTGCCACTTTCTGCGGTCAATAAAAAGATGACTTGAGCTAAACCTGCAATGATCTTACCGTATTTTTCCCGTATACTGATCCTGATACCCGCGAACGCCTTTGTGATTGAGCTTTTGTGCATATACTGTGACAGCTTCCTCCTTCCTGTACGTCGAGGCAAGTTCAAGAACCAGAATCGCCTGTAAGGTGATAGATTTGAGCCGCCCCCCCCCCCCCCCCGCCTCCCAACAGTCGGTGCGATGTGAAGTTTTCTCCTCCCCAGTTCGAGAACGAACGATTAATCTTAATGTCTTCTCGCTTTTGTTTCTCGTCTTCTTCCGAAGCTGTTCCGTGAACATTATTGTCTTGCTTCTCCCGGAGACCTCGGTCAAAAATAGCTGTGGCACCCTTCACATCGCCTCTGCCTTTCATATCTTCATACTCTCTCAGAAAGTCTTCTTCCCTCTTCCGATGTTCATCGACCTCCTTGTACTGTTCGTACTCGTCCCATTGGGAATATCTAACGAGATTCATCGAGAATATCTGATCGCGCGTCCACAGCCGATGCTCGAAATGGTATGTTGCTGTGAAGCTTCGACATTGTCCTGGAAGCATCTGTAATCTTAGTGAATGAAACAGATACCTCGCAGCCTGCGGACGGTTTGTATTGGTAGTGGTATCGTCTCAATCGAAACTGTCACTAGATGATGCGGAGTCGTTCATCTGATCTCGTCGGCATTCGAGAGCAACAGGTTTCGTGTCCTCAAATAACGATGCGAAGAATTGGACACACCCTCCAGGTCCACCAGCCATAGCAACTGCTGTCGCACCTGTTGTGAATACCCCACCTTCCACGTCACAGGCTCCTTTCAGTTTGTTGGCCTTCATATACGGTGCGTCGACGGCCAACCCAATGTCGAACTCAATGGTGATGTCCACTGTGCCTGTAGTTCGCTTGTCTATATTCTGAGGAATATACTGTTGGATGATTCGCCCATCTTGGATGGCTAAATGCACGTCGATATTGATTTGGTCGTACTTTGACGAAATCCTCGGCCACCGATCATGTAAATAGTCAATCCCGTGAGATCCAGAGCCAAGAAGCTCAACGTTGGCTACTCTCGGACCCATTCCATGGTCCATCCCGTTTATGACAGTCATAAAGGGATGCTCGTTCAGAAAGCTCCTCCTATGGTAGTTGGGCCTTGCTCGAACTAGGCCCAACGGTCCAAGATCAAACATCTGCAATGCACAAATAAGCTCACCACGTTCATTTACATAAGCTGTGGTCCCTTCCCCATCACCCAAAGCTATATCTGTCTACATGGACAGCGATTCCTTGCTCGGAGTTGGAAGAATGCAGTCCCCAGCCAGACGACACTTCGTGCGACTTGTAGAAGCTGCGTTGTTTGGCGAACTCGGACTCTTGTCTGGAAATCTGAGCTTCCATCTTCCATTGAGATCTTAGATTGAGACTAACTTTCGGTCGATAATTTGTGGACCTCGTCTAATGCTTCTGTCGCGTTCTGTCCTTCTATGTCCTCTGGATAACTCCCATGGAATGGAATACGTGCTCGTCGAACCTCACGGATCCGAGATGAGGCGATTGGAGCTGCCGCAGGCGCAAAGCCGACAGCGACCATGCCATCATTCTGCTGCTCCATCTGCTGCATCTCATGTATGCAGGCAGGCGTGGGTTCTAGCTGGATTGGCCTTTGTCGTTATAGATGATCATAACAGGATCAATATTCATGGCCGCCGCCAAGATCGATGCCCCAGCGATTAACAATAGCAATCTGAAGCCACGTCAAGGTTGGCGATTCCAACAGCGGGAAACCAAGTTATGTCTGTGCAAATGTCCTCCGCATTGAGGATGAGAGCCGCACTGCCGACACCTGCGATAGCGTCCTGCGAATAAGCAAAAGCAGACAGCTACATCGGTCTCCCAATGATAACGGGCCAATCTCTCCAATCATCCAATGGCCTAGACGTAAGGGCCCCCATCAACTAGTTCGGCCCCAAAACTTCATAGTACATATTAGCATATCAAGTTGCCTACAGAGTAGCATACAGCGTGAGGCTGAGTGAGGTTGAGCGGATCATGCCGTATTTAGTGGATGTGGGTCAGACCCAGGAGGTGCCTTCACTCATTCTGTCCAAGCCCCTCGCAGAGTTTGCACTCTGAGTAATTGGTATTATGTCGTGGTAGATGGGACAGGCAGTGGTGGAGTGGACGTTGAGAATACAAGGCTCGCAGGCAAATATTGCAGAGCTCTTCGTCATGCACGCACGCAGAGTAGATCGGCGGTATTAGATTTCGAGGAAAGGTTACATACTTTGGGTACTGGAGGTTCCGCACCTGTGGGAATGCGGAAGCTACAGGGCATTACTGTACTCATCAGAGCGTAATTATCGCATTCCTCTGTATGGGGTTGAGATGCCATGCGATTGTTTCTAATGGAAATGAGACTGGTAAGTGAAAGTTTTTTACAAAATTGAATCTTTTCTTGTATTCGTCGAGTCGTCTCTTATATCCAAGCTTCATCTGTTAGACCTATATTTAACCATCCATCTGTGCTATCATCATTGCCGGCAGGACACACGACTGGCTAGGCAATGTCTCTACCGTAAGTGCTTTCCTGAAACGTACCCTTCTGGTCCAATCGACCCCCATTCCACTCCCTCGAGCTTTTTCACTTGTGACCTATCCTGTGCATTCAACAAAGTCGTCATCACTAGCCCCAGTGTGCGTAATAACTCCTGCAGTCTCCCCGTCGCCATTGAAAATCACTCTGTCCGCTCCAGGGCTTCCACCGGTGTAGACCTCATAGCTAGACAAAATTGGATATTCGTACCAAGGTCCACTGACTGGGAAAGAAAACCCTTCGTAGTTATGGTACTCATGAGGATAATCATTTATCGTGTCACCGCTTTGGTAAAGTGAATACCCTTTATCCACAGCGGCGCTGATATCGCTCTCCCAGTAGCAGGTTGAGCCGCATGTCTCAACGCAGGTTTCACGGTTGATGAGAGGGGTGGCGATGGCAAGAGAAAGGAAGGAGGCGGCAGCGAGGATTTTCTGATATGGTGTGTTAGTAAGGATTCCCTTGTACAGTGTTGAGAGATGCATCTGCCGAAGAACGAAAGAGTCCATGACCCCATGAACCAAAGGAAAGAGTAAAAGATGAGAGCAGGTCAAGCATAGTAGGGATAATGCTGGTGATGCACAAACGGTCGTGTCTGAATAAATCGAAAGGTATAGGTATGAGGGGATGGCAAAGAAGACATGCAAACGTCGAACGTGTCAACGAAAGCGGTCGTACCTTGAAGGCGACCATGACGAGCGATGAATAAGGTGAGAGGACAGAAGATGCTCAAAAGGATGCAGGATGTGAACCTATAGTGTCGGAGAAATTGGTCCAGTAGGGAAGGAAGGGGAGGGAATCACACTGCTACTGAGGAGAAGCTATAACCCAAGGACCATTGAAAGGTAAGAGACAAGCGACTGGCCAACAGCAACGACGATATGGGTAACTTGAAGGTATTTATGTTCGTCTCAGAGGAAGGGCTTGGTTGCCCAGCATCCCGCCGAGCAATGAAAGAAAACGCTATCGCTTTCATTCTCCCATCTCCCAATGCTTGGAGCTTTAATCTCTCTTATGCGCTCCTCCGAGGCCACCAAGACATGACAGGATGCTTTACCGGAGAAGCTTCGAGATAGCAAACACTTGGCGCTTGACAATATCAAACCATAGCTATGCAATGTAACGTCCCAACCAGGCGTAGGAGACATGAGCGTAAGTTCAATATGACAAGATGTCGGTCAAAAAAGCTAAAACGAAATGGACAGCATGATGATAGTAAGAACCGACGGAGAAGATGTATGAAAGGGGAAATGTGGCATGTCTTCGAGTTCAGGAAAATGTCACGGGGGTAAGGCAGAAATGACAAAACGAAGGGAAACTCTGAATTCTGATTGGAGCAACGGTATATATCGCCAGGGGAACGAAGGAGGTGAGGAAGAGGGGCTGCGAGCGGGAGATCAACGGGTTGACTGGCATTTGTGATTTGAGACGCTGAGATTAAAGGAGGATCTTCATTCATTCTTATCAAACCAATTAGTCCATTGTTTCAGGACCAACTCTTCAACCTGCCACCTGTCTTCCAATGAAGTATGAGGTCTAAAGAAGAAGAAGAAGAAGCGAAAAGTGTTACGGTTCAGCACGTTGAGCAACGTTAATCAGATGTTAAGTGATAAGATCGTGTAACTATCGAAGACCAAGACGCCGGCTATACCCGACGGGGATGTGTGCCTCCATCTCGAGGAAAGATTGACATACCGGTGCTCTTTCTTCAGGGCAGGTCAAATGCTCAGTGCTGGGCATTGTCTGACTAAACATGCACTCACGGGCTACCTAATAATCTACCGAGATACAGTATGTCAGGTATCTTCACATGCACAACATTCGAAACTAAACACCCCCGTTCAGCAGTCTAGAGGGAGGAAGGCACGACCCCTAAGTTCCGACTCGCCGCGCATGTAGAACGTCTAGGTTCCTCCCTCTTTCGAATAGGTCTGCAACTTTGAATCTCGCTGCTCTTCCAGGACAAGCCTGCGCTGGTCGGCTTTGGTTTCAAGAGTCCTCAGGTTGTCAACACATTATAAAGGGCACAGTCTTCCAAGCTCGCAAACAAAATTGCCAGGATGCGCAGTGTCTTCCACAATCCTTCCCGAACGCCCCACCCATTCGACTTCGACAGAGATCTGACCAGTTGCCAATCTGTTCGGCAGAGGCACCGACAAGGATCTCCCTCTTCATGATGCATGTCATGCCCTCTGGCTCCACCTTGGTAAAGAATAAAAACCCCCACCATCAAGCAAGCGAAGTTCGCTTAAGCTTTCGAAGCCGATATCTTTGGGGTGATAAGATACTGTACGACATTGCTGGATGGGCACAAATACCTTACCTCGGTAGGTGCCTAGGGAATAGCTTCACCCATTGCCAAGTGAATTTCAACGGCTAAGGTACAGTAGCATCGGGTTCCGCTGGCTAGGGGTTGCGTACCTTCTAATTTTCTACTGTTGTGGGAGTCCTATAGTCTTGTAAGTACCGGGATAGTGGAATAAACGATATCTATGTCTGAAGATCTTCGAGCTACTCCATGTTCGTATCGTCAGAATATCGGCGGCAGCCGATGGCTTTTGAAGCATTTGATAGGGATACGCCGACTCTGGCTTTCCCCTTGTTTTGCCTCGCTTTCTTAGATCAATAGAGCCCTCCTCGTATCAATATTGGCTGTATCCCGCCATGCCACAAAGGCCCCGAGGTCGTGGTCGCTAGATACTGTTCCGTAGACAATGAGATCCTCGTCATATCATCGTATACCATCTCTATCGCCTCGAGACCATGCTCATCGCAGATCCATCTTCAGTCACTGGAGCCTTCCTCATATCAGTTTGCATGATCCCATCAGATATCGAAGCTGTGATGCTTCTAGTCGCTATTGACACCATTTCAGTGTCTTAAGGGCCTTCCATATCAACATCATACATTTGGTTCTAGTATCGAGGCTACGGCAGCTGTCTTCATGGAAAGCCCAGTTTCAGAGGGAAGGAGGCCCGTGAAACACCTATAGACATGATCGTACATAATACCAAGACACAGGTACAAACCTATCAGGGGCAGACTACGATGCGGAATTGGAAGAAATTCTTACCAAAAAGGGGCAGGAGCGGAGTTGGGTTTTATTTTCCTATTGACCTATTCTATCAACTTTTTTGCCTCTACTCGTCATCGGCAATGACACCAGCTGGCGCAGCCATGACTCTCAATGGGATGTTGTCTTGTTGAGAGTTGGTAACCGTACGGAGAGCCAGGAGGCGAGGGAAGAGACGGTTCAGTGGTGCGCGAAGATTTGGCACGCACGCGCACACGACAGCCAACGAAGCTTCGACGACACTCCAAGTTGTTGAAGTCAGTGTTCCGTAAGAGAGGTCTTTGGAGGTGCTTGAGGGCTTCAGTGTCGCCATTCGGAGAATTGATGCCGCAATTACACTGCAAGTCGTTAGCAACCCTGATTGGAGGTGGGATGCTTTCATTGAGAGGCTAGGGGATTACAAGTATAGGGGTACACTTACAACATTCCGAGGCCGAAGAGACTGCCCAACGCAGCCTTTGATTTCTTCGAGATGTGCAATTCCGGCAGAGCAGCTACTGCAACAGCAGTGATCACGAAATCTGTGACTATGTTGTAAAGACCATTCGCATACCAGAATGCGGTATTGTTGATGCAATGTCCTGGAGTAGACTTGTCGAAAGCTCGTCGCATTGGGCGGCATTGGAAAATAGTGATACCGATCGAAGTTATACCATACAATGATACAAAACCGATCATTGTCCAAAGTGTTCGTCTGACCCAACGTTTTTCAAAGAGTCGCAAATAGACGGACGCGAGGGAAAGCTTTGTGAAGTTCATAGTCACTTTGTAGAGGACTTGAGAGATCCAGAACATCTACTTTTGTGTCAATGAGCGCTTCGTATGTTCCATACATTGACTTACCTTCATAGCAAACAAGTGGTCAGACGGAGAGAGCTCAGAGGAAGCGCGACCGTAGCCATGGGTAACAGCTGTTCACACCGTCAGTACTGAAATGCCGCGAAACTTTTGCGGCTCTACATACCAAGGAGCATGATAGCACCGAGGACCATGAGAGACAGCTAGATGGTCAGCATGTTACTAGTTACCAGCGGTATCATGAGCCGACTTACAAATGCGATGATGATGAAGACATCGTCAAAGCCGAGGTAGTTCATTAGTTTGATACGCCAGAAAAGACGGTTCGCGACGAGTAGAAAGGCCAGGATAGTTAGAACAATTGTGGCAGCGGTAAGGTGGTGAGCTCGCCCTCCTATTCCGTAGCCGTAGAATGGAGTCTCGTTCACTGGAGCCATTGTGAATAGTTACGTTGGTCCTGAAGAAAGCTGATGGAGTAGGTGTGTAGCTGCTCGCAGATAGGAGAAGAAGTTACGCTGAAATCAATGTTAGCTCGTCAAAGATGAGAAGGCAAACTCGTAGCTGCTTACAGTTGACAGTAGAACAAAGAAGCTCTCTTTGGAGTAATGTAGACTCTTCTACAACGAAGAAAGTGTGCAGCTGTTCTTGCCGGATACTGTAAGTGACGAGCTGTGCTTGGAGCAGTGTACGCTTGTCAGAGACGAAGTAGATGCGTAGCTGTTCCCAAAGGTCAAGATATGAGACGACTTCGGCTTAGAGCAGTGTAGACTCGTCAAATGAATAAGGAATGTGTATGTTCACGGATAGAGGTAGAGAGGAGATGTTGTGCTCAGAGCAACGTAGACTTGTCAACGATAAGAGCCTAGCTGTTCACAGAAGACAAGATATGAGACAACTCTGGCTTAGAGCAGTGTACGCTTGTCGAAAGAAGATGTGCGTGTGTAGCTGCTCACAGGTGAGAGAAGTAGTTATCTATTGCGTTTAGAGCAGTGCTGGGTTGTCAGATGAGGTTTTCCGTGAAAGAAAGGTAGAGAAGACAACAGGAAAGCGGTTGAAAGTGAGAAAGATGATTTACAAGTATTCTTGCGTGTGAAAATTTGATTATTATCCTTTGGAAATTGCGCCTCATCACAATACCATCAGACGCTGAATGGGCCATAGAGGCCTTGCCGCTCGATCGTGGGGAGAACAAAACCGGGTTTTGAAGCGGGTCCAGAAACCCATTCACTGAGTCGTCTGCATCGCTGGCACAAGCATCGTTGTTAAATATATATAGACGAAGAGATGGCCCAGCAGCTTTCAACCATCAAAAACGGGTCACTCGTCTGCTTTTGTGCTGCAGGCTAGCATGTTTGCTATAGTAAGGAATGAAAGACCTGATAGCCCCTTTAACGGGCACAAGAGAACGTTGAAAGAATATTCGTCATGCAGCAGAACATAGCATGATTCAAAAATAGGGGGATGGATGAATGCCAATTGATCCATGGAGTAGACAAGAGTTCCAGGATCTAGCCCAGCTGAGATATATTCCTTCTGTTGTCTGCGATCGGGGAAGTATCATTCATTCCTCCCGTCCAATGGAGAGGAACATTGAAGGGTCTGATGTCCCCAACGGCAACTATATGGCAAATCACCTAGGCTGGATCATCTCGAGCTCTGTCTTGATTGTTTAACAGTGTCGGCAGAAGAATGGGTGGTTCCTGCTTGCAAAGGAAAAGTCCCGGTCATTGTGGACCCATCTGCACAGGTTCCGTCAATTCCGTTGAAATGGGAACAACCTTCAGCTCATTCATGGTCGAAGTGGCAGCCGGTCCCATTCAAGATGACCCTGGGCATAGCTGCTATACCTTTCGCCTATAGGGCTTTTGCTTCCTGTCATGATAGACGCGGACTGTTCTCGGTTTTGGTGCTAACTGTTCAGCGAACTTCGACTTAGAGTCGCTAGGATGCAACAGTCGCCCTTTGTCTATCAGAAGCATCTATGCCAGTCTGATGCCATCTCCGAGCTATTGGATAATGTCTTGACTATAGGATCTCTTCAAGCGGTATATACACTTAGTCAGATAGTTGACGCTTGGCCGAAGATCAAGACAGCAGTCGTGTACTGATCTCTTGTAGCATTCCAGATAAAGACGCTGTCCACATCATGATTCATGTATGCGACTCATATAGCTGTCCACATTTAAAGTGCAGTCCCTCATCCATGGCTGAGGGGGTACTGCACTTGTGTTCTGGGTCTTCTTTTGGACAGTGCTGTATCTGGATCACGATCACGATCACGATCACGATCACGACTACGATGACGATTGCGATTGCGATCAGTATACTGTAAGCCCAGTCAAATGGATGAAGTGCGATTTGCAGTAGCGCCGTACATTACATATCGGTAGCACTTTCGTGAAGCGCGGTATAGTGTTGATGTTACTGTAGCGAGGAAGCATCCCGCTGCATAATAAAA
Source organism: Phaeomoniella chlamydospora (assembly GCA_001006345.1). Taxonomy (NCBI): domain Eukaryota; kingdom Fungi; phylum Ascomycota; class Eurotiomycetes; order Phaeomoniellales; family Phaeomoniellaceae; genus Phaeomoniella; species Phaeomoniella chlamydospora. The sequence continues at coordinate 60,701 of LCWF01000012.1, read as the reverse complement.
TTACAGTAACACAGAGCAATATATTTGACACGGACATCGAGAAGCTACTTGATAACCCCATATTTATTCACTGTATTGTTGTCTCTTCCCTCTGTTACTGCATCCCCCCCCTCATCGGTGCTAGGATTATGCTCATTTCACATCGTGTGCGTAGCCAGAGTGAACAAGAAATGAATAGAATGGACATTTAGGCACATTCCTGTGATCCAGCAACCAATTCCTTTCCAAAACAAACTTCTAGATACAGTACAACATCATTTAGCACTTGAAAGACATAATCATATCTTCGTGGTCGTCTGCCGTTGCCCACCCGTACTCCATCACAGTGAACCCAGAAATATATACATCATATGACTACGAAAATCGTATTTACTTTTGGGTAGTCAACAATATATCCAAAGAAGTGAGAGATGCTCTCGTCGAATATCGAGTTGAATGTTTGCAATTCGGCCACCGAAGGCCAAAAAGTACTCGCGTAGGCCTGTACCATACTGTATGCGTGTTAATATGGAATGCAGGTATACCGCCATGCAGCAACTTTAGGCAAGTACCACATCAAACGGCATCTCATTTCCCCACCTCGCGAATACAACGCTAGGAGTACTAGGCGAGCATCACAATCCGGGGTGGTGCGACCTCTCGATCACCACAGATGGAAATCACGGACGGACGTAGATTGGATTTGCCCGAGGCGTAGTAGCGGTTAGGGACCCCACGAATATGCGACTAATCCGGAGAAAGTCTATTGGGCTGCCCTGGAGAAATGGACGTGGCAAGCTGATCGCATTCATCACGAGCCAGAACCCCTGCATGGTGGTGTGGTGCACTCGGGTGCAATAGTCCAAGCACACGAACGAAGATCTTCTTCATTTACAGGAAACCGGATTCCGATAGGAGCCTGCAATGAAAAGTTGCGTTAGCCAGTTTCTGTTAAGGATGCATGTGGTAGGACAGAAAAAGAGAGTATGGAAAAGCAGAATAGGTGTGCAGTGTTTAATTTCCGGATCAACTGTCACAAAATCAATCGGACAGGCGGCTGCCATGCCCGCCAGATCTTGATCAGAGTATATGTGATGATTCCACCACTGTACTTGCGTATGCAGGATGCAACAGCCACATAGGACCCGTAGATCGCGCGGTGCGTGATCGTTGAATGCAAGACATCACATCATACTAGCGGCCATCAAGCCCAAGCACTGAGGATCGTAAAAGGAGACCGTTCTACCAGCATACCTTGTAATCTTTTCGTCTTCACGCTCTCGTGGTTCAACTTGAAGACTCTTGTCGTACATCTCGTGTACATCTCCAGCACCTTTCATGTGCTCTAGAATGTAATCCTGAAGCTCTGGTACTTGCGATAGCGAATAGGGCACGTTTTGGTATTGTTGTATATCCCGAATTACCTCTGCTGTCTTGGTCCGCTTGGTGAAGTTGATGAGATTGGAATTCTTGACGACTGAAGCAATACCGTCTTCGATGAACGTGAGATCCGTCAAGTAGACGCCTGAAAATGGTCAGCAACAGAAAATAAGGGGAGATAATGGGGCATACCGAAGAAAGGAATACAGGGTGGGTTGGCGAGATGTAGCTTCTCCCTATACTCGCTGAAATTTTTGATGTTGCTCATCAGCTTTCTCATAGATTCGAGAACTGCACCAGTCTTTTGGTTCAGCTGGTCCCAGGTTCGTTTCAGTCGAAGAATCGGAGCTGTGCCAAAGGCTGATATGATCGCCGTCAGGCCTGAGTAATTGTTCAAAAGTCGGCATTTGTCGGCAATTGCAACAAAATGTTTGATGACGACGACACGGCGTTTCACATCACCCTGCGACAAGATCATTTCAGCGACCCAGTTGGTCAATTGGTTGGAATGTAAGATCAAGGCCTTTACGTTTGGCGCTAGATCAGGTTCTCCAGGGGCGACTTTCTTCGACCAGGTCTTGTTGAGGCATTCCGTAGGTTTTATCTTTCCATAAAGCCTGGCCTCAATGATGGTTAACTGACGAGCAAATTCCATAGGATCGATATCCAAGAACTTCAACTTTCTCATATTCTTCGGCAAAATTGGCGGCGGAGCTGAGTTGGTAAGCGTCAAGACGAGCTTCTTCGCTGTTGTGTCTTGGCCCTTGAGTCTCTGTTCAACAACTGCAATCAATGGTCCAGAACCTGGAGTTTTGGTGCTTGCAATCGAGTTCTTCACAAACTGGTAGATGCTTTGGAGCAGTGCCATACTAGCATCATCAGTGCCTTCCATCCAGTAGTTTTCTAGCCACGCCTTGAGCACGTTCACCACACGAAAACGGATTGGCTTCTGTTTCTTTTCCTCCCATGTTGCGAAGTCCTGTGCAGAAATACCCGCAGGTGGTTGAACGCTGAATCTCCTGACAAGCATCTGAAACAGCTCTGCGGCAGTAGTGAAAGAACGGTAGGTGAGCAAAAATGTACCGTTGAAAGCGGCATCCAGACGATCGTGTCTTGTGAGCTGTTCAACCAAGCCGGTCAGAGTGCCACTCTTCAGCTGTGGAGGGTCCGTCTTGTTATCGTAGAACACCTCGTGCTCGTGATCAAGCTTCAAGTACCATGGCGCGTCCTCTTCTTTCGAGGTCTCTGCACCTGCACCCCCTACAACACTTGGAGGTGGCATCTGCCCAAAAAAGCGTCGTGCTTTATCCGCGTTTGCCTTCCTGAATTTCTCAGGTGGCACCTCCATGCCAACAGTGTAAGAGTTTGACTGACCGACGTCAGCCAGTTGTGGTCGCGAAGCCAATGAGTCGCCGCGAAGGTGGGTCTGGGTGTATGTCTCACCTCCATCTGTCAGGCGGTGGTTACTCTTGGTAGATGGAGGTGGAACATTTGGCATTGACGATAGAAGAAGCTGTAAGGAGAACGACGTCTCTGAAACAGCACTATCGAGTTGCTTGGAGCTTGTGCGAACTGAATTGAGTCTATCTTCGAGCGATTCACCGCGAAGTTCTGCCCATTCGTCACTCAAAGGGGCTCCGACAGCCTGACATGTCGTAACGAGCTCGGCAACAGCGTCATATACTTTCTGTTTATTGACACTAAAACTTACAAGTAAGGGTGTCTCGAACGCGGAACCAAGGGGGGCAAGGTCAACAGACTCTATGACAGCAATCCAAGGCCGGAATAAATCCAGCGCATTGGTTGCAGCATCGCAGATGCTGTCGGTTATGGAAGCTTGTCTTACGGGGGTAATGATCTTGTCCGACAAGTAGAGTCGTTCTTGCAGCTTTTTGATGGCCACGATCAGAGGTCTTCTGCACTCGTCCACGTCTGAAATCAACTGAGCGTCGAGAGGTGCTGTAGGCTCGAAGGGTCGATCTGCATCGTCGTAATCCATGAAAGACGTGCCAATTGCTCGCTCTCTGAGATCGAGATTGTTGTTTTGCCAATTGCCTCCATTCACACTGCCATGGACAAACCCAGGTACTAGGCGCGGGATTTCATCTCCACGTTGTTGTCTTGCGACATCAACATAGCCGTAGATGCTGTTGAGCACACCATCGGCTTCCGAGAGGCACTTGGCGTACGAGTCAGGGCCTGGCCAATCTGCTGCAGCAATGTGCGACGAAAGGACAAGCTTTGAGAATTTCGACATCATGTCACGGAAGTGTGGGTAAAGCGCTTTATTTGTAGATATGATCGACGGATTGCCTGAATGATTATCCGTTGTTCCTGAGCCAGCAGCAAGTAACATTCTCAGATGGTCGGAAATATCCTCAGCTTTGTGTACGAACTCAGCACGGTCACCGTTCTGTATTGCCAATTTGTATGCTTCAATCGAGATGCGCATGTTGTCAACTAGTCTCGACCAAGTCATTGGTACTGTAGTGCCATCATCCAAGAAGTACCTGGGTATCGTTGGATTATTGGCCACATTTGGGCTGTTGGCGAAAGACGTAGAACTCACGCCCAAAGGCGGCATTGTTCGCTGTACAGCACTGATGCTTCCACCGGGAGCACCGTAAAAGTCTTTGGATTCTTTGCGGGTTCTCTTGACTGGCGAGGCGTTAATAGAATCAAGTGAAGTGGCTGGTGAAATACCATCGGATATGAGAGACCGTCTATTCCTTGGGAGCGACCCCCGAGAGGCGATGAGTGACTCCCCCTCTGCCTCGGAAGCCGATCCGTCGTATTGATCTTCGTCTCGCTCGAAACCTCCTGCCATCATTTCCGGAGGCGGTCGTGTCTGATCAGGGATATTGAAATTTGTGCGATCGTGAGGCCCACTCTCGTTCCGGAGCGCTGTCAACTCAAGCGGTAGTTCCATAGTGCTCACACCTGTCATAATATTGAAATAGAAGAGCCGCCCATCCGGTGTAGCTTGTGGAATCCAGAACGCTGCCTCTTCATGCTCGCTGCCCCCTGTACCTTCTAGAGGTAGGGTTGTATTGTCATCACGAGGATTTCCTTCCGAATCGTAATCCTCTTCATTGCTATATTCATATTCGTCCTCGGTCCCTGATTCCGCGCTCGTTTCTCCATCTTGACCATGCGGTCCGTCATCACCAGGGTCATCAGGACCTGAGACAATAGCGCAATAATTGCTGGGAAACCAGCCTCTGACATCGTTGATGACTCCATCCCACCAGCCACTTTCTAGTTGTGTCAAAACTTGTATGACATCGCCTTTCCTGAAGCTCAAACTCGTGTGATCGTCGGCATCGTAATCATAAAGCGCCCGAACGTATATGGTTGGGGGCGCATCTTGTGTGGTGGCGTATCCACTCATGGCGAATGTATGGCTGAAATCTTGACGTTGCGCTTCTTGTATGTGCGACGCCTGCTGTAGACTCTCCTTTCGTCTCTGGATAGGAAATGAGATCTCTTGAGGTCGATTCGGTGACTCTTCCGTGACTTCGTACACGGCGATCGTAGGATCAGCGTTCTTGTATTCTCTTGTTTGACCGGTGAAAGATGCATCAACACCACGTAGCATTCTGTGCTAGCCACCTCACCCCAGCACGGCGGGAGTTGGGAGTGTACAAGCACTTCCAGTCCCGGAGGTGTCTCCTCTTATCCAAAAAAAGAGCATCAAATTCGGAGCTTGATGCAGGTGATGAGTCCGTTCATGTGATTGCGATTGGAATGCGGCACTCGGGGTTAGAGTCGGGAGCAGGTCTGGGGAATTTGACTGGTCGGCAATTAGGCGCCGACGGATCGCCCACGACAAAAAGGAGCACTATTCAATCTCAGGTCGACGAAACGGCCACTCATATCAGTTGAAGTGCAATCAGGGAGTTGGGGGCGTTAATATCGACGAAGCCAAATGGGCAGTGTCATCTGCTCCGGGAGGTGAGTATGGTGACGAGGACCTAAGCACCGGGCGTGTACTCTGCAGCACCTTTGGCCGAAGAGCAGAGTTTGTTCTGATGTGTGGGGACGGAGGCCCAAAGAGGGAGCGAGGAGTGGCCTCAGTTTTAACGCACTAATTGCAGCCTAAGTGCTTAGGTAGAGCCGATAGGGTAGAGGAAGAGATCCTTCTGTGGTCAAAGAAACAAATAAAAATGTGCAGCAGATATCGGTCTGAGGAGAATCAGACAGGCACAGTTGTTGTGTCTCGACGCTCTGGGAATCACCAGGAGAATGCCGAAGGCGGTGGACCGTACTGTACCACCGCCTTGTATCAGAATTGCACCCGCAACAGACACCCTTCTCTTATCCCTGGCCGTTGACCTAATTGGCTCCCCAGGGCAAGTATCGGCAGCGGGATGCTCAAGATAGCCTGTTAGTGTAATCTTGGGACAATACGGGATACGAACGAACGAGGTGGATGCGAACAAGTCCAGGGGAACGGTGTCTCACAAATGCAACAAAACCTGTGGTGGATAATGGCAGATGTGTGCGATCATATATTTACAATCCCCCAACGATCGTGAACAAAGAGGGTGGCATTGCCTCAGAATGACCTCGTCTTGCCGTGGTACTCGGAGTACAAATCCCGCATAGTGTCCAGTGGAATTTGTAACCTTCGGCCCTGAGCAAGGTACATATACCCTCCATCTGCTTTGGCCCCTGGGGAAATATAGGCGTTTGGAACCGACCTCACCCCGGAGAAGACCGGGGTCTCTTTCCTCAGTACCTCGTCAATTGGATCTTCTTCACCCCAACTCAGGGCTAGCCAGCAGCCAGAGAACGTCTGCGTCATGGCAGATACCCCGAGAGAGCTGCAACTTCTGTGCTGCGCCTTGCTTTGCCATCTTAAGTCTGTGGCTACAGTATCATATCGGCCGCTCATCTTCATATGCGGCTCTATTGATAGATGGAGATTGACAGGGCATAAGCTGTTGGCCAAAACAAGCGCAAATGTGCACGTTGTACATCCTGGTAGAAGTGTGTGTCCTACAATACAATATCTGGATCACACTGTCTTCGGTACCATTGATATTGCCTGAGGGCTACAACTGTAGGACTGCGACAGTTCCGATGCATGAGTACTCTGTAAAGATTGCATGTAGCTCAAGGGGTACGTCATGCCCATAGTCCTAGTTTGCTATGTGATTCATCTATACGAGTTCTCGATTCACCAAACAATCAAACGGCATCACTTTTCATAGTGGAAATTGGGTCTGGTTGCAAAAATGAGTGTGATAGTGCTTGCTTATCCTCCGTGGCGTTCGCCAATAATTGACCAACACCGTGTCAGATTCATGCCGACATTCACCCACCTCCGCTTCGCCATAAGATCCGCCGCGAAGAGTTGAATCATTGGAGAGAAATCATCTAGAAGTTGTTTGCCGACGCATAATCACAAAAGTAAGATGAAATGCCCTCACTATTGGACAGATTTGCTGCTACTGCTGCCGTCGGCCCCAGTGGAAATGATAAGAGGACGATGAGGGATCGCATGCTGATGTGGCCGCCTATCAGGAAAAAGCACCAACATTTCTATGGAGTACTTCTTACTGTGAGCATGCTGTGAAGAACTCTCGAGGGGATCAGAGCCGATACTCGTTCAGTTGCAGACTTACTGTAGTGGATGAATATATTCGGCTTGATTAGGTTGGTCTTCGTACTATTCAACACACGAGGCAGAAATCCTGAGTTGTCAGTGTCACGGGAGATTCTTAATCGGTGATACATATACCGCAACATTCCGCGTCTCTCTGTGTATCTTATCGAAATCTATCACATCAAGTCAATCCAACATCACACTTCAAAAGATCCGTTATTTTATCACAATACAGTGGCGAATTTACTGGTGAGACCAGAGATGACTACATGCTTGAGGCAAGGTGATCTTCGACTGTGAAACATTTGAGAGCTTCATATCATCTGAAAGTGGGTGAGGCCGACATAGCGACATGGCGACTGAAAAGGGTAATGAGTCGAACTGGTGTTGAAAAATACTCACCCGATGGTTTACTAATTACTGTGGTACATGTACTGTAAATTACTGTACAGGAGCGAAGTGCAAGATAACACTACCCAAAGACTCAAGCAAGAGTGATGATTTTGCTTTTGTCGTACAGTACATGCACAGTACAGATAACCAGTATCCATGGATTTCGGCCCCTTTCTAGAAGGGGAAAGCCTGTCCTCATCAATTTGGTTTATCCTTGCTTCGATCCACTTCAGCACATTTAGCCCCCCTTGCTACTGAGAGTAATTAATCATACGGAGTACAATGTACAGTACCATGCCCTACGACGAGAGACACTTTCACGTGGTGCAGGGTGTTAGTACTTCTCTCAGAAGGAACTAAGATCTCTCAGATCTCAAAACTAGAGATCTCTGTGTAGAGTTAATCCTTCGATGCTTCAGAATCGACGATAATAAATTTACGAACGCCACTTTAATCTACATCGACAAAAATACTTCGAATATATATAAATACGCTTAAAAACTTTATTATTAAGTCACTGAGATTAATTTTATTTTCGTGAGGATAAGATACTATATTAAAGAATAAAAAAGAATGTACGATTAAAAGATATTTACTATGGTCACAGGCTGAATTATCCACCACCCCCACCTAAAAATACCATCGTATTGATATGTATAAATTACCATATAAATTACCAATTCTTTTGTTACGAACAGACCTTTATAGACAAAGCATGCCTAATCCAGGCCCTAATAGGCTGGATTATTGGATGCTTTGGTAGTCCTAACAGAGGCCTTCTGCGCGAACGATGTCTTTTTTACCATCTACTCGACTATTAATAAAGGAGGAGCGCTGAGGTTTTAACAACGAACGGATTTCCTTCTATTCTGTGCGTAAAGTCTTAGTTGCTGAGAGAAACTATAGAATTATAGATAAATCAAATAGAACAACCATTCATTATAATGTACAGTACCATCTTCTGTATATGAGTCCGTACTCTGGAGCAGTACCATGTACTACTATGTGTAATATTCTCAGGACTTTGTGCACACTATTCGTACACCAGAATGCCTCGTACTCTGCAGGCAGCATATCATCATCATCATCGTTATGTAGACCAAAGTGCTTTATGCTACTCAGAGTACGGCGAATGCTGTGCAACGATGAGCCCGTAGTGTGGTGGCTAAGCATTGCTGTACAGTACGACCGAATTCATTTTTCTCTATATGCTCGTATCTGTCGGCTCCAAAAGTCGCTCTCAACTTTGACTCTGAGTTGCGAGTCCCTTAGGCTACCTTTCTTGTACATATCTTAGTCTCGTCTTATGTTGATGGATATCAGACGGAAGGCATTTACACGTCCCATTGAAGCCGTGGAGCTACTCGGTATTCTGCCTAGCAACAAAAAAGAAACCGTGCGACATTGAAAATCCCTGAAGAAAAAGTGAAACCAAAACAAATCACCTCCTTCTTCGCCCATTATGCTTTTAATTCGTGCATAACTGACACGAACTCTATCTTCATGTGACATTCTTGGTACTACAGTGCTTTAAATTCTCTCGTCTCGTTGAGTCCGTTGGCCACGGACTGCTCAGCAGCCTTGAAAGCTGGCATTACTGGGACGGTCCAACTACTCCACCTGAGATTCAATTCTACCAGAGTTACGATAATTCAAAGTCGAGTTTCTTGATTTGAGATCATACGAATTGCAAATTCGCTTCCGATGGGTAGCTCCCGAATTTTGACCATTGCTTGCTGTGCTGGAGGAACTTACCTTCAACTGCAAATCCCGAGAAGCTCGCTCCCAAATAATCGGGACCTTACAACGAGACATTCATTGACGCGATTCGTCAGCTGGAGGTGCGAGGAATCCATAAAATCCACAGTTGATTCACGCCGTCGCGCGTGGAAGTCGGATACACCATGTGGGGTCAATTTGAGGTACCTAGTAACTGACCGCTGTGCTGGATCCAAGATGATGAAGGGTTACCCTGTACGGAGGGGCAACAACAGCGTATAGTGGTCCACTTCCCAGGAGTGCCGGCTGGTAGCTAGAGTACCTGGTCTTCATACTATGTAATTGTGAGTTTCTGGCATCTCGAGGGCGGCAAGCTTCTCGTCTTCAGGTAAGGGATGGCGCAAAGATATGGGATACTCTGCAAGCCAGCAGCACCGGTGTCTCCTGTTCATTGTCTAACTGTAAGATATGACCTGGACTTCTGGGAATATAACTCATTGAAAGCCTTGCTTTTTACTGCGGTGTTGATACTCGGTGAAGAACGTTGTACAAGGTAAATATTTAGTAAGTGGATATCAGACGTATCGGTCCAGCTGGTCCATACCTATGACTGCTGGGCATTACTGTGTATGTCTCCTGGTGTGTGATGCACACACAGGTGCAAAGGGCGGTGATCACTCATGCTATGATGTTCTCAAGTTTGATTAGATCCTGCTTGATCCATTGTGCCATACCTACGGAGGAGCCGCTGTTATGAGAGCTGAGATGAATAGAACACCTTGCATGGCAAGTCGTGCGAAGATCCTCCCTCCTATTTGCATACCCTTCTGGAGGGCACTAGGCAGGGTGGATATCGTTTGGGTTTGACTTATCGAGCCGTGATTCTGGTTCAGTAATTCGCAATCCCAGATCTCAACAATGCGTCTATTAAGGATCAGCGACGGGACCAGTATACCGGGACGGGTTTCTATTCTTTAGGAAGCCTAGCGTCCACCTAAAAAGGCTCGATTGATCTCTCAACTCTAGGAGGGTAACCTGCTGGAGGGTCAGGCCGACGTGTACTATTAGATGGACGGAGGAGCAACGAAGGGCGGGTGATTTGACGCGATACTGGGGCATTGAGAAATTCCTTTTCCTTCATGATAGAGAAGATACTGACCGCCTTGCCGACGAAGAAGTGTCGGTCAACAATGTCTACTGTGCGGTGGGAAAATTCATGAGTTGTCCCTGCAAGAATATCGCTTGCATTTTGCAGTGCAGATCCCACCCATCTGTAATAGACATTTAGGGATACGCTAGTTCTCAGTCAAATTACATGAGTCGCGTTTGTTGGCTCGGACCGTTGCATTTTGCATGGCCGCCCGTAAGCCGGCAGCCTGTGAAAAGTAAAGTAGGTGGCTGGGGGTGAGGCCATGCAGCCACGGATGCCTGTCAAATGGAATGAAGTACTAATCTTTCCGACTCAAACAAAAATCGACGACAAACCGTCTAGACGACCGGCTATTATATGAATTCAACAATGTCATTCATTCCATCCGCCAGCAAACCCGAGAATTTCATTTCTTCCTTCGCCATTACGTCCATCAAATCCTTCAGCAGCAAAGAGCACTGGGAAGAAAGGGATGAAAGTCTAAATTCGTGTGTAGCTTCTAAGGGATGATAGGGGGAATCTACTGTCTTGTATCATATCTAGATCATCCTGCTAATGACCCTAAATCTGGGATGTGGGTTTCCGTCCAGCTTCCGACATACTGTACCTTGACAACTACAGAAACCATCGTGATATTCCACACAAATCTGATCCATCAATGCGGACTGGGCAGCAGAAGCGACCGCAACAGTCACCGTTTTGAGCCGAATACCAGATCTGTTATGTAGTGCCTGCCAGCTACCAGCTGGACGCACGAACAATCCTTGTTGCTTTTTCTTTTTTCTTTTATTCCACCACTGTGAACATGATGTGCTGTCATCTCTTTCTTCCACTTTGAGTGGACTCGAATATCATGCGGCTGATGAGGTTAAGCCGAGTGGGTGAAATGACAGTCTCGGGAACAATATCCCGTTCTTAGGGATATTGGTACCTAGCTAATTTCCTTGACATAAGCGAGGGAAGGAATCCTGAGCGATTACATCAACTCAAAAGAGTGGCTGGGGCCATGATATACATCACGCACTGTGGCCCGGTCTAAGCCAGTACCTGTCCTCGGAGAGGGGCAAGAAACATGATTGTCTCCCTCTTTTTCTCTCTCCAGTCCTGAAGAATCGGAAAAGGTGGGATGTACTGTAACATACCTAGGTACCTAGTCTGCAGTATCTGGCTAAAGCGATCGCCAAAGGTTAAAGCTTTTAGGGAATGAGTTTAGACTGTCCAGTCGTCGTTGTATTTGATGTGATGTGGCGCTGTAAGTAAGACACCGCAGGTACTCTGCAACCAATAAACAAGGTAAACTTGGTTTTCGCAACGGGCGACTTTGCGGCTTATCCAACCGGAATGTTTCTCAGCTCCAATCTTTGCTGGTGCTGTTGAACCCTGTGTGGTCGGCCGACATACATACCCATAGTAGTACAATTACAGAGTAATGGCAATTCCCCTCCTCCAAATCCCCCCTCCCACTACACTATGGTAGTACAATACCTAGGTAAACAGCCGCCCCTCCAAAAATAAATCAACCCCCTTTTTTCCTCCTCTACCCCTCCGAAGTTGTGGCTTCTGTCGGGGATTGAGTACATAGTAAATTTACGATTTCACCCGCGCGGGTCGTGTCTGAGATTCAAACGTCTTTGCCGTCCGTCGTACAGGCGATGATTTACTCCAAGGCTACCGTGTACACGTTCTGGTACTGTATGAATTACAGCAGGTGAAAGGTCAATTTCGTAGTGAGGCGGGTTCCTTGACCCCCCGTAAACCTACGGTACCATACACCATATCGCGTACCCCGTAATAAACCTTACTACTGTACCATACGCTGCACCTTTCATTGACCACTCATCGTAAACCAGTCCACTGGGTCCCAATTTACTGTAGTTGGATGCCCGCTCTATCTAGGTAACTACCAGGTAGGTACTGTACCTACTATTATGTAGTTGGCCACGAAACGGTTGCTTACCTAGTTCAACCCCTCGGTGCTCTAGTCCCTGAGCATTTGATGGCTCCTTGCCCACTAAAATGAGATCACGCACCCCCCAGTCCACTTGCCTTCTGTGGTATTTGATCTTTGCCCTTAGGCTCTGACGGAGGAAGAATACTTTGGACAACTGCCTCTTTCTACTTGTTCTTGGCCTATTTGCCCACTAAAGGACATGCCTGTCCCCGACCAAGATTCCTGACCATTTTGACGGTGAAGGATATTCAGCTCCAGTAGCTACCGCCAGTTCCCTACTAGTGGGCCGTAGCTCACCTAGCGAGAGCAAGCACACTCATACAAGACTCAAGTAATGACTGTGGTTCCAAATACAGTATTGGCCTCTCTTAACAGTAACTATCGTACACACTGACCAAGTTTGCTTGCCCCCCCTCCCCTCCCCCCCTCCTTTTGCTCTCCCTCTTTTCCCATCGATCTGTACTCATCTCATGAAAAAAAATAAATCCTAAACATCCCTCTTTTTCTTTTCCTTCATTGTACACCATATAACTCCCTCTTTCAAATGTTCAAAGTCAATTTTTTGCGCGTAATGACACCCTAATAATTGTTGTATCAACATCACCGATCTATACCTTGCCAGCCTTGTTGCCTCATTGGTTCCAGCCTATCACGTGTGTCCCCCCCGGCGCATACAGTAGTGTCTGGCCGAACTCCTGCCCGAAGTAAAGAGCCACTCCAAAAATCCACAACCAAGCGTGCGACCAGCCATACCACTCAAAACATCGATCTTTCTCTCCTCCCCACGAAACCCGGACGACATACATCCCACCAAGGAATGGTTGCTGAGTATTCGACTCTCTGCCAACCGGTTTTTGAAAAGAGCTTGTCGCTCTGTGGTGGGAGTTTCTTGCTGTGATCTTTGTGCTCAGGGCGCCACTTCGGTTATTGTGCACTCGTTGCGATAATAGCTGCAATGGCGACCGCTGACCCCTCCACCGCTACTTCGCCCACCGCGCGCAAAACTTCGACAACGGTGCCGGAGAAGAAATACAAATGCCAATTCTGCAATCGCGCATTCAGCAGAAGTGAACATCGCAGTCGACACGAGCGAAGTCGTATGTCCCTCTAGCATTGCCTTCTTGATTGTCCTATCCCATGGTCCTAGCCGCCCGTGGGGCAGCGTGTCTGCCAGCGAACAATGACCGCGTGGGGTGGCGTATAGATGCACCAAGAGAAAGGCTAACCGCGAAGCGCTGCAGATACCAAAGAACGACCATTCAAGTGTGCCAAGTGTAAAAGTACTTTTGTGCGCCGCGATCTCCTCCTGCGCCATGATCGAACCGTTCATGCAAAAGATGGCGGTGTTCCGCTGGTGTCAGAGGGGAGAAAGCGTGCGCAAAAGAACAGTACACAGGCCACGTCGTCGAAGGAGGCTGGACCATCGAAGCCGTCAATCAATATCGACCCAGGCACCCTGGAGCAGATTGAGGCAAGCAGCGATGGTATGGTCGACCTTGAAACTGCAGCCATGTTGATGACAAGTTTCCAACACAAGGCTGCAGCAATGGCTCAATTACACGACGGCGAAAGCTCCGAACTAGCATTTTCCCCCGATCGCACGACATCGCTATTGGAACCGTCTGTCGAATTTCCCGGCGCTTCAGTACTCCCCCAGATGCCGTGGGATTCTTTCATGCCGCACCCGCACGATCACAAAGCCCACTCGATCTCCAGCATCTCCTCAGCAGATACGCCGTTATCTCAGACACATTTTCCCAGCATGGGCACGATAAACCCTCACCAGACGCAGCTACCGTCGATCCTGGATCATCATGGTCCCTTGAGCCATGTTCTTGCTCCTACGTTTCCTTCGCTAACTGATTCCCTTCCAGTATCTGGTAGTCCGACTCCAAACGCACTTTCGCCCTTCCTCACAATGGAAGGTCCCGTGTCACCGGTCAACTATCGCAAATCACCCGGCCCCAGTCAAGCGCTGACCCTGCCCAAAGCACCACAGGTATTGCAAGACGACGAAATGAAGAAGATTCGGGAACGCCTAGCCACCGAAGGGGTTGACCTACCAAACAAAGAGACATTCAACCAGTATCTGTCGACTTATTTCACTCTTTACCACCATCATATGCCCTTCCTCCATCCCTGCTCTTTCAGGGCGGATGAGACCGAACCTGCGCTCCTTTGCGCGGTACTTTCTATAGGCGCCTTGTATAGTTTCCATGAGGAACAAGCTTACCTCCTGCACAATGGAGCCAAGAAACTTGTCAACGAATTCCTCCAGAACAAAGAAAACTTTGACTCGCGAAAATGCCCGCTGTGGACCATGCAAAGTACTCTGCTCAATATGATATTCGAGAGCTGGAGTGGCGGCTCATCTGGCCTCGAGTGGGCATGCTCTATCAAGAGCTTACTCGCCAACGTAAGTGGACCCGAAATCGCCTTTTTTCAAACATTTACTGACCACCTCGCAGATGGTCGCCGGCAATAAGTACGAGCTGAAACTCAGAACAGAGGCTCGAAGTGATTCAGCTCCTTCGCATGCTGAATGGGTTTTTGATGAGAGCTGTCGACGCACATATTATGCTGTCTATATTTTCTTTGGGATGCTGACCATGACATACAACCATACCCCTGCGATCAGCTTCAATGAGTTTGATTCCCTGGAGCTGCCATCTTCTGAATCGCTATGGGGCCTGGAAATTGCCAATGAACATCAATGGCGAGATTCACTGGCGGCGTCTACGATCGTCACCGTTCGACAGGCGTATGATAGCCTGTTCCAAGGAGAGGCCATTCGCTATAGTGCTTTTGCTACCCGCGTAATGATTAACGCTCTCTCACTCGAGGTTTGGAATTTACGGAGAAGCTTCGAATCCCTTCAAGATGTTGTTTTGGAATGGAAGATTCGCATCGCACTAGAAACATGGGAATCGTCACTCGACCTCTGCGAGCCGGAGACCATAGTCGTTCCTCTGAGCACCCCACACAAAGGCCACCCGTTGATCTTCAACGCTATGGCAGTATACCGCAATACCCGTGCCCGTCTCGAAGTCGACCTTAAGAATGTTCAAGAAGCCTTGCGATATCATAATGCTTATGAAGTTGCGGCTGCAATGACAGCATCTCGAGAAGCTGTCAAGCGATCAATTGAGATGATCAAAGTTATCGAGCAGTGCGTCGAATGCATAGAGATCGCCGCCATGCAAGGCATAAACTGGGTAGCAAAGACCTCTGGAACGAACTGGAGCATTGAACATCCTCTTTGCGGTATCGATCTTATGATCATTTTGAGCCTGTGGCTATATCGTTTGGAACATGAAGACGACGGAGCCACCGATGAAGAGGTTGCGATGTACAACAAGGTCCGCAATCTGTTCGACGAAGATGCTTTGGAAACGTACGGACCAAAGCTATGCTCGACTGTTGCTCGAGTGTGGGGCAGTATGTTTGACAATGGTGTTGTCTGGGGGTAAGTCTATTGTCGACAACACATCTTGGTATACTTGCTAACGTCCTATCTAGAATCTCGAAACTT
Source organism: Phaeomoniella chlamydospora (assembly GCA_001006345.1). Lineage (NCBI taxonomy): Eukaryota > Fungi > Ascomycota > Eurotiomycetes > Phaeomoniellales > Phaeomoniellaceae > Phaeomoniella > Phaeomoniella chlamydospora. The sequence continues at coordinate 44,986 of LCWF01000012.1, read as the reverse complement.
ATGGGCGAATCCTTCAAATTACATGGGCAAGCCCTCATCGGACACGAGGACGAGGTAGCCCCAACAGCCGAAGAACCTTTGAATGGCATCATCGATCCCTTGCCAATGAATACATCGTACTGAGTACGTTGAAACCGGTCGGGAACCAACATTTTACTTCAATCATGTATAACTTTTCGGTTTATCTCCTCTCAGCATCTGGCGTGTTTGACGATACCCTTTTTGAAACTCGATGTGGCAGTTTTGTCTCCTGCTACTCAAACATTGAACACACTCGTCTGCAAACAGTCTCGGCGTTTTCCTATGTTAGAAGCATGTTGCTGCAGGGCCTGGGCATATCATGGCTGCTCTGTCTGCCCTCGGGCTAAATAATGTCTTTGGTGGCACAGTCTTGGCGTTTATTTGGGATCATATACATTATTAGGACGTCGTTGTGCATGACACGACGATTGGAAATTGGATTTGAATCTGGACTTTGGGTATTCGGCAACCGACAATAATGAGTTGCCATCTTACTGAATAGATTGGGATATTGCTGGACCTCACCCTGCTAACTATTCGGTATGGGCAAACTATTCGCTCATGGTTTGATATTCTTAATGCGAACGTCTTGTTTGTCTTCATGCTGAAGACTGACTTGTTGAGTTTCATTTCTATTGTGCCACACTCATACCACGTAAGGTTGGGAAGATTCACAATGTACTGTACTCTAACACCAAATATTGCGACATTGTTACCATAGATGTAGATCGATCGTAATCTCACTTGTTCGGGTAAGTTGCTTATCCGTTCGCTCCCGTGTGCTTATCTGGCCCTTAGCGTAGCATGTGCCTTGTCGATTACGAGAGCCTTCTATGAGTTTGCGTATTCACATTTCCGTCACATAAAGTATGGCTTTCTGCTAAACGCCGCAGCGTCTTCCAATTCCTTTCTCCCTCCTCGCAGGCCTCTTCCATCTGCATGATATCGACTGTGCTCGGCTTCCTTTCTCTCCTCGAAATTACACTGTTTCCATGGTTCAACAGGACACGCCATTTTCCGTCCTCGACATCTGAAGCACGTCATCATCGTTGCATTGAAACAAAGTCTCAAAATGCCACAGTCGCCAACGATAAGGCGATTGATGCGTGAGTCGCGCGAGCTATCACCTAATCCTCCATCTCCTATTTTACCGAATCCGACATTCCACGCCGCTCCCCTATCAGATAATCTTCATGAATGGCACTTCACACTCCTCGGACCTCCCTCCACTCCATACGCCGGAGGCATGTATCACGGCCGTATTGTACTTCCATCGACCTATCCCCTCCGTCCTCCGTCTTTCCGCTTCTTAACACCGTCTGGCCGCTTCGAAGTGAATCGCGAAATATGTCTTAGTATCAGCGGTTTCCATGAAGAGACGTGGCAGCCTGCTTGGGGTGTTAGACTGGCGCTGACTGCGCTCAGGGTCTTCATGACAGAGGAAGGCAAGGGACAAGTAGGTGGTCTAGAAGCAAGTGAAACTGTGAGGAAACAACTTGCAGAGAGAAGTCGGGGTTGGATTTGTAATGGAGGATGTAGCGAGACGGGCGGAAGGTCAAACGAGGAAGTCATGAAGGAATGGTGGGAGTGCTGTAGGGCCAAGGGTGTACAAGTCGGCGAGGATGGTGAAGTCGTTGAAGGTACAGCTGGAGGACAGCAGGATGCCATTCCAGAAGAACTGAAATTGGGATATCGGGATGAGCTTGGCAATCAAGAAGCTGCTCCCGGAGAGAATGGAGTTCCAAGTGAGAGCCAGGAGAAGCTGGTAGAAGTACAAGAAACTCCGAAAACACCACAACAATCACCGCCACTACAGCAACCTAGTTCCCTCAGCCACTCCCCCATTCAAACTGCTGAATCCTCATTTCCGACAACACAACCTCTTCCTCAGCCTTCGGCCCAAGCTGAGCAACCAACACATGTACTGACTTCAACCAAACCAATTAACTCATCATTATCTGAGTCGCTCAAATTCACCCTAGCCAAACCGCCTTCACCCTCGACTTCTCGATCTGCTTCACCTTTACGGTCTCCCTCAGCGTCAGTCAGCGCCTCCTCAACGTCCACGTCTTCCTCAGCTCCAGCTCCAGCGTCGGCATCGCCTAGCCGATATCTTCAGCCAGCTTTACATCAACCACAACACTACCAGCTAATAGACCATCGAGCAGTCTCAACTCCAATTCTTGACAAAGCTATCTCCGGCGTAATAATCGCGTTGCTATTCATGGTTTTGAAGAAGCTGTTCTACTTCTGATGGACACGACTGCTCTGTTTGAAACACGCCTGCCCGTGAGAACAAGGATAAAACGAGCCCGATTCAGTACAGAAAGGAAAAATAACACCAGACCGTTGCTGAGGCCAAGGTAAATAGATCTTGAAGTAGTTGGGAAAAGTTCAAGGATGAGGGAGACAAAATCTTTGTTCAAAACCCGCATACATCCAGTCCGTGAAAGATACCAAAGCCGGACCTCACAGAATCTGCTGCAGACATCTGGAACCGAACAATTCACTGCTCTGAAATCCCACTCACAGCGGGTCCTGCACTTTCAGATTCCGCAAATTCAACACACACGAGGACTTTGACCAACCGTCCTATTATTACATATCATACTAGATCCTGAAGCTCCTCTTCTTCTGGATCTCGTATTCTATCTCTGGTTTCAAACCAAGAAGAGGAAAAAAGTAAAAGAACAAAATCGCCCTCCTTATGCTATCGGGATTCAAGCAGGAAGCAGCCAAGCTGAAAAAAGGAAGATGGATAGGATAGGATGGGATGGGATATGGTGGTCTATCTTGGAAGAGAGTCGAACATACGGAATCACAGAGATAGTACGTAATTAACAAGTGACACCAATAATCTTGTGGGTCAAGTTATTGATTGTTCTTTGCATACAGTACAATCTTGAGAATAAAATCGGGATACTGACGGAGGAAATTCTTCGACATGGACCAGGCAGGAGTTGGATACTATGTCATATTCAGACAGCAGTATTTTCAAGGCATTGAACGAACATGGCGTTTACATTGGTCTAAATCACATTTGCATGCTTTTACATCAGGTAGTTTAGGGAGCAAGCGAGATCTCAAATTTTGAATTGATTTCGGACTTTGGTTTCAATTGTCTTATGATGATCTGTCCATCTGATCAAAAAGTAAATAAAGACAAGGAGGCAAGAGGTGATAGAGCACATCACGCAAGCCTGCCAGCGTCATGAGAATCATCTCTTCCAAAACATTCGGGGAAACGAGAAGAACGATGACTCAATATCCAGATCTCCAATTGATGATAGAATTTACCGCTCCCACCAAGAACAATAACCCACAGATAGTCAACCTCCCATAAAATACATGAACTCATACAACTAAACGAACAAGCACAGCCGAGAAGATAAGATCTCGAAGAGAAGAATAAGAAGGGCGAGCGAACCGAAAGCCCTGTCAATCCGCTGAATAAAGCATTCAATAACAATCATTTGATTCGTCGGTCCATCCTGCCTCAGAAATACTTCCTTCTCTGATCATTCCGTCTTCACCCACAACTTCGATCACAGCTCCAGGGTGATGCTGGCCAGGTCTTCCTCCCATGACACTTCGCATCTTGGGTGGGGGTGGAGGCATTTGCTGAGCATACAGTGAAGAATTGTCCATGACGTAGGGCCGTTTGACTCCAAGACCCACTGTGGAGGATTGCTGCTGCAGTTGTTGGTGTTGAGGATGGTGATGCTGCTGCTGTTGGTGGAACCTTCGTTGTTGTTGGTAATACGATTGCTGGGATGAATCATGATGATGGTCGTCTACACCCAGTTCAGAGTTTTCATCGAAAGTCTCCCAATTCTCGGATCCACTTGCCGCTGAACTTCCGGCTGTCATGTTTGATGACGTGTTGGAAATTTGTCGGCTGGAGGTAGGTCTAGAGTAACCCTGGCTTGAATGGAAGTCTTGGAAGGTGTGGGAAGCACCAGGTGGACGGTTCATACCGTTCATGTCTCTGTTTTGGTTGACAACCGAAGCAGACATGTACGACATTCGTTCGACGCGGTCGTCGTAAGGATCTTCTGGAGTAATTGGCCGGACGATGGAAGAGGCAGATGTCGCAAGAGAGGTGTTACTAGTTGAGGAGGAGATGGTGGATTGGGGACGACCCGGCTTGTAGTTCGCAGTGGGAGTGTCGTCGGATGGTGGAATAAAGAGGTCTCTCATTTTTGGTGGCGGAGCTCGTGCTGGTGGAGGCCCCATTTTTCGAATTGTGCTCGTTGCAGAGGCATTGCCATTTGTTTGTCCACCAAGACGTCGTTCTGGTGAGTTGGAACCGTCGTTCAACTTGGCTAGTGGTGCTCTCTGAGGTAGTTTCGACGGTGATTTATTTTGAGAAGCAGCCGACACGGAGGAGGCAAGAGGGTTACGTCGCATTGTACCAGTTGGCGTTTTGGAAGTTGAAGCTGGAGCAGTGGTAGTCTTCATGACACTGGGCCCACGACTAGCAGGTGCCTGACTGTTCGCACGAGCGTGTTTTGCGTTTGAAGGTGGCGGGTTGACTGGTGTCTTCGCCCTTGGTGGCAGACCATTTGGTGTTTTCGACCTTGGTGGTGGCTTCGACTTTTCAGCCATGATCTCCATCTCATCCAAAAAACGTTCTCCATGAACCAAGAAGGGACGACCATATTCATCTTCCCAAGACTCTAGTGTCTTTCGTAATTCTGCTTCAAGTTTTGGCAGCTCCTTTGCGATTCTCTTTCTCATCTTCTCTTCTCTTAGCAATTTACCCGGGTCTCTTCTTTCTCCTTTGGCTGGCTTGAGTAATAAGCGTGATGCATCGTTGGCAGCAGCAGCAAGATCTTCACGGTCCTTGATAAGACTTCGATGTCGATCCACCAATGCCAGCATTGGAGCGCGTTGCTCTTTCAATGTTTCAAGTCGCGCTATCTCGGCTTCGTGTGCAGACAGTAAGGCATCGCTGTAGACGTCAGAGAATGCGGGAGTGAAGTCTAGCATCTCTTCCTCCGAAAAATATAGACTGTCCCATAACTCTTGCAGGCGACATCTTGCATCTTCGACGAAGAGGTGTAGATTTTGGTGCTTGAGCTCATTGAGTCGATTAAGCTCGTCCTCAAATTCGTTGATCGTTCGAAGGCCACAGCCTCTATTAGCAGCTAGGAAGGCTCGACGATCTGGTTCCTCAACGCCCAATCGATCCCAAAGGGCTTCCACGGTGTTCTTCAACTCCTTCAGCCTTCGCTCCCTGCCCTTCTTCTCCTCCACAAGTCTGTCCTTTTTACCCTGGAGGCTCTTAACATCCGAGGCGTGTAGACCAAGTTGTTCGGGCGACTCTCGATAATGTGCTACAATGTTTGAGTCCGTTTGCGCTTGTGGTGTTCCAAGTTCTGCCCACAACTTGACAACATCTTCAGCGGTGGCGCCGACAATTGCCACCCTCTTGGTGTATTCCTCGTATACTCGGGAGAATTCGGCATCTAGCTTTGTGACATATGAGGGTGAGAGGTCAAAGTCTGGTGGACAGGTGCTCGAGTTGGTTGGTGGTAGGGAGATCTTGACAAAGCTTGGTTCTAAGTGGGATGAATATGATTCGAGAGCTTGAACGAGTTCTACATCGCGTTAGCAATAGACTATGACACTGATGGATCGAACGCACTTTTGACCTGCTCAAATCTCTCTCGGTGAAGTTTGGAAACAGTATTGTATTTTTCTTTTAGATCCTTCAAACATTGGGTCAACGGATATGAGATGCGCAGCTCTCTGTCATCCATGCTGTAGTGATTGTTTGACTGTGCATCATCAAGTGATGTTTCCATCTTCCTTATCGTTTCGATGAGCTTGTACGCTTCCTCTGTCAGCCTGGTCTTTTCACTAGGCCCGTTGGTTAGCTTGTTACTACTGATTTGGAGATGCCATAAACCTACGTATTGACGAGTCTTAGGTGATTGTGCAAAGTCTCCGCTAGAGCCGTAAACAGCTGGAGAGGTTGTTAGCCATATATATGTATAAAGCAGCTTGTCGAATTACCTCGGTTTCGCGGGATTCACGCTCATTACGAGGGACACCTATTTCGTCGAAGATGCCATGAAGTTGACCAATGATTGTATTGACCTGAGTGGTCAGATAGCTGGTATCCATGGCCATGATATGTGTGCAGGTCAAGTCTCTGCCCGAGTGGCCGGCGGTTGAGTGGGAGGGTGTTCAAGGACAGGTGTATAAAGATGGGTAAAGAATGCTGTAACGCCTAGAGTAGACAGGTGGAAGCTGTGCCACTGACAGAGGACATTATCATAGTAACACAGACATGTCAAACCCTGATACCTCAAGCTTGCGAGAGTTTTTAGAGTGATTGCACATGGATCAACACAAAGAATGTTCAGGGTGGAAGATGACACCATCTAATGTGGTGGTGGTGGTGTCGTTTATTTCTCGGCACGTTATTGTAGTCGACCAACTTATTTACTTACTCGGAGTCGACCTGAGTTGTTGTCCAGACGACGAGGCCTCCCCGCGGGCTTTGCGACACTAGATCCAACTTTAATTAAGAGCCGCATCGGAAAGATTGCCCTACTCTGAGTAATGATGCTGCGATAAGCCGGGACATCTCCAACAGAACAGAACAGAACAGAACATGACCACCACATCCACTTGAGATCATCGCCTTTGATTTGAAGCACCTCATCTTGAACCGCCAACCATCCGACTCAAGGCACGGCTCGTTGTTTCCCCATTTTACAACTCCATAATTTGCTACATATCGTCCTCTAGAGTATGTGATCATCTTCTTTTACTCAGCAATTGTATCGCCACAGCGCCATGTCGCAATTAGCGGCAGCTCTGAGGGCGTGGGGTAAGTAGCCACTATGTGTCTTGATAGTAGAGTTACTCATCCTATTGTAGAAGCCGAAAACAGCGTCCTTGCTGTGGACCCTTCGCAAAATGCTCTATACAACCTCAGTCCTGCCGCCCAGAAGTCTTTACAGGAAGCTCGACCATGGAAGAAGGACCCGAAATATTTTACTTCCATCAGAATATCCGCACTGGCTCTGCTGAAGATGACGATGCATGCTAGATCCGGGGGCAATATCGAGGTGATGGGTTTGATGCAAGGTTATGTGACATCGAACACTTTCATCGTGACAGATGCTTTCCGTTTACCCGTCGAAGGAACCGAGACCAGAGTAAATGCCCAAGACGATGCGAATGAATACATGGTCAATTATCTACAAGCCTCTCGTGAGGGAGGTGGCCGCCCGGAGAATGCCGTTGGATGGTATCATTCGCACCCCGGATATGGATGTTGGCTCTCCGGCATAGATGTCGCTACACAGTTCAACCAGCAGATGTTCCAAGATCCGTTTGTTGCCGTCGTTATCGATCCAGACCGCACAGTATCGGCTGGTAAGGTCGAGATAGGTGCCTTCAGAACATATCCCAAAGATTACAAGCCACCATCGTCTGCACCGGGCTATGGTACTGACGAAGATGGCTACCAATCAATCCCTATGGGCAAAGTGGAGGACTTTGGTGCTCACGCTTCACAATACTACTCGCTTGAGGTCTCACACTTCAAATCCACCCTGGACTCTCAGCTTCTGAGTTTGCTATGGAACAAATACTGGACCGCGACACTATCACAGTCTCCATTAATCACGAACCGAGACTACACTACCAAACAAATCGCAGACTTAGCCGAGAAGACCAAGACTGCAAATCGGTCGTTGAAGTCGGGCAGAAGAGCAGAAATTGCACCATCAAGAGGCCCAGAATCCAAAGGCTCAATTATAAAGGTGGCAAAGGACCCACAATTAGATCAGGTAGTGAGAAACGCAGGCAAAATCGAGCGAGAGGAAATGAATGGTCTGATGGCAGAGGAAGTCAAGCAAAAGTTGTTTTGGGGTGTCGTTCAGGAGGCCATATCTGCAGAATCTTCCAACGGGACAGAAGAAGGCGAAGAAGCAATGACTACCTAAATTAATGAACTCATAACGAAAACATGGCCATAGATTGAAAATCTCGTTTAACCTCTGGAATATCTACACATCCCTCTGCCACATACTAAAACAAATAACTATTTATCAACTATTCCTCTCGATTCTAACTTTTCTCTAGATCTCCAATTCCATTGATCTGAAGCCGATCTCAGCAACCCCTTAGTCCTCCATATCAATCATGAAGTCACCCCCATACTCCAAAGACCTCCACCCCAAGCACCTAGATGGACCCGTACCGGCTACCCCTCTAAGCCATGCCACCCGCCCAACACATAACCCGTCCAATGATACTGTACCGCAGATGACCGTCAACCTCAGTTCCCCCCGTAAAACAAAACTAGATCGTGTCTTCGTGAAAATACTGTACTTTGGTACTGTACTGTAGTATGCGGTGGTGTTTCTACGGGGCCCCTTGGAAGTGGAATCCGGAAACCGGAACCGCAACCGCAACCGGGATATTGGTTGACGTGTACTGTGTCTTCGTATCATGATGTTGACTTTCTGGTTGAAGTGGTGCCAAATCCAGGAAATATATATCGACGCTGAGAAGTTGGACTTGGACTGGGAGAGGAGGGGTAATCGTGAGGATAGGGAATCTCTTCGTGGGTAGATAATTATTATACTGTCTATTAGTTATAATTAACTAGGGGGTTTTCGTGAAAGTGTTTATAAAGATGATAATGATGAGGAGTGTTTTATACCAGCAGGGATTAATATATCTAGATATTTGATTTGAAGTCTCTGAAAGTCCGGAATGAGTACATCTTATCGGAAGATATAGAGCAAGACCTCTTCGATTTCCTCGAATCTCACCTCCTTGATGAAAACCGAACCTTGGTATGCTTTTCCAAGTTTCCATCCAAATGGATTCAACATTATCAAAGAGACACCATCGCTTACTAGAATGGGGGAAAAAAAACCCCCTGTCTTTGCGAACAGACTTGATTTCAAGTCCCATTCACCCGGCGCATCGCTCTATCAGACTGCCATTGCAACATTGGTAAGATGTTGCGGCTTCATCTCTAACGAATGAAGACCAGGCTATCTATCAAAGCATTTGAAACGAGCGGCATGGAGGAATGAACTGGACACTTGTCTTCTAGCAGATTGATTATCGTAATCAAGAGAACGACAGCCGTGAGACAATCGGAGACATCTTGCACAAAAGGGTGTTGAAAGTAAAAATAACCCAAGATTCAAATCCCTTTTTAGAGACGACTTGCGGCGTCACTATTGCTTTTGCTTTAGCTCAGAGTCTCCCGGTGATTCGGAACAGGGTCAGATCTATCGCTCCTACTGTACTTCGTATTGGTGATCCTTTTGGAGGTTGGCTCTTTGTTCATAAGGTCCCTCGTCTGTACCCGTAGATCAGTTCTCGAGGAGGGATGGACATTTCTCCAGATATTGCTTATTATCCTTGAGCAATACTCACAAAGGACTCGCATGATAGTCGTTTAGACCTAGGATACCAGCGGTGTTGACGTAGAGTTCTGTATAGATAAGGGATCGGTGATCGACAACTTGCACATTATTCGATATCACGGACCAAACAGAATCTTGAATACGCAAGCCACTGATCTCAAGAACTATCATATCGAGATTTCTCCACTCTTGAATCGATCTTTCAGATCGGTCCATGCCTATGGAATCGAAGAATAACTGTCTCGACGTGCTCCCTAGGGCCTTCGCACAGGTAGGCTATGACCCTTGATGATCAATCTGGTCCAAGGCGGCGGTGCCGCAGCTTGTTGGCATTTGTGCATTCGTGTCGATGCTGTGCTAGCTAGCACAGCAAATAGATTCGATGCATGGAATGGACTGCTGTCAATGAGTTGTACAGTATTGCTTCCTTCCTTGGCTGCATCCGGTAGGCTCCGTAGGGACTTCCATGGCGGATGGAGAACACCGATGAGGCGATAAGGAATTACCATGTAGCAGATGCAGTACGTTTTGAACTTTGTAGTAGCATTTGGTGGTATTGTATATCACACCATGTTCTAAGTTCCGAGGGTATCAGCCAGTCCTAAGGTTCGATATTCTGGAGTGTACTATGTACTGTATCGTGAACCATGGAGGCCCCCGCAGGTAAGGGAAACATCGTAATATAGCGGGCTCAGGAGCTTCGTTTCGACCACTGAACATCTCGGCCAATGCGAAGTAGAGTCGGAATTGTTTGGAGTACGCGTCTTGTGGATCATTTCTTTGATCATCGCGAAGCTTTTCTGGACCAGCGGTCAGAGACCAAGTTGAACTAGACGTATGGAATTTACGCGAGGCTCTTCGTCATCAGGTTTCTCCTAGGAGTCCTTGCGGGTGAGGAAATCTCTCCTCCAGCAAGGTCTAGATCAAATTGGATCTTGATCGATCGCTTGCCTTTCACTGAGGCTTGCTGCGGCTCGTCAACTAGTGCTATGTCCGAAAGTCAATTGTCGACCAACTGGAGCGTTGTCCGGAAGAACAATGTGAAGGACTAACCGTCGCCCCAAGTTGCTCCAAAAGCTTGTGTGTGAGCGAGCGATTTGCACTTTGCGTCTCCTTCGTATCGATTGTGGACAGCCCGGTAGGCAATGGTGTGAGAGTAAGCAACACGATGATGGGTCACTGATAAGCAAATTGAGACTAATTCCTCGGTATGGGTCCGGTCTAGGAAACCATCATCATGCACGATCCTTTCTAGAAGGGTGTGGTTACAGTGTAAATTGCGCCTGTCAGGAGTCATTCCTCTGAGTATCGGATGCAAAGCAACGAACATGAAGTCGCCGCTTTGCAAAGATGAGACGGTATCCTAAAAGGGCCTTCACTCGGGAAGATCATTCGATAAGCGAGGGTCAGGTCCATGCCCATTTGACATATTGTACTGTACATAGGCACATAGGTACATATGTACCTAGTAGTACGACAGCACACGAGGACTGAATGTCCAACAGAGGATAATGAGATATCAGAGAGAGCTCGTGATTACTCTTGTTACAGTAATTACAGTAAGTGTTGTACAGAGTATGGACAACAAATTCGTCGGCCCCAATTGGACCATTCAATATCATACTCTGTACTGAACATACATGTACTATACCGATATCACTACCGTATGCTACTCCCTAACAGTACCTTACTACTACCATAGTACTATGTATGATAATACAGCACCTACTATGTATGTACAGAGTATTTACGCTGTAGGTACATGTACATAGTATTAGTGCCGAGTCAATCAATCAGCCTTGTTCATACAGTACGTTGTAATTATTTCCAATTGCCATCTGCAATCAAAATCCTCTCCCCTGTCTGGGTTTAGTGACCGACCCGATAAACTCTGAATTTTGCTACTGTACCGTACCGTAATTAGTAATCTTTCCCAATGTTCTGGTCGCACCTCTCCGAAGGTCAAGCTCTTTCGTGTGTGTGCAACAAATAGCTTATCATGGCTAAAAGATATGCTCCTCGTCATCCATCCAATGATTGCACAGCATGTCCTGTTGGTGTCAAGCCTATCGCGCCTATCGCTCGTCCAATGGATCAACGTTGCTTTCTATGGCTCACTGGCCAGGGTCGTACAACTACTCTGAGTTACCTCGTGAAGGGGAACAACCTCCCCCCCACACATACGCTTACGATCCGGCAGCCGTCGATGCTGGGATGTAGATAACTACAAAACCGCGCCTTGTCTCCCTTCGGTGGTCCTTTTTCTTCTCTTCTTACCTTATTGTGTTTTCGCGTACACTCTGACTGCCTAGCGGCGTACTGCATCAAAATGAAGTACGTCCCGAGTAACGAGACGATCAAGCATCGTCTCACGAGCGTGAAAGCATGGGAACTTCCCAAGCAAGAATCGGCCGTTGCGCCACCAGAAGTTTGGACCAATCCTGACATGGATCCTACTCCCATCGAGCACCAGACATGGACATTGTGGACATGGATGGCGTATTGGGCTACAGATACCATCAATTTGGGTACATGGGAAACCGCTTCCTCTATTGTATCTGTGGGCCTCATCTGGAAGGATGCGATACCTATCATGGTTGTTGGCACCTTCTGCGTCGCCATTCCTATGGTTCTCAACGGCGCCATCGGCGCTAAGATGCGTAGGTGACTTCCATGACGCTCGGTCTGTGAATATGTGACTGACCACATCTGCAGATGTCCCCTTCTCGGTTATTGTTCGATCCAGTTTCGGTTACTACCTGGCTTATTTCTGCATTGCATCTCGGTGCATCCTCGCCATGTTTTGGCTTGGTATTCAAGGTGCCAATGGTGCGCAGTGTATCACCGTCATGCTTACGGCAATATGGCCCTCGTACGCGAACATACCCAATCGCCTTGACCCGTCATCTGGTATCACCACCCAGGGCATGTGCTCGTACTTTTTATTCTGGATAATACAACTTCCATTGCTTTTAATCCCGCCCACTAGATTGCGCTGGCTTTTCATTATCAAGCTATTTGCGGCGCCTGTTACGGCCATTGCCACCATGGGCTGGATCGTCAACAAAGCCGGTGGTTCAGGAGAGCTCTTCAACCTTCCAAGAACTGTCCACGGTTCTGCATATGCATATAAGTGGTTGTCCTGCATGTCTTCTGTGACAGGTTCCTGGGCGACCCTCGGTGAGTAGCTCCCTCATCATTTTTCATGACACCACTGACTGAATGACAGCTTGCAATATTCCTGACTTTTCGCGTTATGCGCGCTCCTCCAAGGGTCAATATATTCAACTTCCTTTCTTACCGCTCATCTTCACACTCTGCGGAGTCATGGGTATCATAACGACATCCGCTTCAAAGGTCCTCTACGGCGAATATCTTTGGAATCCTCTGGACATCATTGACAAATGGCTTGACAACCCAGGGGGCCGTGCAGCAGCCTTTTTCGCTGCACTGTCTTGGTACATTGCACAAGTCGGTACAAACATAACTGCTAACTCGATCTCTGCCGCCAATGATATGACCGTATTGTTCCCCAAATACGTTAACATCAGGCGTGGATGTATCATTGCTGCCTTTATCGGTGGCTGGGCTATTGTTCCGTGGGAAATTCTTAGCTCTGCTCAAACTTTCCTCAATTTCATGAGCGGTTATGCTGTTTTCCTTGCCCCGATGGCTGGAATCATGGCCTCGGACTATTGGATCATCAAGAAACAGAACCTCGATATTCCTGGCCTCTACAACCCACAAGGCCGTTATCGCTATGATTACGGTATCAACTGGCGTGCTGCCCTCGCATTCCTCCTTGCTGTCGGACCCAACCTCCCAGGTCTTGCTTACAGCATCAGCCCAAATAGCACCCACATCACCAGTGGTGCCAAGAATCTTTACTCTTTCGATTGGCTTTATGGGTTCGTTTGCAGTATTGTTGTCTACGTTTCTCTCAGCATATTTTTCCCTGCAAAGGAAACTATGGTGGAACACACGATTTATGGCTACGATGAAACCGAAGGCATTGAATATCATGGTGATGGCTATGGCCATAGTGACAAGGAATTTCCTCCCGGCAGACGCGAGAGCACAGGTAATCCTAAGTCATTTGGGAATATCAACGGTCTGGATACGATTGGTATCACTCGAAAATCCGCTGATGTGCGTAGAGAATCTCTCGCCAGTCAAGGAGGGGTGAAACGTGGTTCTACGGAGAAGGTTTAATGGTTCGATGTCTTGTTCGATACGCGAGATATAGAGAGATGGAGGGAGACATAAAATCGTCTTTTACGACGGATCCAGCGACCATACTGCTCACTGAAAGACACCAGGGATCCTACTGCACAATCTTTTGACTATGTACGATTAGGTGAAGAAGTTATGACTCAAGGAGGCTTCAATTGATATACCCACATGTCCACCTTCATTTATTGAATAGAATACGCAAGTCTGCCCTGCAGGCGTTGCAGTCATCAGCTTCATCGCAGCTTCAATACAAGATCATTACAAACAAGGTTGATATTTGTTTGACACATCGGAATCGTAAAGGAGCAGTGTTAGTAGATTCCCATGCTAGAGATGGCCGGTGTTTTCGAGTCAAAAGACATCCTCGTCTCGGCAAGGTTTGGCCAACCCCTTTATCTATGGTTGTTACATCTTGCTATGGGTATGTACATTTCTGGGCAGCCTGCCAATCACCCATGCTCCTCCTCTGTCAATCCAGGACACCCTTCCATTTCAGCGTTTTGATAACGATATTTGCACCAAAAGCAATAATGCCAATGCTCTCTCAGAAATGTCACTAACTGGTCCAGTCTCGTTCCTGAGTCTTGGGACTCGAATTCCTCCAATTCCGGATCGTCTTCGTCTAGCTCCGAGTCGTCAACTTCGAATACTTGTCCAGGATCCTTGGGGTTTCCCATCGCAAGCTTGTCACTCTCATCCAGTTCTGGATCCTCAAACTCGGGCCGCCTAGATAAGGATGTGTATAAGTCATGTCGTTGTCGCCTATCTCTCTCCTCGATCTCTCGTTTCTTGACCAAGCTTCGCCACATGACGGGGACATTTTTTAATTTCCTCCTCCGTCTCTCATCCTCACTGATCTCTTCCTCTTCTTCTAGCCCCTCGGCCACTTTCTGCGCCCCGAAAAACTGTCCTTCCTTCCTCTTCTCTTCTCTCTCCTGTCTTACTCGGTCCACGAACTCCCCTTCCTCGACCTTGCGTCTCTTCTCCTCTCCTTGTTCCCGTTCAAAGGTCTCTCGGATTTTCCGCTTCGCCTCGCTCTCCCTCCCAATCCCGCTTCTGTCCTCCTTCATGGACAAACCTATCGGGTCCAAACGTTGCCGATCACCTTCACGGTTGACACCCAACGCGCTTCCTGGTTTATATCCTAATTTCTGCATCATCTTCAGCCCTTTGTTATCTGCCGTGGCTCCCAACTTTGTAGCTAGACCTTCCTCTCGTCTTCGAGCTTCTTCGGCGGCAAGTTCGGCTTTGGACTTCGGGCGCCCTGCCGTCTCGGCGTGGAGTAGTTTGCGTTTGCGGGCTTGGGTGAGTGTTTCTTTTCTACTGGTAGTTGCAGCAGGATCTTCGAAGTTCATTGTAAGATAATCATCTTCTTCTTCATCGTTTGTCGAGCCCGTCTTGGGCGGTTCAGGCGACTGGAGGGATGGCATCGCAGCGGAAGTAAATGCTGTGTTGCTGTTGTCCTTGGAATACTTCGTCTACCTGGTGTGGTGTGAGGGGGTTCAAAAGTATGGAAGTTTCAAGGCATAGGCAAGATACAGTACATAGATACGACAAAAGCTTTAGAGCAGTCCTATGACCCTCGATCTATCGATCGGTTATTTCATCAGAATTCGTGGTTGGGATAATAATAAAAATTGCGTCCCGCCATCGTATGGTCTTGCGGGCTCACTGTAATTATTATATACCGTGAATTCAAGTCCCTTTTAGGAAGTATACCGGTATGCACGAGGATAACGCCGAAAGAGAGAGAGACCCTTTCACCTGCAAGGCAGCTTATCGAATGAGATACAAATATCTCGGACTTCAGACTTGCATCCGCAACTTTTGCAGCCCCACGTCATTCTCCACCAGGACATTGGAGCCTTTTTTTTTTCTGTTTCTGTGCTGCTTATGGTACTAACTAATAATACAGTATATGTTATGCAAAGATACGAATTTAAAGATTACGATTGCAAGATCCCTCCATGGAGTCTCTCTTGTGTGTCCTAGAACTGTTATTTTATGAGTTCTTTTGATTGCTATGTATGCTATGGAGACTATGAAAGCGGAAGCGAAAGTGCTGAGGTCAAATAACCCCTGATATTGAATGAATACCATTCCGGATTGTCGTGCTCCTTTTGCCTCTATATGTATCGGTTGGCATCGTTAATCGTGTAACGGCGAAATTAGAGACTTGCCACCTGAATCCAAGAACTGGTGATAAACAGGACAAATTTTTCCGCGTTCCCTAAACATCAGAAAAGCATATCCTGAAACCCTTTTTGGATTTCGGGTTTCTGCTTTGGTCTTGTATTTCACATTGCTTCCATCTGCTCATGTTTCTCGGGTGGCGGATGAATGAGCACTTGAGTGAGGGGAGCCCCTATGACCTGTTGAATCCTCTCTATCCTCATTCCAAGCGGTGGATTCATTGCGGATCCTCTCCTCATCATGTCTAATCTTCGCGAGATCGGACTCCAATGACGCACACTTCTCTTGCAAGGATAGGCATCTCTGTTCCAAGGCGGCATAATCCCTTTCCCAGGTGGCGCATTTGGCCTCTAGCATTGCATTTTGGGCTTCCAGATTTTCGGTCTCATTGAATCTGTTTGCGCGGTACCTGCGAGCACATCTGGTGTTCTTCTTGCGTTTGACGGCGGCATGGTCATCGGAAGGAAGGATTTCAATGGGAGGCAAGGGTACACCAGCACGAGTTGTGTTGACAGGACGTCGAGTTCGCGGGCGAGAACCACTTGTCTGGGTGATATCCAGCGGCTCAGAGCGTATGGGTAGTCCACCATCGAAGTTTGACGGAAGACTCTGAGTGGCGTGCGGAGCTATGAGTGTTTGGTCTTGATTGTTGGCCGCAGCGGCAGCAGTCGACGCTTGTGGAGTCTCAGGTGGAGTGACTGTTGGATCGACCATCGCGTCAGATGAGGAGTTGCTCTGTATAGACCTACGATGGTTCTGAGAACGTTGTTGGTCACGAAATTCTTGGTCCTCGAAGGGGAAGGCTTCATTGTGAGAACGTTGTTGGTCACGAAATTCGTGGTCCTCGAAGGGGAAGGCTTCATTGAGAGGGGGAAGGCGATTGCCGTTGGGATTAGGTGGACCAGGATGTAAAATGGGCGCAATAACAAGAAGTGGACGTGTGCGGTCCATGGCAACAGGATAATCGATACGTTTACGTATAAGCTCCTGGGTATAGAACTCGGATCGAAAGAGGCCGGCGGCAGGAGCGTCCTTAGGTTCTTGAGGTAAACAAGTGGTGGATGAACAATGTCATAATAAAATAAGTACAGCCAGTTCTAACGAAGTCCTCAGAAGGAGACCCGTGACCTGAAGAAGACCGAAGTCACAAAAGACTGGGGGAGGGTCAGGAAGTAGTTCGCGTCAATCGAAATTGAACGAGTAACTACCTGCAACAGTGGGAAGATTCATAGTCTTATCATGCGAGAGACCACATGGAAACGGGACCACTCGTCGAGGGATAGTGAACGCACAATGACAACCTTACAGTGGTTACGGGGCCCCGAGTAGATCCTTAGCTCTCCAGTTCCCAAATAGAGGGTAAAATCCAAAGTAGGAATGGTAGTATTTGAGGCTTTTTTGCGTTGTTGACTTTGGACTGTCAATGGTTGAATAGGCTTCGCGGAACTGCCCACATTCTGGTTCGGGATTGTTGACTGTACCAAATGAGCAAGAATACTGCTCGAACTTTATAGTTGTTTGTGCTCTGGTCGAGTGGTAGGTAAGGCAGCGAGTCCTGTTGAGCAGTTATTGAGCGGGTCTCAATTCTAATGCAGACCGACGGGTGGCCGGTTGAAGTCTCTGTTGACGCGGGGTTACTCTGATGTATTGAAATGGCATCTCGTCATGGTTATCCTTGGAAAGGAGGTAGATTTATTCGAGATGCAATTCGTGTTTTAAAGCAAAGGTTTCACCTATTGTTCTTGTATGTTGAAAAATACAAGACGGCTTGGCAGATATCATAACTGAGATGGCATCTCTCGCCGGTTTCTTGCAACCAACGGCATCAGGGAAGACTGCGTCATGACGACAGAAGGTGCGCATATTTGGTGGGCTTTAACGAGCCCGTGAATGAAGCTAGGACGATCGTAGCTCGACCCGTTCATTCGCAGTGATATTTCCTTTTGAAACGGACCACACAGGCGGATGTCCTATGACTCCATTCAAACGATAGACTGCGAGACCATCTCGGCTTTGCTTTGAAGATGAGTTGACCGGCTTCGGTGTCTGATCGTGTGAGGCCATGGGAGCTGCCGTGTGAACCCGCTGCTCAAAATTAAGACACCCTTGACCAGCTTTTGCCGGAGCGGAAGTTGGTGAAGTTCAGGCCAGTCAGGGAAACTGGCGTCTATACTGGCGACGGGGGATATAGCTTCAATCCAGATGCGAAGGCATGGCGTGTGAGTCCCCAGCCATAAAAAAGGGTTAACAGCAAGACTTCCACAGAGTAAGGCAGTGAATGGACCTACAAGAATGACAACATATCAGTAATTTTTACCCATTTGAGGATTCAGCTAAAAAAAAAACAATGTCTTCGATGAATTACTGTGTACAAGACTGTCCCAGCATGCCCAGAGATTGCCAAGCCTCTCCTCGAGACTGGGGCTCCGTAAACCTTTCTACTCAACAGGTGCTGCATGTGGATGTCCTTGAACGGATGGCTTTCCCAGAAATGGCATGCATCTGAAATACGAGCCAATAGACCAACCTCAAAATATCTTCGGCTTCCGACGACGGTCAATTGAACTTGATGTTTCCCATCATCATCCGGTACATTTGGCATATTACTGTTGTATACCGTGGTTGAGGACCATTGAGCAATTATTTGCTGTCGTTGGTGGCAAGGACCTACCCCTTTGATACTGTAAAGGGTACTGCCACCGCAAGCCTACAGTACTGTACCATTTCTGTCTTGTTAATTTTCGTTTGTGCTCTTATTCGTGTTGTGGGCCTGCTGGACTCACGGCAGCCCAACAGCTGGAAGCACAGGGAAGATCTGTCATTGTGTTTGAAAGACAACTTCAGGATGGAGAGAAATGCCAAGCATACTACGAGAAAGTCGAAGTCCGGGTGTGATTGGTTGGAAAATCGGACTATGGTATATTCTACAGAGTACAGAGTACAGAGCCTTCGAGGCAGACAACTGCATGGTTGAGTTCATGCAAATTACTGTACCTATGGTATTTGGCTGCTTGATCCACCCCCACTAAAAAATACCATCGTATTGATATGTATAAATTACCATATAAATTATCGATTCTTCAGAACGGGAGAGATCCTCCTTCTGTCTGCAATACTGAACACTAATTCCTGGTTTTATGTAGCCCCAAAATTATGTAAAGTAATAGTCTGGATTTGGAAATCGCGATTGATTGTAGTCTGTTTTGACGTTGACTCTCGTATAAGCTCGAATTCCATGGTTTGGATTGAGTTATAGAATAATCAGGTAACTTTAGTAGATATTTGTCACCACTACCAAAATGTAACTGTAACAAATGTTACTCAGAGTAAGACCCATGAGATCCCCATGGTGCAGAGCAGGAGTAGAGACAGCAGATATGCCGGAGGGAGACTCGTATGTACCTCGGTCCATATGCGGTGGATCAGTGGATCCCTTTTCTCCTCTTCATCGATTCGTTCTAATTATCATACGCAGTGTTGAAACCCAAGGATAGGATAGATAGTGCAAACCCTGCTTTCTGCTCTATAGTTATAGGTATATAGATGGGCTCTTGATAGCATACCCTCAATCCAAGCACTTCATACCTGAATTCCTACACGCAGTACATCACCTGGGGCTGCCATCTATCACTTGTGCTTTACGTATAATATGCGCATGTACTACGCTACTCTACAGAGTATACTACAATATTCACGTCGCCCATAACCCAGCCGGCCTGACACAAAACAAAACACTAAACAGTCAGGCTAATAACCTAAAAAGGTCGCCGATAATCCAGCCTATTAGGGCCTGGATTGGGCATGCTTTGCCTACAGAGTATCGAAATCCGTCTGTTCTTGACAAATAGGTATAAAATCAAACAGCTGAAAAAAATCGAGGGTGTACTCTGTAATAGGTTGGGTGTGGAGCAAGTGGAGTAGGGGTGAATCAAACAGCCTGATACCATAGTACTACTCTGAGTATGGCGTTACACCCTCCTCACTCTCATTCATCGCCAACCTCAAATCAAGATCTAAGCTAATCTTGTTTCCCTCAGATGAAACAACAAGAAGCAACTGTGTAGAGGTACGTCTTGACATCTGTTAAGGAGTAGGATCTCATCGGCCCACTATTCGCATGCGTATCCCATGCGAATGGAAGGTTAGCCGAAGATGCTACCTCATCTTCTTTTCCAGTTGGTCCTCCTACCATCAGGAGACCAACGGCTAATTAGTTTTGACCCCCAGAGACACTATAGTTACTATCGTTGCGCATATTTTACGCATACCTCCAGCTTGGTGTGATTATCCCCTCACGTTGTCCATTGCTTCGTGCCCTAACAACCACCAACGACATCAACTGATGTCTACGTGGCCCATTTCCACAGTGTAAGCTCTCGCAGGCCCAAGCACGTGACCTTGTCACGGGCCATAACGACTCGATGGATCACCCATGCCCCATACTTGAATAGGAAATCACCAGGAGAGAATAAGCCATCACAAGCATCATGTGGAGTTCTTTCTGTGATAGATCCTTGAACAATGGCCGATTGTTCCTGGCTCTCGTCGATGTCGTCGAGGAATGTCCTAAGACACAAGGACCATGCTCCCTTTTCAAAAGGGCTGGTTACTCGCCATTGTTGTCGTGTTTTCAGCAAGTGACGATTTCACCCGTTGAGATCTCTTTGCCCCTAGAATATGCGGCCGTCACTGTTCGTAGTTGCCAGCTTTCTTGCTGGCGGTCTCGCCTCACCTACATCCAGCCATGTCCGCCGTGAGAGGCGTTCGCAAACGCCTCAGGGATGGTTTCGTAGTCGAAGGATGGAGAAGCATGAAATTCTTCCTGTTAAGATTGCCCTGACACAATCCAATCTAGCCGTGATCGATGAGGTACGGAACGATGTCTCACATCCTGCCTCTGACAATTATGGGAAGCATTGGGACCTGGCCAAAGTAGCCGAGACCTTTCCCCCTTCATGAGAAACAGTTGAGACAGTCATGGACTGGCTTATCAGTTCAGTAATCTCCGCCGACCGTATCACTCAGTCGAAGAGTCTTGGTTGGCTTCACTTCAATGCTACCGTTGATGAAACAGAAGACTCGCTCCTTCAGGCGGAATATTGAATTTACAGAGATAAGTCAGGAACACGACATGTATCTTGTACAGAGTATCATGTGCCAGTGTTTGCCCAAAAGCACGTTGACTTTATCACTCGTACGGTTCCTTTTGATAAACGAATTAACCGGAGGTCGGGCAAATACAAACACCGCAGGGAGATCAAACGTGATGGCCTCGAGCAAAGACGAACTACCTCAACAGCCGCAGCTGGAACACCGATGAAGACCGATGCCGCTGAAAACATTGGGATGCCTGGTCGTAATGGACCCAAGCCAGGAGACATCTTTCAAAAGATCGAAGCCGAACTCGCTACTTGTGACGAGTATATTACACCAGACTGTCTAAGAGCATTGTACGAGTTCCCGGTCAACGAAATCAAGGCTTCAGGGAACAGCTATGAGATTGTCGAATACACGCCACAAGCCTACCCCGCGTCGGATCTCGACATGTTTTTTTTGTGCCAATTACTCACCGAGACTCGTTGGAAAACGACCTATCTTTGAAAGCATTGACGGCGGTTTCCTTCAGATAGAGGAAGAAGACTTTGATTATGATGGTGAATTGGATCTAGACCTCGAATACGGAATGGCTCTGGTTTATCCTCAACAGGTGACGCTCTACCAAGTCGGGGACATTACGGGCGAAGAGTCCTTCAACACCTTCCTTGATGCTCTTGATGCCTCCTACTGTACATTTGAAGGCGGTGACGACCCGATCGAAGACTCTCACTATCCCGTCGCTTCCTACAGCTACCAAGGACCCAATGAATGTGGTGGGGTTTCCTGTTACAAAAGTGATCTCTACGTCCTACGCCTACAACGAAGCCGACCTGACTCCGTTCTACGAAGAACGTCAATGCAAAGAATATGCCAAACTCGGTCTCCTTGGCCACCGTCCTCTACTCCTCCGGCGACGATGGCGTTGCCGGCAATAGCGACCAATGTATTGAACCCATAACTCGAGAGTACAACAACGGCTCCTACGGGATCTTCAATCCCAGCTTTCCCGGTACCTGCCCATACATAACCTCCGTGCGATCCACCCAAATCGTCCCTGGCGCCTCCGTCACATCCCCCGAAGAAGCCTCTGAAACCGTCATCTACTCCGACGGCGGCTTCTCCAATGTATTTCCGATCCCCTCATCCCAAGAAGAAGCCGTTCACACCTGGTGGACTGAACACCCTCCTCCCTACAGCGCCGACCGCTTCAATAACTCCCAAAAGACCCGCGGATTTCCCGACGTTAGTGCCAACGGCGCGAACTACATCGTTGCCGTCGACGGAGAATTTTACCTCGTCTATGGCACAAGTTGTAGTTTCTCCCGTCTTCGGGGGCGATCATCACATTAATCAATCAAGCCAGAAATGTTGACCGGGAAGAGTAGTGTGGGATTCATCAACCCAACTCTGTATGCGTATCCCAAGGCACTGAATGATATCTATCACCTTGGGTGATAATCCGGGGATGTGGCACCGATGGATTTGAGGCTGTCACGGGTTGGGATCCTGTTACTGGTATGTTTGATCTCCTTGCCGTGCTTTGCTGCGTTGTCGCTTTTATCGACCACTCCTTTTCTCCATTCGTTTGCAATCTTGAGAAGCTAATCAATTCTGCAGCATCCGTAGGTCTCGGAACCCCCAATTACCCGAAGATGTTCTTAAGAATCTTTATCTTAGTCTAGCTACCTGACAGACCGAGGGGATAACGGAACATAATGAAACATGGAACACAACTGCATCGGATATACGAAGGGGCCATCGCTCTCGTAGCGAGGTTTAATGGGTATTTTGACCAAAAAGAGGGGGTCTGGTTTGGCTTCGACACGTAGATCAGAGGTCGCTTCTGACAATAAATACACCAACTGGTTGTTTTGGAACCATAAAGAATGTACACGAAATGAAATGCAATTTTTTTTCCACTGAGCAGTCCAAGAATATCTAATGTAACCGCAAAGAACGAACCACAGTTAGGCCTATTGCTACACCTGCTCCGTTGTTTTCATTACATTATCAAAGCCCCTTCCATGCACTTTTCGCCACACAGTCAATCTTCTTTTTTGTCTGTCTGACGAATCCCAACATACGCAATTCCGCCATCGATCGATAAAATAGAGTCAGAGCCAATCTCTCATTCATAGCCCCTTCTCTTGCATCTCCTTCTTGCTCGTGAGACTCATCATCCTCGTTAGTGGCGTCGTTTGTCGCGTGGTCTCCTGATTTAAGTACATTCCAGAAAGCCTCCCAAAGATCTCTGACATTGACTAAAGCGCCAGCTTCACACCACAACCTCCACAGTATAGCGGTTGGTGGTTGTGAGGCGCGCACCTCGTCATCACGGATGCCTTGACAACATTCACATCCAAGATAATCTGAAGGGAGGCTTAAGGCTCTTTCAATGGCAAAACGAGGTCGAGGGGAGAATGCTGAAGAGAGAGGTGTTTTGCCGGTATAAGTGAAAACCTCCGACATGAATAAATCCCCAACATTCTGTAAGGCTTCGCTGAAATAGGATGTGATGTGGTCGTGATATCGGTTTACGATGTTGGTGTACTTAGATTCGATGTCGGTTGCCATCTTAGGAGCCGACGACAGAGAGATTTTATTATCATTATGGGAGACGGTGGTATGAGTGCTGGAGCTAAGGTCATGGGCGCTTCGGATCACACCTGTAGGAGAATCAGAGTTATTTATGAGATCCTGGAGATCATCTGCTAAATTTTCGAGCTCAAGGTTCAGCCGTGATTCCGGCCAGTCAAGTTCCAAGAGGAGCTCAAGTAGAACGTGTGATGGCAGTTTTTTAAGAAACAACATCAGCTCTCGATAGGCAAGACTTTCTGTGAAATTTCCTGCCAATGCTGCAAGATATAGATCTGTAAATAGTGGACGAGACTTAGAAGTATGAACTTTATTGAACAATTTTTCAAACCCGCTGAGAGCTTTGCAGAACGACAGCATCGCAGCCCGGCCTGTTTGGATTGCTCGAGAAGCCTCTACCAGAAGGAAATGATCATCCTCGAGAAGTCGCCTCGCCGTTTTGGCGTCTCGAGCGTTTAATTTCTCCTCAGTATAGCTACTCCGCAGTCAGACCAAAAGCTCAACGCAGCTGCTTGACCACTTACCATCGAAAGGAGGCTGTAATTCGAATGGATTCGCTAAGGCGCTCCATTTCCTCCATGTTTGCCGGCTCAATATCGGCGACCAACGTTGTCAGAGGGTCAGCAAAAAAGTGACACATCAATGCATACTTTAAAGAGGTTAGCAGAACCTATAGGTGGAAGGAGCTGGTCGAGCACCTTGAATGACAATGCCAAAGACTCAGGTGTAGTGGTTTGCTCCTTAGACTGCTCTAAGAGAGCTTTTGTAGCATCTGTTCCAAACCAAACCAGGGTAGTATCAGATAAACACATAGTCCGGAACATGTCCTGAAAACTGTTATTATGGCTCTGCGGCTGGAACTTTTTCCCATAAAGCATTTGAACAGTTGAACTAGGCAAACGAGCTTCGAACACATCCGCGGAGGTTGCTACCTGAAACAATATTACGAAGGGAATACGATCTTCCCAAGCGCTATGAAAAGTTAGCTTTCCCTGCATCCGTAGACTGCGCTTGACATGAATACCGTAGGACAGAAAGTAATTCTGCCAATAGGTTGATCTCGAAGGCCTCGCTATCAGTGAAGGATATAACAATTCGCTGGAAACCTTTGGCCTTCACAAAACGATGGAGAAGTTCGAGGTCGTAATTCAGGGGAACGGATTTCTATGCCGAGGTCAGTCATGGTATCAAGACGGCATGGTCAACAGACCTTGTGGTCATTGAAAAAGGTGTGATACCCGTCCACACCTTCTGCACGAACGATGACGCCTCGAATGATTGCTTTCAATGCGAGCTTTAGATTTGTGGCTTGTTCAGAGCCTAACGAAAGGAGACAGATGTTGTCCTTCGGCCAAAAATTCTCTAGCTGCTCGTACAACCTCCGTTGAAGCGAGACACCAGTTCCTACTATTACGACGGCAGCTGGTAACTTACCATCTGCCCTGTATAGTGTCAGAATCGTGGCTCAAATTCGTCAGATATCCTTACGCATCAGGCCGAGCGTCGCGCACAAACTTATTAAGCTCTTTGACAGCTTTCAAGTCGAAACGGTTAAGAATTGGCTGGCTCGGTCAGCTGTGCCCATGTTGAATCCAGAGCGATCCTACAGAAATGGAACTGTCGACGTTCGACCAGGCATGGTGAAAGGCATTCTGTCTTCCTGTGGAATATTCACTGCTCTCCTTGCCAGAAGAGAGCCTCGGATAGGTATAGTCTTCATCGCGTACAGCTTTTGCAGCATTCGAGGGTTTTTGGCGCTTCTTCGGCCGATCAGACTCTTCGAATTGGGTCGGGGCAAATACATAGACGGCCTGGATTTCAATTAGACTAGCCCTTTCGACTCACTCTAAATAGCAGACGGAGTTACCTGATGGGCAAAATCATCTAAAGACAAATCTCCATGCGCAATCTGTTCGTCGATTATTAGCTCCCCATTGATTGACATTATGAGCTTTGCAAGGGTAAGCTCTTGCTGCTGTGCGATCAACTGAACGCGCCCCAGTTTGCCATTACTGTAAGTGCCTGCGTATCTTCTGTTCATGCTTCTCCACATGATCTCATGGTCCCTGGAACTTTTTTTTGGACCTCTTAGGATGCCCTCCAGGAGGCATACCAACTAATTCCTCCATGTAAAGCTGCTGCATATGTCGAGTCGCAAACTGTCACTTCAAATATGGCGGTTGCAACGACTTTCTTCTGTACAGAAAGCTTTGCGACCACCAGAAGCCGGCTTCGCTCCCAGACTGCAAAGACCTGCAACGTGCAGCGTCGGGCGGCGACACTATGGTACCAAACAGAATAACGACTTTGAGGTGCGCGAATTCATACGCAAATCACCGGATAGTACAGAAACAGTCGAGATAGAGCCAGATACGGATACAAAAATCGAAGCAGAAGCTCTACGATTGGAAGTCGACCAGCTTAGACAGGAACTCGAAGAACTTCGGGAGGGACCATTTGGTCCCAATAGCGAGTTCATGAAAGCACTACCGGAGCATCTACGGGAAAGAGTGTTAAAAGCTCTGGAGGAGCGAGGACATACAGGACCGATTGACCTCGATCTCGAAGAAGACATTAGTGACGATGATTTCGATAAGATTGTCGATGAAGAAGATCTCGACATGGATACTACTATGAAACAGCAACTGGAAGATGGGAAGAAACCGCCAATGGTTCATCTGTCCTTACCCACGAAGAGTAAGATATATGTGACACACTTCAATCAAGCGCTAGGTCGCGCAAACAACGATCCATCGGATCCGGATTCACGGCTGGCGCTGTGGAAAAGCTATCTACGGTGCAGGGCGCACATTCCCAATTTTGCCGATATGGTCTCAGATGAGGTTCTAGATATTATTTGGGAATCACAAGCTCAAGGGGACCAGAGAATGAAAACTATTCCAATGCTTGCAGAAGATGTTTTGGGAATCAATAAGCTTTTAACAGGATTCCAGTGGGTAGAATATCTAGAGTGCTTGAATACACGGGGTGATCCTGCGCTGGCACTCGAGAAGTGGGAGAACATTAGAGATGCGCTAGAAGAGGATGCTGATAGTCGGAACGACTTCATGAACCTAGGCATACGCTTATATGCATCGACCGACCAGCCGGAAAAGGCCCTACAACTTACAGATGCCAGGCATGACACGCGCCTGTCACCCCGGAGTCTTATTCCCGTAATCATGGCTTTTGCACGGCGGAAATCTTCAGGAAGTGCGGAAAAATCATGGGCATTATATCTACGGTTAAGATCTATCGCAGGAAGGGAGATCACAATGAAAGATTTTGAGGATATCAGCACAAATTTACTCATTGCGGACAGACCGGACCTTGCTTTGGCAGTTTTTAAGGACATGCTGATTTATCAACAAGGATCATCCACGGACTCACTTGAACTGTATAAAGCAGCTCATAATTACATCAGCGAAATACAATCAACAAACGTCTCGGAGGAAGAGGTGAACAGAATATCACTAGCTGCTTTGACTATTCTTCCTCGTTCTTTTCAAAACAAATTCTTCTATGCGAGTTGGATCAAGAAACTGATTGGGCTTGGTGAGATCGATGCAGCAGCCACGGTGGTTGAGCTCATGTATGCAAGAGGTGTTAAGCCCGACGCGAAGCACATGAATGGTATCATCGGGGCATGGATGCGACAATGCGGCGAAGATCCCTGCAAGAAGGCTGAGGCAATGGCTTGGGCCATGATTGAGCAACGAGTCAGGCACACCAAGGAACGGGCTTCCGATAGTCTTGCAAGAAGGAAAGTCGAGTCCAGACAACTTGCTGTCCAAAGACCAGTCCCTGCGGCAACAATTGAGACCTTTTCAATCCTCTTGCAGCATTACCTGCATCAAGGGCTGGCCGAAAAAGCTTCACATTTGATGGATGGCCTAGAGGTAGCCGAGATCAAGCCTGATGCATTCATTATGAATCAATGGCTACGGGCGCATTTGCGGAAAGGCCACGCGGATATGGCTTGGAAGGCATACAACACTTATAGGGCTGCAGGCGTCAAGCCAGATCTTGAGACATTTGCATGCCTTTTTGACTGTGGAAAATTGCAGTACGATTCTCATCGAGGCTATGATTCGCCGCAATTTCCTCGTGCCAGAACTCTCTACCTTGAAATGAGCAAATGGCTTGAGGGCCTGCACGAAAATGAATGGCAGGAAACCAAGGACCTCTTCTCCAGAGATTTATACGACCAAATTATCCGCTGCTTCTGTCTTTCACACGATCTTCGTGGAGCACTATGCGCATTACATGGGTTGAAAGATGACGCTGGTCTCTACCCTGACGCAAACACCGCGAGGATGATTCTACTTGCCGTTTCACGCCATCTTGGTGTCATGGATGCGGATAGTGGAGACCTCGAGCCTCTGCAGGGACGACAAGTGCCAGGCCGACACGTGCGGAGAAGACGTGCTGCAAAGAATCCTAAGGCTTCGTTTGCTAAGGTGAGCACGTTGCTGGACTCGGTAGCAAGTAGCAAAGAAATAAAGGTGTTCGATCAAGGACTGGATCCGGCAGCATTGGACGATCAGCAGAAAGCGGAAATTCAGCTTGAGATCATGACTGAATTCATCGCAATCGTCCTGGCGCGCAATGTACCATCGACTGATGCTGCAAGTCCTCCGGCACTCAGAGAACGGGTTGATCGGGCAGCTGAATCTATGGGTGTCAGAGATGTCAAGATTGACTGGGATGCAATTGTAGGGAAGATTGCAGTATGATTGAGCAACCATGGCCACTTCTCACAGCATTGCATAGCAACGGCATACTTTTTTCTTAATTTTGCTATATAGTTCGCACCACTGTAAATTACGATACCCTCCTCTTCACCGAATCCAACTTCGTCAGCTCCGCTCCCTGTTCTGTGAGTGATTGTCTTGTTTGACTACTCAGAGTAGCCATTGCCGCGAGTTCGGGTCCCACTCGACGCCATCCCGCTCAAGACATGGGGTGACATGGGCTGGCGGTCCAACGGAAGCGATTAACCAGCAAAGGCCGCAGCCGACACCACTTCGTACCACCGAACACATCGAACTTCCGTCGTCTAATTAGTTGTGCTCGATTGACTGATGTCAATGACAGAATGAGGTTGCCAAGATTGGCTTGTCTCTTTCCGTTTACTGCCATGACAGATCACATCCAGTACTGTAAGATCTTGGATACTGTGATACTCTGTAGACGATGTCAAAGATGTGGAGAAAAAGAGGAGTTGTATCGTGTACCGAGTGTTGCCGAAACCATTTGAAAACAAACACCAGTTCATCACTTTCCTCCCATTCGCTCACTTTACTGAATCGTCCAGACCTCAGGTTGTATGATTGGCCCCTTTCAGCGACTCATTCCACGTACAGTCCTTCCCGCAATTTCGGTAAGGTTGAGACATCCCCTACGTCCGGAAAACCTTGCTGTTGTCCAAAGCCATCAGGAGAGCAGCATTCTCAGAACACTGACAGCCCTGTTCGCTCCCTAGGTATAGCTTATCTGTCGTTGAAGGTCACTAGGGGTATCATGCACATTGCCTGTAAAGGCATCCGACTATTCTGTCGAAGAATCCGGGAGACTGGCGAACAGAGTTTGTATCGATCTGCAGGGAGTACACATTGCAGGGTAGAAGAGCAATCCCCATTCCTTTTGCACAACAGCTTTGCTCCCCCGCATGTTGAGACGAGGGATGAAGCAGATCAGTTGATCACCCCAGGTTACGATTTGGCTGATCTTGATATTCATGGCATCCGCTAGTCAGTCAAGCGTATGCGAGCATGCCAATTTGAAGCGCTTTCTCCTCGAAGGAATAAAGTTTGCTCTGGGTATTGGCCAATAGTCAACAAAGTCTCTAAAATCCCTTGCTAAGCTGACCAGTCCATGAACATCGACCTTCACCTCCATCCTTTACTGGGCTTCCCTGTTGCACATCCCTAGACATCCGCTACTTGGCCTGAAGCCCAGGTACCAACTTCCCGGCTACGGTATGAGTCTATAACCCCAGATTTTTGTTTTCGGCCTCCGGCTATTAGGCCCTCGTTCCCCTCAAAAGCCACAATGGATTCCTTCAAAAGGGGCATTCATGCCGTCACGGAAAGGAGTGTTGATAATAGACGGGAGGGCCCTTTGGCAAAGTCTTATAAATTGAAGGCATCCAACTCCCAGGACCCGCTCCATGTGATACTATCTTTTACTTTACACGTATTTCAAGATGTCAAATATGCAGAATCTAGCAGATCAGGACCTCGAGAAAAACACTTCTCAGCCAGGGCATGTCGGCTTTGAAAATGGTTCGAATGGAATCTATCACCTGGACCGCAATGAAGACAGCGATACCGCATTACGAAAAATACGAACCGCCGGAAGTATCTCTATATCGCCAGAGCTGTTCGAGAAGATCTATCTTTCTCCAAAGAACAGGGTATCAGGCGACATCCGATCCAAATTTGGCAATCCTACCCCACTGCAAGTCAAACCTTTGTGCACGTCTTCGAGCTTCACTAACAGATACCTGTCTTTAGGTGTATCCTTGGTTTCGTTATGTCACTGACACCTCTGTCCAATGCTCTTCTCGGCTGGCGTGGCTCGGGCGGTCTTGGTGCTGCCGAAGTGTAAGTTGCTGCAATTTTCATGCCCAACAGCTTCCCATAGCACGTTCGGAACTCCTTGTCTTCTGTCCAAAGACTCATCTGTGGTGCCTAAGAGCTAACCTCATGCTAGCGGAGTGTACTACTTCTTCGGCGGCCTCTTGATGTTTGCTGGCGGCATCCTCGAATTCATCCTAGGCAACACCTTCCCATTCGTTGTTTTCGCTAGCTTCGGCGCATTTTGGTTTTCATACGGCGCAACCCTGACGCCTGACTTCAATGCCGCTGCGGCGTATCAACCCGATGACCCTTCCACCGCATCCTCGAATCCACAGTTCATGGCAACATATGCCTTTTTCCTCTTATATATGGGCCTCTTGTGCTTTATTTATCTGATCTGTGCATTGAGGACCAACGTAGTGTTCATGGGTATCTTCTTGACCTTGGTTTGCGCGTTCACATGTCTCGCGGGCTCTTTTTGGCAAGGCGCAAATGGCAACACCTCATTAGCGACGACGTTACAGCATACGGGCGGTGGGTTTGCATTTGTCACGACCCTACTGGGGTGGTACTTGCTTTTCGTTCAGCTACTGGCAAGTGTGGACTTTCCATTAAGCCTGCCGGTCGGCAACACCAGCAAATACATCAAAGGAGCTAGTGAAAGGAAGAAGCAGGCGTAGACTGCTCATATTGGCATGAAGCGGTGTGGTAAGCTGCACCGCGAATCAGGCGTGGGAGGCATGGAATGCATGCGGCGGTATGCTGTTATTCACGCATTGAATGTCCATATCACGTGTTTTAGTTATCTGCCTGTTGGTCACAGTCGATTTCTTTGCCAGGCGGAAATTGGACGAAAGGGACGCCAGGGTTTCGGCCGCAGATAACTTGAAAGCTATGTATCTGCATGATTTATTCAATACATTTCTGACAACTCAACAACGGGCAAATCTTCCTTTTCCGCTACACCTTGCCATTTTCCTGCTTTGACGTACAGTACCTATTCGGGAAATGCATCAGCGCTCGAACAGACTAGACCCCCACCGTTCTTCAACCTCGCATATTCTTGTCAATATGTACCAGGTGATATAGGTAATACGCGACCGGCAAGGCTGTATCTCATGATGGTTGCCCATATGTGAAATGCTGGCAAAGTGAGTTTACCGCTGGCCTTCTTATGGGCAGAAGCATACTTTGCATAAGATGACAAGACAGACTCGGATCTGCCAGGAGAAGTATCGAGCTTAGTTTCTTCTGTCATCACACTAGAGATGATTTGTGTCCATTTCCAACTCCTATGATAACATGCTGCTCGTTTCTGCCCTTTGCCAACGTTGCAGGTATTGGGCCGCGGCCGTTGTTGCCATAACGGTTCCGCTTTCACCAATAATCTGAGGTCTGACATAAGACAATATTTCCGTGTGACAGGTATATTCCGCGAACATATCGACCCGGCCTCGGATGAATTTATCACCGTCCTACGCCTATGCTCTAACAATCAAAACCTGTAACCATTTTGAACCAGATTGTATCCGTAAAACTAAAGACTGCGAGCAAAACTTTTGCCGCTTCGGTCTTGAGCCATTCTCCGATCTCGCAAGGCGAGCCTCACCTTTGATCAGTCTATCAGAGCATCTTTCCGCGTTTCCTTCAAGATGGCAGCTTCAACATCAACACCTTCTACAAGTAACGTTCCTCCTCCAAACATTCCCGTCGCTCCCTCCACCTGGCATACCAAATGTCAAATGTACTGGATTGCCGTCCGATTTCCGAATCCTCTCCCGGTCGACACGTATGGGCCTCTCGAATCGCCGTATCTTACACCAGAAGACAATCAAGTCTCAGGATTCCCTTCCGTTGGACTGGTCATGTTGGTTCGATATTCAGAGACTCCGCTAGGCAAGTACGATGAGTTGGCCATAATTCCAGGAGAATTCGACTTGAGAGCTTTAGTGAAGGAAGTTTCCGAACTAAAGGACGAGAGAGATCATATCCTGGAGGCGTTCTTAAAAGGAAAGAAGAAGCATATGAGAATCACAAGGATTTATGTTTCGCAGTTGGCGACTTGCTGGAATGGTGAGTCTTTTCTGATCGCCTCATTGTTGATTATGTTCGGGATGATTGCTGGCTTGCTTGAGTAGACAATTTCTTCGTTTCTTCTATCTTCTATGAGACCGGTTACTGCCGCATGTGGAGCGCCAGTACGATTGTACATAACATGGTAACAGGAGACAAACATTTCTACTCCTATAAGACCCAGACTATCCTTACTCTCTTGGTACAAGCCTGCGTCTGTCCTGAGCTTTCCTTGGTGTATCGATGATATTTCCCTGTGCAACACTAACGCTTTCTAGGTCGACACATCTGGAACGTTCCCAAACATCTTGCAGCCTTCGATATCCATGATAGTTCGACTTCCGTAACCGCGCACGTCTACCCCCCAATCTCTGCCACCGATCCGACCCGTCTCCCTAATGCCAAACCCTTTTTCTCCGCTCGCTTTACAAAGATCCCTTATCTGCCATCTTTCCCCTTCAGCGCGAAAGCTCTGACATCGTTAGGGATGAGCGACTTATTGGTCCAGCCTCCAATTCCAAGTCATCCCGATATTGGCCTTCTGTGTGGCAATGAGCATTGGAAGAGATTGCAATTGGGCTTCAGGAGTACCAAAGGCACAAGTTTGTGTTGGGTTGAGGTCGGAAAGGACGTCACGGAAAGGAAAGAAGCTGGAGAAGGAGATTCTCTTTTGGGAAAGAAGCAAACCAAAGGAAGCAGCAGATCAGAGGAGGGTGCTCTTGAAGACTGTGAATGCCGTGGTTGGTGGCCTGATACAGCAAAATTGGCATGGAGGATTGGGTTGTGGGTGGGTGAGTCGGAGATGATGATTGATCAGACTCAAGACTTGGCTCATAATTCTTCTTCAACTTCTTCACACAGGAAGAACATGTCTCATTTGTAGATTTGACATCATAGCGTCAAGTGATATTGAGGTGTATTACATTTCCTTCTCAAACCCGCCATGCCAATGGTTGAAGCTCTTACTTTGATTACAGCTTCTTCGAGATTCCACAGAAGACCTACGAGTCTCATACCGGAGTCGAACGGGAGGAGATCATCATCATTACCTTATGTGCACGAATTGGTCGTACCAGACTTCCTGCGTCCTAGGTGGCCCCATACTGGGCATGAATATATCAAGGTGACAGAGCACTTCACGCTGCCAGTGCTCCGATGTTCTGGCCACTCGTCCGGAATATCAAGGGACTTACCAGAGGAAATCCCGGTAATCCAACAGCTTTTGCGGTGACCGCTTGCGAAGCTTGAGTCCCAGAGTTTTCGTTGGTCTGGTGGTGGAGATATCAGCTTCGAGGAAACCAGCGTTCCTCATCGGCGTTCCAATCGACTTGAATGTCTTCGACTAATCCGAAGACAAAATTTTGGTGTTGGTGAAAATCGGCAAGCAATGCACAAGTCCGATCTTCCCTACCTATTAGGGCAGGTAGATGCGGGAGAGAGAATACAACCCTCTCTCTCTATTAATATCAGAATGTGGCAGTGGGACCAAGGCGATAAACACTAGATCTCTTATTGGATATCTTCCACCGTCATAAACAACGACGCCGATTCTACGCTTTGACTCGTGTAGCACAAGCCCGTGATGGCTGAATAGGTTTGTGTACCGATATCTGCGTTATCCATATATTCATCTTCCATATGTTGGTTGTGCTTCTGTCCTTCTATCTGCGTCCCAATTCCAATTACCTCTGAGCAAGATGAGTTCTCGGCTGGGTTATGCCGTCATAGCCTTGCTATCGGCTTGGACATGTTCCCTTCTCTATGTGCAATTCTTTCCTTCTGCTTCAATAGGATCCCTATCTCTATTTCACGAGACTCACGCTAAAGACAAGTATCGAAATATCAGGCCGAAAGAGATTCGAAAGAACGTATGGTCAGAACTATCTGCTGTGGAGGCTGAAGGCCTCCGTGTTTGGCTTCATCAACCAGAACAGGGTCTTCGCCTTACGCCCGCAGCGAATGGTACCGGCGAGACGGATTGGATTCAACTTTTTGAGATCATTCGTCCAAACAAAACTGATGTCATTCCGTACCTAGATCATGGATCATCAGAACCGCCAAGATATGCGCGAGTTGCGATATTCCATGGCTCCAAGCTGGACGAGACATCGACGATTGATGAATACATAGTCGGCCCACTTCCCGTGAGCGAGCAAACAACCGTAGAGCCTTTGACATACATATACAATTCAGGTCGACATCGGACGCCTACCCGACTGGCTTCATACTTGATCTTCCGAGAGTGGATGAAGGAATTCAGCCTCGAGATATATGACATCGCGCACGATCTTTTCAATTTCACTATTGGGCCAGACGGTATACCCAACTTCCAGCTGGGAAGCATTGATCCGTTCTGGATGGAAGACGACCGTGATGTGGTTTGGCTCGGATTCTATCAAGATTCCGCCGCCCGTTCTCTTCTACATCAAGCTCTATACTTGAAGGCTGATGTGACTGGCCGCAATGCCTCGGAATGGAAGGTTTTGCAATGGCTTTATAACGGCATATTATACGATGATCTGGAATCTCTCAAAACCGCTTGGAGATCTCCTGGATTTGTTAAGCTTCCCCCTAATCTTGACGGCGACTGGACGGAAATACGGCCCATGTCTAACCCTACTGGCGAGCTTCCTCCCCCTCCTAAGCTCAAGCAATCGGGACCGTCACGAGTCTTCATCGATAAGTCGGAGAACTTTGTCTCTTGGCTCAATTTTACCTTCACCATTGGATTCAGTCAAATCACAGCTATGACGCTGTTTGACATCCGTATTGATGGAGAGCGTATAATGTACGAGCTGGGGTTCCAAGAAGCCATGGCTCACTATGCAGGCGATGATCCAAAGATGTCCGGTACAACATATTTAGACTCGTCATTTTCGTTCGGTGCATTACTTTCCGAACTAGTTCCTGGTTATGACTGCCCTGAATATGCGGATTACCTTTCAACACAGTTCCACAAGCAAGAACAGTTGTACGAAAGAAAGAACACGATTTGCATATTCGAAAAGCCGATGGACTACCCACTTCAACGCCACACGGACCATTCTTACACAGCATCGTTCACCAGCACTACTCTAGTCGTCCGCTCAATTGCGACTATTGGTAACTACGATTATCTTATCGATTACATCTTCTACGTAGATGGTTCCATCGAAGTCAAAGTCCGAGCCAGTGGGTACATTCAAGGCGCCTATGCCCTCCACAACCAACTTTATGGCTACAAAGTTCACGACGCCCTTAGTACAGCTATGCATGACCACGTCATAAACTTCAAAGCCGACCTCGATATCGGCCATAGCATCCCCAACTCATTCCAAATAGTCGACATCACATCCCGCGAGATCACATACCCATGGTCCAACAAGCCACGTCGTACCATGGTACTGGATGCCCGTAATTTGACATCAGAGTCACAAACCTCACTCCTATGGCCCCCTAATTCGGCAGGAATGTATCTCATCTCCTCTCCCGAATCGAATGCATGGGGTGAGCTCCGTTCCTATCGCATCCTTCCCGGTACGGGCATCGGCACACCACCTCACCTAACCATGCGAGATTCGTCCAACTTACAGGAATCTGCCCGCTGGTCTGAACATGACATCTATGTCACCCGTCAACACGACACGGAGCCCATGTCCTGCAGTTACCTGAACGGCATGACACCCGGTGACCCTCTAGTCCGATTCCGCGACTTCTTGGCTGACAACGAAACACTTGACAACGAGGATTTGGTTCTTTGGTTCAATCTTGGTAGCCATCACGTTCCAAATAGTGGTGATATACCAAACACAGTTATGATCGGAAGTTCCAGTTCCGTCATTTTCCAACCCTTCAATTTCTTCAATAGAGACCGAGGTATCGAATGGTCACGAGGCGTTACAATCGAACACCCTGAAGGTGATGGAGTTAGATGGGTGCCAACAGCCGACCCGCCTACCTCCAGTACTACCTCTGAGATCAACGGCCGTGGCCCTGGATATTGGGAACGAATTCCCGCCTCCAATTCCGATGATCACTCTGACCTTCGTGTCAGAAAGTCTAATACTGAAGAGAACAAATGTTCATCGAAGAGCCAGCAGAAGATAGCGTTTCACGGTACACCTCTCACAGAAGAAGAGCAAGAAGAAAAACATGCAGGAGTGAAAGTCATGGAGGGTCTGCGAGCATTCAGAGGGCTGAGAGCCGGTAGGATGTGGGGTTATATGCCGATTTTTAGGGATTTAGAGATCTTTTAAGTAGAGATGATCGATCGCCTGGGAGCACGAATTCGGGAATACGGTGTTTATAGAGTCGATGGTTTGCGAGAATAGCATCAAATGGGCTATAGAGGGGTGGGTTAGAATGAGCATTTCTTGTTTCTACGAAGTTGACCTTTCTCTTCGCTTAGACACCCCGAGTGCATTTAGTCACCCCTCACCAAAGTCCCATCCATACCTATCTAATTCTGCACTGATTTCGACTCTGTCAGATGAGACCTTGGCATTATTTCTGACTGCAGGTAATCAATGACTGACTGGGTGCTTGCTGGCTGTCTCTGTAGCATGCGAATCGCATGCGAATCGCAATGTCTGCAGAACCTGGTGGACGTTATCTTGGCATTTATTTCGGATTAGGTAGGTACATAAGTCCACCACCCTAGAACCTGCGCACCCTAGAACCTGCGGGTGGTGGACTTACTGTTATTGCATTCTGCAAGTTGTTTTTACCAGGAGGAAGCCCTGCCTCAAGGTTGGGGGTGTCCTGCACCGCAACTTCAGCTTCTGGTCGACAATATCTTGGCGTTACTACCATACCGAGCACCAGACTTCCATCCTTTGGTGTTTTATTCTCTCTTTCTTGAAATGAGGCAAAATGTGGGGTCCCTCTGTGGATGGAGTCTGTATTGTCATCCTGATTGGTATTATAAACAGCCAATCCTTCAACTTTTGCTGTGCAACCTCCCGAAAACTGCGGTCCAATACCACTCTGATAGATAAGGTCTTGGCGTTCTTACTGTTGTCGGCTTCTCCAGGAGATTTCTTTTTAGCGTTGTTGTCTCATCTCAAAAATGAGGGAAGAAGCCAAACTCTGGTAGACGCAGGCTTGGCACTTTTATTGGTTTTGGCCATCATCCCTAGTTTACGATGTTATGATTCTCGTGGCTTGATTTCTACTGGAAATGGACTCTGGTGATAATTAAGAACATAATAGGCAATCTTTCGAACGAGAGAATTTTTCTTTCACATGACATCGCGGTGCTTGATCCTGAAGTAACAAATATGTTATAGGCTTTTCGTAAAATTGACCGAAGTAGTTTCTATCACTATACAATTTCATTCTCACAGCTAAAAACTACCCAGTGCTTTAATGACTGTGGTCTATTACCATTTCCCAGTTCTCTTTCTCCTCTCCTTATCATATTCATTCTTCTCTCTCCCTTCCTCACTCTGTATCTCCGCCACCAGCCTCCTATACTTCTTCTCGTACTCAGCATCTCTCTCCTTCTTGTCCCTGAGCTGTTCCCTGGCCAAGAAATTAGCATCCTTGCGGAGTTCACGCAACGCTCCCTTTCGTTCGCGCTTATGCTCTGCCTTGAGCTTGCTGATTTCAGCGCGTGACTGATCAGGATCGTAGTGGCGGTCGGGGTTGTAGGTTTCTTCAAATTTGGGAATAGATGTTTTAATGGCAAGGGGTCGGTGGTGGTGGAGAGTGAGAGGTGGACGGCTGGATAGAGTTTGAGTGAGGTGCGAGCAGAGACTTGCATGAATGGTCTTGATGTACTTGGTGAGGGTGGGGGAGAAGCGGATGGTACAAGGCTTGGTGAGAAGGTGGGCGATGATCTTGATGACGGGTGAGAAAATTTCAGGGAAAGAAGGGGCCGTAGTCCACAGGTCGGAAGATGTTTGGAGAAGGGTTAAAGTTGTGGAGAGAAGCCTGGATTTGAGAGCTTCATCTGCCGGAGATTTGTTGGGAAGAAACAAGTCCCAAAAATTTAATCGTGCTTGGTCGACGGTTGCCGGTTTCTGAATCCGCAGCGTAGTTAGTGGAGGCCTGAATGATACGACCGATGCCTGATTTTTTAGTTCGACAGGGGCAAGATAGAGGAGCGCATTCGAAAGATAAAGTATAACCTCGGGAATATATCTCTTAGACAATTTCTGATATTCTAGAGAAAGAGTGACACAAAAGAGGCCTTTTGCAACGTCATTGATCGAGGTCACAGGGCTCTGGGCTAGATACCTCGCCAATGTCAGCATGGACGGGGTGACGACAGAATGGAAATGATCAGAAGTCGGGAAGATATGGACGACACCAGTCAAAAGGACTAGGTCCGCAGCTTCGAGAGATAAAGGTCGTTCATCCGACATTACTGTCAGCTCCTCCCGGAAAGCCAAACCTACAGCCAACGGGAAGGACTTGGCAAGTGAGTGAGTGTGTCGAAGCAGACTTTCAATCACATCAGCCGGTGGTACTCCTTGTCTTCTGACCATGTAGGAGATATGCTGTACTAGGATCTTGCTGAATGTTTCGAGTTTCGACTTATTCAAAGCGTCTAGTTTTGGATGATATAATGCTCGAATCCTCTGGACAACAGTTGGTAGATCTTTCGCTTCCACATTCTTTGTGGTTTCGAGGAATTCTGCGTGTGTCGAAGGGCAAGCGTAAGTGAAAGCAAGGCCGTTTGTAGAAGGAATACCTAACGAGATGGTCTTTGCTTGCGTTTGATCGGGAAGGGCCAGGTCACCAATGAACTCGTCGTCGTCTTCATTTTGTTCCTCCCCACCTTCTGATTCATCGTCTTCACTGAAAGAGATGTCTGCATCAGGATCACTATTAATAAGGTCTTCGTCGATCACAAACTCGTCTTCATCCTCAACATCAAGTTCAGGACGAGTTGCATATGCTTCAGCTGCTTGTCCCAATCCAAATGCGTCAGCGTCGTCAAAAGCCTCGTCATCAGGATGGTCCACCTCGTCCTCGGCTACTTCATCCTCATCATCTTCACCCCGCATGCGTTTGAGTCTTTGAGCTTCCAGTTCACGAAGACGAGCAGCTTCCTCTTCGAGCCTCTCTTCCTCCGTCTTGGTTCGCTCGCTGGGTTTGGACCGCTGGTCCATAGCCATTTGACGAACGCGCTCACTGTATTCTTCATCGGTAGTTTTCCTATCTTTTCCTAACAGTAATGCAGCGCGATCTGGATTCATCAATGCTGTAGAATCCCCATTTGATGTCGGCACTGGCTCTGGTCTGCGAGGTTGTTGGCGCATTAAGTCGAAGAACTCCGGCAATCCTTTGTCAAGTTCAGCCCTAAGAGCCTCATCATCTTCCTTTGCCTTCTGCCGTTCGTAGCGATGAAGTTTTGACTTGGCAATTACTTCCTCCATAACTTCTTTCTTCGTCTTTGCTCGTTCTGGGGTATCACTGGCCTCGGACAGTCCGTCTATATCTACATCGTCCTCCGACAGACGACGCCTCTTGCGCGGCCCGTCGCCGTTTTCATCTCCGGATTCACCTTCACTCGGACCTTCGAGGTCAGCCTCATCGAAATCATCTTGCTCCATATCATCACCAAATGTGATTTCTCGCCCGCCGTGTGTCAATTGGACTTCATCTTCATCGTCTTCCAAATTGAAGGTTGACTGCTTCTTCAGCCTTCGCTCGCTTTCACGAGCGTACCTTTCCGCAGCCCTTTGCTCCGGAGTAAGCGTAGGATCATCCTCTCCGAACCTTTTATCCAGAATCCCTCCAACTTTGTTGCGTCGGTGAACCTCAGTGAGGAGGGTTTCCCTTCGACGCTGTTCGCCCAAACCTCTAGTCACACCTGGTCGACCTTGTGGAAGCGCTCCATTAATTGTGCGCGCACTTGTAACATCGAACTTAGCCTTGCGCGCGGGGGCTGTCAACTCAAAAGGATTGAATCGTTCTCGTATGCCTGCCAGAGCTTCATGGCGTGCTAATTTCTTCTGCGCATCTGAGCGTTTTCCCGCACTTCGATTTTTCTCCTTTTTAGACTTTTGTGGCCCGAGAACTCCATGTTCTCGTAGAGAAGCTTTCAGCTGCTTCAGCTGGGATGGAGGCATGTTGAAGAGCCTGTTATGCCCACTCTCCGGAAGTTCGAAACTTGATATAGATCATCTCCCAGGCGCACTTTTTTTTATATATTCTTGCGGGACGGAAATCTTTGGTCCCGCAATATAGACCGCGGGAGCAGCTCCAGTGACCTTACCCAGTTACATCTCAAAGCTCACTTGCCTTCCCAACCAGTAGTTCTCAAAATTGTCTTCGTTGTACAGAGCATTTCCTTCGAGGCAGACTCTAGACTGCCGATAGTGTCACTCGGCGCCGCGATGACACATCTTGTGCAAATATCAGGACGAAGTACTGTCCACGGAGAGCATTGTGGCCATGTCTATACACAAAGATGACCGTTTCTTATGGTTTCTAGTTGGTAAGTCCCAAAAAGCCGCAGTACAATGCCAATCCTGATTGAGGATAGGTGTCGGACTTTTTGTTGCCTACCGTGGCATTATTGAACAACTACATCATGTACGAACACTTACGGAAATCACACACGATGAAAGTCCAGGCAGGAGGCTCGATCAAGAGACTGAAGATACTGTCTCGTTGGAAACGTTGGCAGCATTGACGAAGAGTCATTCCTTTGAACTACGCAATGCGTCTATCCGCATAATATGCGAGCGGTTTGCCAACGGTCAAGCAATCAAACAACTATACCACGATATTTCAGGAGATGATCCCAGGAAGCGAGATGACGCTCTTACGACAGCACTATTTCTTCTCAATTCGAGCGCAGTCAGCGAAGCAAAAAAGTTGCAGTACTTCTTTTACAGTTTTGAGTTTCTCAAAGCTCTCACCACCTGCCTGGTAAAACTGCTCCCAGAACACAAGAAGCCTAAGTCCAGCAAAGCGGACGAGCCAATGAAGTCAACCACAAGGGCCAAAAATTCCCCAATTAGACCGCCAAATAGACCTCTTGCCGAAACAAAAGCTCTAAGGATACTTTGCAAAGTCATTGACGACGTAAAGTACACTGCCTTGGTCGCAGGTATAGTTTCCGACTGGCTTGCACACTATCCCTTCCCATGCGCACTTGAAGAAAATGGTAGCCACCGAGACATGGTCTTAAATTTCTTCCAATCTTGGTACGACGACGACCCACTCATGAACAACATCCTGGGCGTCTTCTGCACCTTCAGCGAAGGCCGCCACGCTTTATGCAAAGCTGGGTATCCAATCTGGGGTGAGGGTTCAGTGGGTGAAGACGGTGCGGGGTCCGACGATCTCAGCTTCTCCGGCGATCTCGATGGTGATGTCGTCATGCACGGAGCAGAAGATACAGCGGGTGGCAGACTACAATTTTCCTTTCTTGGACCCCGACGCCCAAGCCGCCGACGTGCGAGGCCTCCAGATAGTGCAGAAGAACAGGCTGTCAGGCGGAGAAGAAGGGAAGCTATGGTCTTGAGTGATGGTGGTGGACCACTGGGTCAGGATAATATCATTCAAAGAGAAGAGGGAGGGGCTACCCCACCGGTTCCTACAACGACAGATGTAGAGGAAGAATTAACTC
This sequence comes from Phaeomoniella chlamydospora, assembly GCA_001006345.1. NCBI lineage: Eukaryota > Fungi > Ascomycota > Eurotiomycetes > Phaeomoniellales > Phaeomoniellaceae > Phaeomoniella > Phaeomoniella chlamydospora. The sequence continues at coordinate 3,212 of LCWF01000012.1, read as the reverse complement.
GGTTACAAGAGGAAGTGGACCGTGAGTTTGAGGAGGAAGAAAGTGTTGAAGGCGAGGTGGGAGCCTTGCTAGACGATCAGCAAATGGCTGAAATCCTCAGATGACAAACAAGGCATAGTCACGATCGCATTTATTTGTATAAACAATAATATCCCGCTTTCCACGCATTTACGACCGTTGGATCCTTCCCTCCATAAGTTGCCACCAACGAGAGAAATTCTAGAGCAAACGGTTGACATCCAGAAGCTTAGCACATCTAGGTTCCCACAATAAATCTTCAGAACTACCACCAAACCCTCCGCGGGGTGGCGGCAGATTATCCATACCCCCATGTCCAAGAGAACTATTTCTATTGCCCCAAGGCGGTGGTCCTCCAGGTCCGTGTCCCCCGTACCCATAACCAGGACCTCTCCCGTAGGGAGGGAAAGTCCCATTACGCCCTTTCCCTGGAGGTCCGTAATGATCCCAGGGAGGGTTCCCTGTGGAATTAGATGGTGAGAGATTTGGAAGTGGCCATATAGGTATGTGGCAGACCTCGTCCCACGCGCATTTTTGGGCACAGGTGGTGGTAAGAGGCGTCCAGCCTAGGTATGCGAAGAGGAGGGAGATGGTGGTGTTCCAGGACCGAATCTCGGGTAAGAATGATGGTAAGGAGCTGGAGATGTCTGACTTGGCTGTATATCTAGAAGAGGACAAGGCAATGGAGTTGAAATCGCTGAGCCAGAGTCGCTCGATGCTGAAGCCAATTGTTATTATGGTTGCGCAAATTGAGGAGAGAACTTCTTCGATGGACTGAAGGATGAGGGTTTCTTGAGGATTTATCGTGATAGGCTGATCTAGTGCTAAGAGGCGGGTGTACCGATAACGACACCGAGAGTATGTGCTTTGGCCAAGTGGAGAATCCAGAATGAATGTCTTGTTAAGCCATTCGCTGTAAGAGTCTGTTCCCTCTAGAAGATCTGTTTGAGGATATTCAAGGAAAGGCAATAGCAGGGCATGAGACCGAACCCTGGCAACAAACAAGGAATTTCTAATATTGGAACGATTCGCTGTCTCAACCAGATCATAGAATTGCTGTAAGAATTCACGGAATTCTGTCAGAGGTTCAGAATACCGCAGAACAATCTCGTCGGTAAGAGATACCCAGTCCAAGCCAGTGCAGGAACTGCCAGCGTTGTTGAGGTTTTCTAACGCTTCCTTAGCATCGTCGTTCATAAGCTTCGCTTCCCTTTCATCAAATGTCCACAGATTGTGATACCTGCGACGCCTTTCTAGCTGTAGTAAAGCCACCGCCATGGTGCCATTGGATCCTGGTCCCTGCCAGAGACCGTCACTGGTCAGGTTGAGATAATCTTGCTCCGTCGAAGATATTGCATGAGCACGGGTTGTAAATTGAGGGTTGTAATAGCTGAGGAACCCACAGGTAAGAGGCTTTGGACGAAATTCTCCTTTACCAAGACCCGCACCTGTATTGCCATATCGCCAGGTCGCACTACGAAGCCATTCCAGCTGGGCAGCATATAGATAAGGCTCCCGTTGTAATAGATCACGCCAATTCTCCGGAAGTTGGAATTCTGGTGGACCGGAAGCAGTAGGGTTATGATCAGCGATTGTCGTGGTCGGTAAAGGAAATAGAGATTGCGTAGGATACTCATTTGTTTCAGCCTGGTCAGGTCCGACTACTTTGTCTGACCGGGAAGAGTCTCTTTTTATCGGCAGTAGCGGAGCTGTGACATTAAGATGGCTTATCAGACGCAGACTCGGGCTTGAGAAGTTACACCAGATCATCTCAAATCCGGCGTTCATTCTGATGATGCCTTCCACACCCCAGCCAAGTCCACCAAGACCGTTCGTTTTAGCCCAGTCACACAATCTACTGGCTCGATCATACTCATCGCCAAGAATGCCATTGAATTCACGATCAGGGCCTGAGACATTTCCGTATATGAACACCATCTGAGAATTCATTCCATTGCCCATTAACGTAGCGGACTGCCCGTCAAAGTATAGGCATTTAATAGGGCGATTTGTCTGTAAAGTCATCATGTGCGACTCCCTGGCATTTCCCATGATTGAGTATGCCATTTCAATATCGAATGCGAGGAACTCTGGGCTCGGTGGGAGGCTGTCGTCAGGGCGCCCATGGTAAAGGGCGGTATAGGCAGGTATTTCGCATGGCACAATACTGTGACCATTGGGAAAGAACGAGTTTGGCCATTGTTGTAGTATCGAGTTCAATGATGAAAATATATGTGGCGCTGGTGAAGAGAAATTGAAGTGAATTCCGTGATCAGCTTTTGCTTCTCGGTCAGGTTCGAGGACTATTTGTTGCGAAAAACTAGCGAAAGCGCAAGCGATGAGAGAGAATGACAAAAGGGCAAATAGGCCATCGTGCCTGAACAACATCCTGGTCATCGCATGGCAAAAGCAGAGACCAAGAAATAAAGAATATATGATGCTATTAAGAGATTCGATTCGCAGCCGATCAAGATCACTCGCTGGCCTACCTTATCGACTCTTATCAATCACCGCAATAGCGGTCCCGACAGGGACGCGTCATCGACCAATTGGCTTCATCAGGTTACCTGGAACACGACGGAAATATCGTCAAGAGTATTTTTGATTAGGGCGTCGCTGAATTACCATCCTTGCAATCTACAAATTGTCTTGACTGAGACTTGGTTGTAATTAGATGGATGGGTAGATTTTATAGATTTTATAGATCTTATACTGGGTGCAAGGTTGTATCAGTTAGGATCCTACTGGATAGGAAAGTCTCCCCAATTCTACTCAGAGTCCGACTATGAGAACCTGACATAATTACTGTTGCTGTATATATAATACGCTTACGCTCCATTTCTTATGGGAACTACAGATATCGAATTAAGTCAACCGCCCTAGATTCCGGCCATCCTAGATTCCGGCCACTTTCCACACCAAAATTAGTCGGTAACAATATCGTATTAATCTACAATATTACGTGTAATATTACATAATAACTACGTATTTAAAAATAAAAGTATAGTTTATATAATATAATTTTATTAGATAAATCTTAGATATAATATATAAATATTTATAATAATTTAAAAAAATTAATTTAATATACCGCAAATTTATATATAAACCTTTTTTATATTATAGATTTATTTTAAGAGATTTTTAATTAATTTTTTAAAATTATAAAAAATTTAATTTATAAATATTTTATC